>VXBO01003222.1:2515-68595 GCA_013400135.1 Rhinoptilus africanus
GCTAAGATTGAACATCTTTCATTAGCACAGGAGAGGTTCTGAATTTATCTTTATAATCATAAGTTTATATGTTACATACTGCATCTACTCAACTAGTTTTGTTTTTTTAAAAAAATGCTTTACCCAAAATAAGAATGTATGTAAACCTTGAGGATTATATGGGGATTAAATAATCCTGATCATTTTATTCTCAAAAGAAATTATCATGTATATTTNGTAAGCTTCAAGTACTATATTACATAAAGGAATTAAAATAAAGATATTATCAAGAATGCATAGGGCATGTTCAAACCTATGTGCCATCAATTAGATTTCCAGTGAAAAAGGGAGAGTATTAGGATCTGAACCATAGTTCTGTCTTGCTTTGAGTTCTAGACGACAATAGTCTGATAACTTGATAGCATGGTTTAAATGAAACATACGTTACTAAATTGAACAATTTACTTACCTCTTTTTAGGTGGTACAGAATTTGAAAATTGTAATACTGACATTTCACATCAACATCATAATTTTTCTGATGACATTAAGAGTCACGTGGACCAGCAGACTTCTCCTTGGAAAGACACTGCTGTACAGACAGGTATGCAGCTCTTAAATTTAATTACTCTGGTGTACCTCAAGAAGGACAGTAGAACAGCGTGTTTGTGAAACTGAGCTATAGGGCCAAATCACTGTCATTCAGAACGGAATAAAACTAGAAAGAAATACTTGGACAGATACAGGCATGTTGGGATATTACAATATATCATGATATTCTTCTAAATAAATTATGTGTCTATATAGTTGTTACTTACCAGTTACAGATTCAAATCACCCAGTCTGAAGTACAGTGTTGACTTAGAATTGTGGTCACAAGCCATGTAGGACTAAATTTATTAAGGCATTTAAACATTTATTTCTAGTAGCCTTCAGTGTGAATGTTCACAGGTTTATGTAATGTGGTTTTGTATCAAGCAGGGTTGGGTTCTTGAAGAATCCTTGAAAATACTGGCAGAAACACTGTCAATAGATCTGTAATTAGAAAATAGACTCATTAGAAAATGATAGTTTACATTCAAATGGTTAGAAAAGCATTCTGCAATTCTTGCTAAATACCGGACAGAATCGCGGGTCCATCTAGATAGAATACTTTCCAGTCTTTATCTTGATACGGAATCTTGCCATTAAAAAACAAACATCAAACTTAGTCTGCATTTATTAACATTGTAGATGAGGTGTGAACGAGCAGATTCACTGGAAACTTACAGGCACTATTTGCCTTCTATTTAGAAATTTATTAGCTTCTTATCACTTGTGAAGTGGAAGCTTTATTAATATTTTTGGTTTTGACAGTGCTGGTAGAATTTTTACTGTAAATTCAGAGAGATTCCAAATTAAACAATTTTTTTGTTTAGTAAAGTTAGTAGTAGTTTCTTTCTTAGTAAAGAAAGAAACTTTCTTAGTAAAGTAAAGAAAGAAACTGGATTGTTCAATATAAAAATTGAACAAAATATTTCCACTGGAAGACAAGGATTAAGAATGTAAATTATTCCCAGTAGCACTGTGAATATGACCAAACCATCAGCATGCTGAAAAACTCAACAGAAGCTGTGTTTTGCTATTTACACTTGGGTACCATGACAGAAACAGAACTCCGCATTTTAAAATAATGTAGTGTCATTTTACTTAAATTTTGCTTTTACAGCGGCTTGATTTCATTCTCCAGTCTCTTTTTTTTCCTTCTTACTGAGTTTGCTTCTACTCATCTTATCTATCTTCCACATCAAAAAGAATAAAAACCACTATAAAACTGGAACAACCAATTTTTGAATGAAATCAGTAATGGTAGATTGATTGGCATGATGCAAAAGTCAAACAAATAATTTGAATACCTTACACTTGGAGTTAAAATGTAATTATTTTTTTTTTAGATGACTTTAATACTTCAGCATACACTGTGTCAGATGAGGAAAGAACTGTGTGTTGCAAATCACCTGATATTTCCATAGAATATAAAGAAACCTCTAGCAGCAAAAAATACCAGAAGGAGATGCAGTTTATAGATAAGAATAAAATTTCAGGGAAAGAGAACGGTGGCACTTACAATGATCTATACCAACAATATGCCAGAAGAGAAAGACAAATGAAGCCTTCAGAAAAATACAGCAAAAGACCTGACCAGAACATAAACAAGCCTGGGAAAAGATACATTCCGGCATCAGAAAGATATCCTAAACAGGTGCAAAAACAAAGGGAAGAAAACAAAGCAAGACGACAAACGGAGCTGCTGCAGTTGGTAGAAAGAAATAGCCCTGGGAATCTCTGTCTAAAAAAGGGTGGTTGTTCAGACAGGTCTCCTTCACCTCATGAAGAAATAAATATGAAGAATAAGGGGCACAGAGTGAGAAAGGTAACTATTTGCTCTTTAACAACAATGATGTGTATTTTTAAGACTCTTGTTCTACAGGGTTTTGCCTGGATGGGAATTCAGTTACGTAATTCAGGCATTGGGAATTTTCCTGTCACTGCCCTTTGTGTAAAGAGTGGTATTACAGCATTGTTTTGTTCTTCATGATCAGGAGAATATATTCACATTTTGTGACTTAGCTTTTACTGTTATTTCTAATTCCAAAGTGTTTATTCTTTCTCATTTATTCATTATCATTGATTCATTTTGTAAAGAGGGAGCTTGATTGAAAGCAGTGTGCAGGATAGAATGACAAGACTGACTTTCTCCTTTTTGTCCAGTCGTTATGTTGAGGTACAGGAGTACCCGTTCAAGAAAACAATTTTTATTTCATAGAATCATATAACACGGATTACTAAGGATGTACTCTATTGACATAAAAATGCATCCTTCTTAGTGGAGTAATTCTGCATTTGCAGTAAGCATGTATTGGTATAGCTTGTGTCTGAAAACAACAATTGGTATAGCTTGTTACGTGAAAATCAATTTTCATGTAAAGAAAATACTAGCAAATATATTCATGCCTTTTCTCTCTCTCGCTCTCTGTATATATGTAGATACATATGGTTGCATGAACACCTCACTTTCTCACACCTTCCAGTAGGAAAAATCTGCTGTAGAAAAGGTGGCTACATCCGTTCTATACACGTATTTTAGAAGCTGTGGATATTAAAAAAAAAAATCAATGTGACACTATGTAACTGTTTGTAGAGGCATCTTTAAAGATTTCTTCATTTGTTAAACTGAGTTTATTGGTTTATTTGAGGTTAATGGTAAATTTAAGTTTTGTGCTTATATTATTGAAAGGTAAACGTTCAAGAATTTTGTACCTGAGAAATAAGGCAATGAATTCTAAGATAAGTAAGTGTTGTCTGATGCCATAAGAGGCACAGGATACATTAATATTTTTCATTTAAATATAAAACTTCTACTGACTGTATCTAGAAACACGACCTTTCCTTTAATAATGATTATCTTGGGTTGAACCGTTCAGGTTTATAAATGCAGCTTTCCAAGATCATTTAAAAACACGTATGCTATTTTTGATAGTGCTTAGAGCTGCCAAAGACACAAAAAATTGGAGCAAATCCTCCTGTAATTTGTTTAATTTAGTTCATAGACACTACAAGTCTCTTTAATGCAAGGCTTTGATAAATACCTTTCTCTTGAACTCAGGGCAAACAGCCCTTTTGGAATTTCAGAACAAACTTGTCTTGAAAAATGACAGCTTTTAATATTAAAAAAATGGAGGTTTTAATTTTAATTTTGTCTTTCTTGATTTTCCTCTAGGAAGAACAATTACACAAGAGTCATTTGAATGGAGAAAGGTACGTCAATACTTTGCTTTAATGAAATGTATAAATACATTATAGTGACATATACATGCTTTTCTTTCCTGATTTTTAATGTGTTTTAAAATAATTTAGATGCATCTAATTGTCTACCATTAAAAATACACAAGACCAGACAAACTGCAGGTATAAAAGCAGAGTAAATGAGCAAAAGTCCAGTCCTCTGAGGATTCTTTGTCTCTACTATTAGAGAAAATTAATCGCGTTATTAAGTGTTGTTTGGTTTTGTGGTTTTTTAACTGAAATTGTTTCATACAGAACTGAATCACCACCTGTCCCCGCAGTCAAGAACAGATTACACCAGGCACAACAAAAACAGATACACGCTTCTCATGGCCTGGTGCATAACACCAGTAAAAGAGAGAAAAACAGCAAGACGGATCCACAGCAGAGGAGCTCTCCTCCTCCTGCGACAGAAGCTGCCAGACCTCCCTGCTCACAATTCATTCCGTATGTTCGAACAAGTGAAGTGTATTGTCTTGACCCAGATGCACCGGAGACTAGACCTTCAACACATGACCTACAGTATCGACAGTTTAATGGTACTGACACGTATCGTGAACTGATTTGTGTAGAAGAGAAGAAATGTTACAGTCATTTAGCTCAAAGTGTTGCAGTCTATTCAAGTTGGTATTTGTTTTTACTCAGTTTTGCTGTTGCCCATGTGTGTCACAGCCCCATACAGAAAGCCTATGCAATCAAGTTATACTAATATTAAGAACAAAACAAAACCACAGGAAAAGTTTAAAAAAATCAAAAAAGCAACATCACTTATTATTCTTTTATCTCTCTTTTTTGTCTGCTTACCCTTAAGTATATGAAGTATGATTGCACTGCTCTGTTATTATTGTATATAGGTTTGGGTTTAGGAGTCTAAGTGTTGTTTGACTTTAAAATAGTGATCGTAATCTAGTAGCAACCAAAATCTGATTTTCACAAGCTGTGTAGATCTACAGCTTCAAAATTAAACCAGAATTGATAAATATATTGTCAACTGAGCTGATACACGTTTACTTTCAGATTCTTACCAAACGCCACGACAGATTTTTAGCTCGGATCATGTTAGAGATCCTCTTCTAAATCCTGGTGTAGTTAAAAGCAGAGAGAGACAACAAGCAATTCTCAAAGGATTGTCAGAGTTACGCCAGGTAAGCAAAAAGTTATTGGATGAATATGTCTGTCTGTGTATATAAATATATATATACACACACTAAAGCCAAAATGAACATTGCAAACTATTGCATAGTCATAAGCGTTAGTCTTTAATTCATTTGTGCATCATATATGATAAGTTTTGGGCCTTGTCCTCTACTTTTGTTCCTTATTACTAATTTTGCTTTTCATGGATTACTTCCACCTTTGGACTGTCCTTAGAGAGAGAGACTGGACTCCTTAGTCCTCAGATTAGCTGTGGAACACTGGAGTGCCTGAGGAAACTTGAAGCCAAGAGGCGTGGCTTTATTTAGTCTCCAGGTTTTGATAGCTAGGGTTGCACGTAGTGAGAATGTGTCCATTTCAAGGGAAAAAAGAATAGTATTTTAAGAAAACACTGGAACCCTTATTGATGAGCTGACACTTGTGCATTTGTCATGGGTAAACCAGTTGTGGCACAGCAGCGTGACTGGTGCAGAAGGGTTAGTGTGGAGGTACTCGTGTGTCAGTACGGGAAAAATAAGTGTAAATTGCAAATTTGAAGTGTGAACACTTATAAAATCCTTACAAGATAGCTATTCTTTTAACACGTATAGGTAAAGTTCGGGATTTGTCAACAAGCCAGGTCTAGTAAGTGAATATAATATGAAATTTAGTTTAATACTACCCACTGAAGAGCTCCCGAGACAAAAGCCTGTGTATGTTTGTATACATTGTTCTATCTGTAGTAGGTGGCTGGGAACGATGAGATCTACAGGATTGCCAGGAGGATTTTAAATATGGTGAGACTGACTGTAAGGATCCACACTGCAGTAAAGAAGAACAAAAGATTATAGATGGTGACTGTGAAGTTACATATTTTCCTGTTTGGAGTCAGAATACCAGGAGAAATACTGTCAGGCATCTAGTTTTTGAAACATGAGTGAATCTGATACTCCACCTGTTGGCAACGAGGTGTGGCCCACAGCAGGGCACAGAGCAGGGCTGGGCGATCACAGGAACAGTTTCCTTTATGCTGCTCAATGGCCTGAGAGGGGACTGCAAGGGAAAAAAAAGCACATTAAGGTTTGGGTTTGGTTCTGGAAGAACAGTACAGCTAAGGGTGTGTCAGTATCTCCCCTTGGTTTTGAATGGCTCCGTTGAATGGCTCCATACTAAAAGTACTTTATTGCTAGCAGCACTGTTTATTTTTCTTTGCCTTAAGGGAGAAAAAAAATACAAATAAGGGGAAGAAAATCTGACAGACTTAAGTAAAAAAAATGTACTAGTAGTTAACACTGAATTATTAATTACCTGCTGTGCTTTAGGCATACCATACAGAGGTCTGCCATGCACACATCATGCTTCAATAGTAGGTAAATTCTCGTGCAAAGGAAGGGTCACGGCTCTCCGCAAGTTAATAAGGGAAATTGTAACTCAAGAACACTGAAAGGTTGCCAGTTTCTAATGGCTTCCAAGTAGGTTTGACTGGATCAGCTTCTTCCCTAACTGAAGCCTGTTCTCCAGGCCCTCTCTCCCCCTCTGTGCCACCGGGAATGTGTCTAAATTGTGGCGGGACCCGCTGGCTCGTGTTGGGTCTATTGTGAGCTGTGCCAGCAGCCCGTAACCCTTCCCTTTGAGGAAGGTCTTGTAACTCTGAGCAACGGTACCATTGTAGCTTTTCCTTTTTTTTTTTTCTTTTTTTTTAAAAAACCAAGCTTACTTGGTGCCAGATTACTTCTGACAGGTCTAGAATGGATAGAGACCAAGGGGCCAGACGTATCGATACATACGATCCTATTAATTAAAGAGACTTACCTCAAATTTATGACTGTACCTGACACAGCTATGTCATGTGTTAGTTATCACACAGCCAAGGATACGCTTCCCGGAGGTTTGTTATTACAGGTTTTCTCCATTGTCTGGTACTTACGGGAGCCGTTAACAAACCAGGAACCTTTTAAGAGTAAATATGTGTATCCTGAAACATCTGACACTGCTCTAGCACAAACGGTAATGCTCTCTTTTATCTTAGCGTGTAAATTATATTAAGGCTAAAAGCTGGTGTCCTTCAAGGATTTGGGTTGAGCTTCATTCCAGAACACGCTGGAATACCACCAGTGCAGAGACAATGCCCAGAGGAGCGAGCAAGCCAAGTTTAATACAACAGAAAAGTCCTTTTGCCTCTGTGGAGTCATCCCAGGCAAGTGGAGTGGCTTCCACTTCAGTCCCACCACGTTTCTTGCAGAAGTCGGGAAATCTTGAGTTCCTCCCTGCTGCGTCCATCACGCTGCATGGCTTTGGGTTTTTAAGCCGTATATTGAAAAAGCATTGAGCCGTGACAAGTAAACTGTGACGCTTTATTAGCTCGGGCTGTGTGAGGAGGACAGAACGTTCACATTTGTATTCCCTTTGTTTCAGGGCCTCCTGCAGAAGCAGAAGGAGTTGGAGACGTCTATGATTCCTGATATAGCACAAGAAGAGAACTTTGTTTCACCATTTTGAGAGGTACACCTGAATGTTCTGAATTCCTAAAGTGTAAATGCACAGCACTTTGTTTGCTACTGTAATTAATTATGGACCATCTGTAACTTTTTAATGAAAGATTTAAATTATGTGAATTTTGATAAATACAGCTCATGTTTTCATATTAAAGATACATTTAACTGACGATGGTGTGTGTGTTTAGAATGGTCTTCATACTGCCTGCAGCCGTATGGCCATTTAGTATAAATCACCACACACAGTATAAAAACGTTACACGGGGTTTTGTAGAACTCAGTGTATGTATTTTGATAAATAAAGAGATTAAGATGTATCCTGAATGGCTTGGGTAGACTTTGATGGTATTTGTAACTATATGAAACTGCTTGTACTTGTCAAAGACTAAAAGCTGTCTGAATAGTTAATGTCTATTAACTCAAGTAATCCCAAATTTTAAGGCCAGAGAAGTGCTGACTCTGAACTTCCCACCCCAACGGAACCAGGATAGCAGCACTTAACATCATACTGGGCTGCTGAATGCTGTTTAAGTTTTCTTACCAACAAGGTCTGAACAGACAATATTCAATGCTTCCAGTCAGAATTAAATATTTAACTCAGATTAATTCGCTTTTAGGTTTTAAAAGGAAGGACAATCTGGGGTGGAACCGTTTCTCTTGTAGGTGTCTGCAGAAGATGCACAGCCCGAGCTCGTGTCAGTTGTTGTGTGACAAATGGCACGGAGTCTGCAGCCGCCCTTAGCCATAACCCGGCTGGGAAGGCCCCTCACAGCCCTGGCGAAGGGAAACAACGTGCCCCCCGGCCCCTCCTGTGAGCGCCAAGTCAGCCACCAGCTGAGAACCTGCACTTGATGTTACAGGAGGTAGAACAGTTCTGCACAAATCCATGTGGGTCCTTGATCTTTTCTGAAAGAAGATTATTTATTTGCCATGGCTGGGGGAGGGTAACAACTGCTACACTCGTCTAGTACTAATGGAAGGAAGGACATTCTACTTTAGGGATAATGCTGAGGGCTGGGATGGTTTGTTTTTTTAAAAAACTACCCTTTTTTAACCAACAGCATTTTTCCCAGCCAGTTGTGGGAGTTTAAAGTCATGTCGTTTCAAATACCGTCATCTGGTACTAAACCACACATCCTGTGTAAAAGTACTAAAATCAAATTACAAACAGGAAGAAAACCCTCCAAACAGAGGAGTTCGGCGAACCCGAAGACAAGAGCAGTAAAGGTGCGAGTCCAGAATACTGGCGTATCAAACCCAGCAACGGAGTAACAAGGTGATGTACAAAATTAGCCAATTACCAGAGAACCACAGGGGAAAAATTAAAAAGGGCAAGATTAAGAAACCGATGAAACTCTGTACTTCCCGCAGCGCTAGCATGGAGGGTTGTCTAACGCAAATTGAACTACCACAGTCATTAAACCCAGGTCTGTCCTCCTCTCATTACCGTAATTATGATGGCAAGCCAGAAGCGGTACGGTGACTGCGAGGGTGCTGCAGTAAGCGTGCAGCATCCAAGGCAGAGGCGAGGATAACTGCTGTTCACAAAATGAAGTTTGGGGATGTTTCTCTCATCTTTTGAAAACAATATAAAAACCACAGACAAGGCCACGTGTTAGCAAGTCCCTTGTGCACTAACAGTTTATTTGATTTTTGTAATGGAACTGCACCATTGGTTACTCTACTTGAGGTATTTAGCCAAAATCCAGATATAGTCATTAAAATAACTACACTGCCTTAGAGCTACGTAAAAACATTTGTACAAAATTTGTGTCAAATGTCAAATAAATACATAAGTTTTGATCTTTATGTAAAGAAAAAAGTGATTTAGATACTCTTACAGTTAAAAAAAAACCTCGCTGTTTCACATATTTTAGGCAAACATACAGTTTTACATTAAAACAGACCTCAAACCGAAGCCCAGGTACAGGTCAAATACAAATGTGGAAACTTAAAAGTGCCAACAAACAAGATAATTCAAGTACAGTAAATGTTAAAAAATATATATATTTATTTCAATTTTTCAGATGCTTTCAACAGGTACAGGCCATCAGGATTTAAATAAGACAAGAAAACATTTGAGATAAAGGACAAGAAACATTTTGTTCCAGAATAAAGTAGAAATTGTTAATCCACCATTTTAGAAACAGAAAAGTCCACAGCAACTTATAAAAAAGAGACCCAGGAGTTTATTTCTGTTTTGAATATGGCCTGGAAGGATGACAATTTATATCCCAGCCACCAGGTGATGCCGACTTGTCTGTATCCATGCCCTGACTGTAAGCAGATAGAAAATAATTGCCCCCTTCCTGGTTTTGACTTGCAGAAGAAATTTGGTATGTTGTTCCCAGAAAAGTCTGATGGGTGAGTACATTAAAGTGACTGAACTGATGGGACATGTTTAATTGTCTGCTGTAAACTTGGAAGTTATTGAAAGGAGCTCGTTCGACTGAATTGTGTTTTTCTCCTTCAGCAGAGCGTGTTGTAGAAACTGGCATAATTGGTTGTATGTCTTCCAAGGCAATTTTAGAAGTCTTTTCCATCAAGCCACTTTGTGCTTCAGGAGATAACTCAGTAACTGATAAGCAGCTTTCTTTTGCACCTACTCCATGTGAGCCCTTGGCCTGTGTCTGCAAAGCTTCCAAATGAGTATCATACTTGGAGGCCTCATTGCAGATTTCTATTTGTGATGTTTCATCCCCTGAATCCAGAGACATGTCCTCCTCATCCTTTTCATCGCTTTCTACAAGAACTACATCAAAAAAAAGAGAAAGTCCTATTCTATTGAAATACAAACTTTCGTTAGAAAAGCTATACACTACTCACAGAGTGTTACGCTTCAGGTCTGCAAGTCCAATATCACTTAAGTCTTGGTCTTCTGCCACTCTTGTTCACTTACTCAACAACCACACTTAACCCTCTGTGTGAGTGTCCAGTTATTCCGATGCTAAAAGCTTCTGCGCATTGTGTTCATGTTTAGTGTTGGGAAATCCCAACTCCCAGCTCCAAGGGGGTTAATGTCAAAACAGCATCTAAAGTTACACAGTAGGTGAGTATTTGATCAGACAATTAAAGGAGTACAATTACTGACATCTCAGTCCTTTCGTTACCGTTTCTAAAAGCTATCATTAAGTCTATCCTCTGCCTGAAAACAGACGATTACGCCACTTGGCCACATGTCTACTTCCTTCAACACCATGTTAGCCTAGAATGCTGCATTTAACATCTCCGTTGGTGCTCCATCCCAGCTGCTCAGCTGCTTTTCCCCCATCATTTAAAATAGAAAAAGAATAGCTTGAGAGTTGGGTTTTCCTTGCCATCTGCAACGTTTATTTACAAGAGCAAAGGCACGCTCTCTCAAGGACCTCCACCCCCCCTCTCCTCAGCTAAGCAAGCGGAAGTGTGTTCTGGATTACCTGATTGTCTTCTGTGAGCGTCGGAGGGAGGAAGGCTGTTTTCTTCAGTAACGGAGTTGTGGTACCCAACGAGACTTCTAAAATTTTCCATGAAGTCATCAACAGTAGCAACCACTATTCCATTATCAACGTAACTGGAAAGTGTTTTGAGATTCTTTTCTAAATGCATAAAAGGAGATGTGGTGTTAATATTTAGCGCCTATTATCAAAAGAGGGAGAAACAATCATAACTGTTGGGTTTACCTGTTAAGAAGACAACATGTCTCTGTTGTATGTTCTGCGCCTGAAGCCTGATCAGACACTCGAGTTCTGGAGCAGTCCGGGTTTGAGAGTCACAGTTATGGTAAGACAGAATCTCGACCAAGTGCTGCTTTTGATAGGTATTGAGAAGGGTCAGCAGGCTCAGGGCATTCGCGTTCATTCTATAATGGGGGGAAAAGCGCACTATTACAAACATACTGGATTTAAGGTCAGTCTAAATATTAAAATCAAGGCAAAAGACAAACATAACAGTAAGTTCTACTTAATAGGGTTTTCAAGAGCACAATTAAAGCTGAAGCATTTTAACACCTGGTATTTGAGGAACACTACTCACCTCCCCAGCTCTTTAAGTTTTTTTTGTATTTTGCAGTGGACTTTCCACTGCCATTTCCCATCAGGGGTGTTGAGATCCTCCAGAAACTTTAAGAACTGTTTTAGTTTATCTGTTTCGGAGATATTGAACAGAAGTTAAATGTTGTGGTGTGCAAACTGAAAGTACTGCAGCACTTTATACATAAAGCTTCTTTCCGTTTTCCTCAAAGCAGTTACACAACTATGAACATTAGCCTAGTGCTCCAGGTTTTCTTCCTAGCTGATCTGCCAACAACAGCGGTCCAAAACCGAGCTGCTTTTCTGTAGGTCAGACGCCCAATAGTGGTGTCTGCTGATGTAAAAGCTGCATTCAGTCATGAGTCATCTGCCTTGCTAAAATCTATTTTTAAAACTGGTAATTTAATTCACTGTTCAATTTCAAATAAAGAAAAAGTGAAAGAATGTGGGTTTTCGATATTTTTTCTAGCATATTTGTTGATCGAGGAATAAGGAATAAAAGGTTCCACAGACACAACTACACAACCTAACACAGACCTAGAAAGACAAGCCAAAAGCTCCAGGTTCACACATTCCCCAGAAACGTGTTCCCCAAAAAGCCCACTGTTGTAAGAAAGAGACTGAATTATCTGAAGTTCTCAAAAAAACCAAAACCAACCAAACCCCCTCACAAAAAATATACTTGAGAATTAGAAGACTTGATTCTTGACTGCAAGGAGTTTGGCATCTTTTCTACACTACGTCAGGCTTTGTTTGTCTGTGTTAAAACTTCATAAAACATGGCACTTACCTACAGTGATGGACTCTGGATTAAGGACAGATTCATCTGACACAACAAAACCACCAGACACAAACAATTCATTGTAAGTGTGATTCTTCACATCATCCAAACTATCGACGCCCGCAAAGCTGACACAAGAAAGCCTCTTCAAAGTTACTAAGCCAGGTATCTGTTTAAAAATGTTATAAATCAGAGATGCATACCAAAGATCATACCAAAAAAAGGAACTACACAACCTTCCTACTTACAAATACCAAATGTCAAACTTCGAAACACATTTTCAAAGATCTGTTATTTTTTCTCCTGCCTACGGAGGCACTCTCACAAAAACATTGCAGGAATGAGACAGCGGAAATTGAGCACTTAGAATAATTTGATTTTCTGTCCTGCAGAGGTTCATAAACCCCAGCTGTGGGGAACACCTGCGGCATCCGCTGGCCATCAGAGCATCACAGACCTAGAAGGGGAACTACTCAGCCCTCTCTGCAACTTTACAGTTGTTAAGAATAAACATGCATTAGCACATATGTGGAGGTGGCAGAAGTTACAGGCATACGATGTAACAACACTAGGCATTTATAAGAACCATTTTTGTTTCTTCAAATGGCAACTAAACCCAGGAGATCATTTAAGCGCAATGTTGTTATGCAAAAGCGGCCTTGCTCGAAATGAGCTCGTCTCACTGTTTTAACAGTAGCTTTCTATAGTACACGTTTACTTCTGTGAAATACCTTATGGATGAGGCTGGCGATGTCTTCGTTTTGGATAATTATCAACAGTTTATCTAAAGCAGCTCTTCTTTTAAGGAACTGTTCTGGATGGCACTCTGTATTACCTAGCTTTGTGAGATATTCCTAACACCACGAAGAGAGAAGATGGTGAAGAAACAGTGAATAGTGAATCCCCACACAACGACCACGTGAAGTAAGTTTCCTATTCAAGCAAATCAGAGACAGGTTTCCTTGTCTTTTGATGCATTATTTGGAAGGATGTAGCAACACGAACAGGCTGTTTCAGCAAGTCAGTCATTCTTACAGACCTGTGCATGAACAGCGAACTGACAGTCTCAAAACTGCAGGAGTTTTCCAGAAAAGCCAGAAGATTTTATTATTTCACTTTGATCTTCTACATTTAAATACACAACAACAGTAATCTCCAAAAGTTACCTGTACTCTTAAATGGATGGGAAAGGGAAAAAAAAACAACCCAAACCGTACACATGGACTTTTCATATACTCAATCTAAAATGGCAAGCTATCACATTTTTACCCTTGTTATCTTTTTTCTGTAAGGCTACCACCCCTCCTCCCCCCCGGCAGTATCTTCAGAAAGAACCAAACTACAGCCTGTTCTGCTTTCCAACGATGAGAAAAAGGCTTACGTAAAAGCTAAATATAAGCAAGACTCCCTCAGAACCTCAAACGAGAAATGGGACAGGACAGCCTACTTTCACAATTCAGCCTTTTTTGAAATAAATTTCAGACTGCCTTGCCTTTGCAAGTCCAGTTTCATACATTCTGATTTGAAAGGCACTCTGTTCTATTTTAACACTAAAGAGAGACTGAAGTAGAACACATTTACCTTGATTTCTTTGCAGAGAATGCTTTCTTCCTCTTCATGAATATAAAATTTCACAGTGTTTTTCTGTACATCTTTAATAATTTTGACCAAACTGTTAAATACTTCAGGTTTTAACTGGCTTATAAAATCAGTAAGGGCTGGTTGGGTTGAAATGTTTAAGTTTTCTGGGGATTTCTGTGTCTTTTCTGGTGGCTCCATCAGATCACCACTGGAAGAGGTCTGATCAGATGTCAACGTATCCCCCGTTTTAGCATTCACATGATCCGTTTCCTCCTTCACTAAGGGTAAGCTTGATGAACGCGGCTCGTTCGAATCCAGATCTTCCACCACGTTATTACACGGTGGCTCCAATAGCAGCGTGGGGTCAGAGTCCCTACAAACAGGTAACGTGTCGGATGGCGGATTCGGTGCAGTGTTACTAACCACTTCTGTGGATTCAGGACTAGAGTAAACGGGTGGAGTCTGCCGAATGCACGAAGAGGACAAAATAACACTATTCAACTTTTCACTCAGTGTCTCTATATATTCTTGGACAGAAATCTCTGATGCCTGTAAACACATGTATTCAGAAAGTCTCATAATCCTCTCTCGGGCAGAGAAGACAGGAGTGGACATACCACTAACATACACAATATTCTTCTGCTGCAAAATTTCCTGAATCTTTCTTGCAAAGAGATTATATTCTTCTAGTAGCGTAGTCTCTATTATTGCACTAATGGAATGCTTAGTTGTAAAAGCGTGATCTGCTAGCCCACACTGATCTTCCAGTTTCTCCGCTTGGCTTGTATAAAGTCCATCTTCTGCTGTCCCCTTTTGTATGTCTGAAAATGGAGAGTACGGAAACTGATAATCAGAACTTCTCTGCCTATTTATTACCCGGGGGTCATTAGGCAAGGCATCCTTTGGCGGTAAATACACCAGTGGTTCTTCTGGTGATTTCAGACCTATATAGGAAGAGTTAATCATCATCATCTCATGTTTAAAAGCCACACACAAGTGATAAACTAAAATCTTCAAAGCAGAATTTTAAAACAGCATTACTGTTGTGCCTCCCCCTCCCATCAACTTCAACACAAGGACTCAAGTGTTACTGTTGGCTGAGGTACAGAAGCACAGAAAATTTAATAGCTCCTAAGACAGTAGAAAATAAAAGTCAAAGTTTGCTCAGAAAAGCAGAACACAAGTAATTTTCCCAGAAATAATTTCTGATTTAAGCATAACAGGAACTTCCTTAATTAAAAAAAAAAATCAAATTCGAAATCAAGCAGGGTGACAAAATTATTCCAATATTTTCATTTGCTACTAGGTTATAATCCTCAGACTTTCAAGGGGCTTATTTTAGGCACACGTGACCTTGCGGAGTTAAACTGCAAGCTGCATGTCTGGTCTCACAATTGAGAATAGAAATGTTTTTTTAAAAAAGGTAGGACATAAGTCTTATGGTAATTACTGACACACAGACTCAGCTGCGCCACAAGGAGTGCTGAAAGCCTCTCATCATCCGAACCTCAGATCATTTCTGCAGCACACAGCTTCTTCATCAGCCACTTTCAAAACTATGGGTTTGTTGGTTTTTAAACCAAACTTAAAAGCTATTGTAATCAAGAAATATCACAACATAAGCAAGTCTTTGTAAGACAATTAAAAGCTGTACTATAGCTTTAAATTTGGGGCTATTTCTACAACTTCTTACGTTGTAATCCAGCTAATCAGCTGCACACCAATTTTTAGCAATGACATTTTGTTCTGTGGCTCTCCTGTCTGCATCCCCCAAACAGGTAAAATTTCAAATCCCAAGGTTATTGAAAAAGAATCAATATACAATCCACTCATCCTGATCTGATGGAAAGTTTCTATAACGATTATGTTAGGAAAGAAGTTTTCAAGACATATATGATTAAGAACTCATTAGGTTATTCTTCAAAGGATTATTTAAAATTTTCCAGAAAGAAAGAAACTTTGTTTTTAAAAAAAAAAAACTTTTGTTTTTACTACAGGTTTTTATATAAAAAAAAGTTAAACAGAATGTAAACAGAATGATATACCACTGAATACGAATATAAATCCGAAATATTTTCTAAAATGTTAAAAACAGGATTAAAAAAACCCAAACAAACAATTATTTAAATTAAAGTTACCCTTATTTAAATGGAATTCTCTAAAGGTGGCATCCTTCATAGATCTACACTTTTGGGTCACAAGTCTTCACAAAAAATAAGTGCATGAGCAAGGAGCAAACCTCAAATAAATAGACACTTCACCAACAACTATTAAAGTATGATTTACGATTTCATACACTCTCTTTGCTGGTAATACCTTGTCAGTGGCTACATCAAAGAAACCAGAGAGACCTGCCTGAAAACAATCTTAAAAAGAACAGCTGTTGAAGAGCTGCTGAAGTAGTTAATCCTCGCAGACTGAGGGTCAATTCCTCACTGCTTAAGAGAGGTCCTTATATGGGGACTCCATAAAGAGGATTTTTGGGTAGATTTTGGAATCAGAAATTCAAACACCACCTGACAAAGAAAGCCTAGAATGTTCTGTTGAGTCATATTCAAGATTAACATCATCAAAAGCCATCACTTTTAAGAATGTCTATTAATGCTTTAATCTTCTCTTACAAAAGAAAGAAGGATAAGCAAGAACAAACACCATTTTTGTGCTTTATGTCTAAAGCCAAAGAAGAGTCTCAAATTCAAACCAAAACTGCACTAGGATGGGTTTGTTAAAACGCGCCTGTGCCCAAGTTAGCTTTCAAAAATAAGACTCGGGTTTGCTTATTATTGTCAGAAGTTTAAACCATATAATCATGAAGAAACAAACAAGCCCACAATACAGAAATAGTCCAGACGAGTTGAGGACCTATGAACAACTATCTCCTCCAACAATTTCTGCTGTCATCAAGGAAGACGCAAGACAAATCCCCTGCTCCTCAAATCACAGACTATGAAGAGTTAGGTTCTTGAAGTAAGTTTAGCTGAACGTGACCCCTGTATCCAAAGTAAAATATATTTTTGTTTAAAAAGAAAAAACCCAAGAGATTGCTCATTTGCCTTCCTGCAATTGTGCAGAGATGAAATAGAAAGATTGGTGTTCTCTGAATTCCTTTCTAGAGCTCCCTCACTACAAAGATGAGAGACATGGAGAAGCCACTGGATTTAGGAAGCAATCAGTTTCAGAAAAGAACAAAGCTTCCTTTAAATTATATTACTGAATCCATCTTAATTCCCTAGAATCAAAATTCAAAGCCCTCTAGAAGATACTATACAGGAAGATACGCCCAGTAAAAACTGAGTGCCAGGAGCCCAAACCATTGAAGCCTCCCTTGACTTTCCTACAGCCGCCTTCATGTACTTCAATAAACGAGTCCACTTGCTGAACAGCATATTACTGCCTAATTTTCTGATGACAATTCAATACCAAGCAAGAACATGAGCTGCTCAGGAGTTCAGGCCATAATGACATGTGCAAACTGTCCCACCCACTCTTCTCACCTGTTTGTTTATCTTCAAATTTTTCCAGCTGATCCTCTTGAACTCTTCCTGCCTCTCCTGAAGGAGAGCAGCAGTTAGCATTTGGAGAGTTTCTTCGTATTTACATAGCACCTTTTACATGATCATACTGCAGAGCTAGTCAACACCTCAAGTACTGCATCCAGCTCTGGGACCCCCAACATAAGAAGCATGTGGACCTGGTGGACCAAGTCCAGAGGGCCACAAAGACAAACAGAGGGCTGGAGCACTTCTGCTATGAAGAGAGGAGGGAGTTGGGGTTGCTCAGCCTGGAGAAAAGAAGGCTCAGGGGCAACCTTACAGTGGCCTGCAAGTTCCTAAAGGGCCTACAGGAGAGACGGGGAGGGTCTTTTTACAGGGAGTACAGTGATAGGATGAGAGGGAATGGCTTTAAACTGAAAGAGGGCAGATTCAGATTATCAGGAAGAAATTCTTCACTCTGAGGGTGGTGAGCCCCTGGCTCAGGTTGCCCAGAAGCAGCTGTAGATGCCCCATCCCTGGAGGCATTCTAGGCCAGGCTGGATGAGGCTTTGAGCAGCCTGGTCTGGTGGGAGGTGTCCCTGCCCAGGGCAGGGGGTTGGAACTAGATGATCTTTAAGGTCCCTTCCAACCCAAACCATTCCATGATTCATTCTATGAATACTTATTGCAGTAATAGCTAATTTGTAGGAACGCAAAGAAAACCAGTGATGCTCAAGACAATCTCTTTCATGTCTACAGAACAGCACTTCCTCCTCTCAGAAGACTTCAGAGACCATTTTTTCTCGTAAGATTTGTAGTCTCACAGAAGACTGTGCAACATGTCAGTCAACTGAAAACGCTTCATGAACTGCCACATCCAGCACCTCTGATGTATCACAGTTTTTATATGCTTAATCATCCACTTAACTAGTTATCTCAGCAACCATATCCTCAACTATATGCAAAGTGGCCATTTCCTCTAGGAGTGAGCCACTATCCAAACCACTTTACTGTCTCCATACTCTGTAACTTAGGAAAATATCTGAACGGGCTTTTGATGTTTTCAGGTTTGGCCCTTAAAGAAAGTAGAGAAAACCCTGTCATTTCATTGAAAGGCCTATGAATACGGTGAAGGGAAACCTGTTTCCCTTGCCATTCTCCCTTCTCAGACAAAAAAAAAAAAGCTACTAAACTACGCAACTGCACGGACATCAGAAGTGTCCAAGAAACAGATTCCAGCATTCCCGGAGCACAATGAGAAATGAGCAAGTTTTTACTCAGAGAACACTGTTAAATTCTATCTGCATTTAGTCATAAGGCAACCTGATTTGTAGACCTGAATTTAGAGCTCTTGATGCCCAGTTTCCACATCCTTCAAATCCACGCTTTCATACTCTCCCAAGACTGTACACTGTTGACTCACCAAGAAATAGAACAAGTAGCTTCTTCTGTAAGATTATTTAAGATGTAAATGTTTAGATAAGGACAAAGACTTTGAAGCACTTTCAGTAGAAGAGCCTGACAGAGGAAGAAGTAGAGTACTTTCTGTAAGGAGAATACATTTTTCGTGACTCTTCTGGATTACCAGTTGCAATTGTCTGCCCATCCAATCTTTCAGCAAACCCTAACAAGTTCACACACCGAATTCAAACCAGTTATGCACCTCACCAGATAAATAGTCAAGCGTTCACATTTCTAAATTATGTCAGTATGTACCCAAAGCAATATTCTCTCCCACTATCTGTTTCCATTCAGCAAATTTCTGTACTAACCAAGTATCAGAAACAACTGCACAGCCATACATATGCTTGTGTACCAACATGTGACCCAAGAATGGGATCTATGAAAGACAGAAGCCTTTAGAACTTGTTTTCATTCACTATTTGTAGCAACATAAGAATTAAACCCATCTTACCTGTAATTGGAATAAGTTTCCAGTGCATTCCAACTTCTATATTATTCGAGTTGGAATGTTGCCTGCGATAAACATGTTCTGTAGGTGTACTAGGACAGAGACTGTAGTCTTCAAAACTACTTACACTTCCAGTGCTTGCTTCCTAAAAAACAATAAAAATTCTCAGCTCAAAACTTTTTTTTTTTGGTAGCTATTAAGCTTTTACATTCTTAACACTTGACAGTAAGAACACACCTGAGTTCACCTGCATATTGTCAATTTTGCCACCAATCAAATCAAGTCAAACTTGGAAATGTTTACATGAGGTACTTATATATTTTTTTTACCTGTTTGATAATTTCTGAGACAGATGTCTTTGCTGATGGTCTACCATTAAGTAAATAAAGCAGTCCTGAGCACACGCCTTAGAGTACAGAAGCTGGGTGGGGCAGGAAGGAAAGCAGGCAAAGAGGGGAAAATATTAGGAAATCTCTCTGCTCCTTAGCCTTTTTCAGGCTGTTGTCTTGATAGCTGATGACTAAAGCCATGAGATGCTGGCACTACTGAGGAACTGCCTGCAACTAGTATTAAACCCTTCAACAATCTGATTTCATCCCACATCCCAGATGGTTAGATGCTAAACAACAGAGACTAAAGCTAGGAGAAACTCTTTCCTGCTCCAAGACTAAGAAACTGGACTTTGTGTATAAGTATCAATAACAGACATCACAGAACAATCACTCTGTAACGTGCTTGAGGAAGCAGCTGGGGCCCTCTGAACCCTAAGCACAAGAGCCTTCTTCAAATGGTGTTCTTCCAGTTATATGCTGGCATGAAAACTACGCATGGAACACAAATACACCACTGCACCAAGAGGGCACATCAAGAGAGCTAGGCGTGCATTTAAATCCTCAGAATTTTTCAACTCTGCTCCCACCAAAATGAAATAAAGCCAATTCCTCAACCATCTGCAATACCCATAGAGCATTTAAGACCTTCCACTGCTTCTTAACGCTTCTCACTCACACTCTGATAGAGGGACAGAAACAAGCCCACCACCTTTTCTGCAGTACAAGATCAAAAGGCAAGGCCTGCAGGATCCCCACTTGTGCACACAACTGAAGGGCGTTTCCCTGCCCTATAAAAAGCCTGCTACTATTAGGTAGGATAGAGAATACACTTTGAGGAGGCTGGACCAGAACCAATTCCCAAAACTGGAGCAATAACTACAATTAGAGCAAATGCATGCTTGAGGATTGCAAAGCAGTAAGAATCATTTCATTGACCCTGAGGTACTGTCACTAGAAAAGGTCACTAACTCACACACAGAAACAGTCAGCTGAGGTTAAGTTGTTGCCATTGGGGTTTTTTGTTTGCTTTTAAGATAACAGGCCAGAATCCATAAAGCACATTTAGTTTCCCCAAGACAAGTGACTCAGTTTGGACAATCAGGGCAAGAGAGAGACTTGCCATTAAAAGGTAATAGCTCTCATTCTGCTTCTCCAGAATAACTGTTGATCACCTGTGGATAAACATTCTTGTTTAAGATACCTCCAACCAAATCTGAATATCAAATATTGATTGCAATTCCATTTCTTTCACTTTCTTGCTTATGACAAGAAAGCAACAGGCCAAAATAAGTCTCAAAATTATACAGCCTATGACTGATATGTTTGGTTTTGGTTTGCACTTGGGGGGAGAATAGGGAAGAATTCTGGAAGAATTCTGGGAAGCTATGGTTTTAAAAGAGATGGTCTCCATTTAGATCTGGGAGGAACCTAGTCAAAAAAAGGCTCGTTTCTGTGCCCAAAATGGAATTTCATAATTACAACAAGTTGTCATTTCCAAAACATCAATCAGATATAGAAGTTTAAAGACTAAGCAGTGCACCATCATTAATGGCCTCCCCTGCATCCATTGCTGAGGGAGTCCACATGGAACAGCAACTACTGCCTTATCAGCTATTTTCTGGAAGATTAACAGCTAGGCAATAACTATGATGAGGAACTCTCAAATCTCTCCTTACTGCGTTTCAGGTTCAGCAAACCTCAGTACCCCAGCCAGGCCCAGAGTCATCCCGGAAGGAGGAGGATGATGGAAGGCAGTGTGCAAGCTGTCACACCAACACTATACCTGTTCTATGCAATAACTTGCTAAAACAACCCACCACCATAAGCAAGATGAGAGCCAGAATAGAGTATCTTTTTTCTACAAGAGGTAGAAGACAACCACAAGGCTTTGGTCTAAGCAGATGTGAGAAAACATGCACCTGCATATGACAGTTATTGTAAAGCTACAGAGAATGACTGACCGTGGTTGCTTTCCATTTTTCAGGTATTTTAATTACAATTTTATTACAGAAAGAGCAGACATAAAGAACCAGGAACACACAGCTTAAGATTTAAGAAAATTTCCATATACACTCCTACCAAACAGAAAAACTCCTTCACAGAAAAGTTAATGCTCATCTATGTCAAAAAAAAAAAAAAATTTTTCATTCAGTTTCATAATATTTATGAAAATAGTACCTTAATGATCAGCATATACCTACATGGCAGTTTCACTTACTTTTAAATGTAGCATGTGTTCAAGGCCTACTTCATTAGCTGAAAGCCGTAGATCAACATCAACTGGGTAGGGTAAGCATGCCACATCAGCTTCCACTATCACTGGGCTCTGTGGGTCCTTAAAGTTAACATTTTCAGCCTGAGCAGTATTAGGAAGCTCATGATCATCTTTGTCCTGTGCTGGAATGGATTCATATTCATATTTTTGTCTCACATCCTCTTCAATTTCATCAGTGCTTAATCCTAAAGTTTGATTTACAGACTGTGCCAACGATGAATCCAAGTGTCCTGCACTAGTTAGTGTTTCTAAAAGCAGTTTAACGAGGCCATGAGTGTCAGTAACAGCAGGGTCAGATACATCTTGTTGCCTCAAGTCAGTATCATGTCCACCAAGACCAGAATTAATTGAGAAAACAGAGTGTGGCGAATCCGAGGTTCTGCCCCCTTAGAGCAGGGGGAGGAGGGGAAAAGTAATCCATTACTAAGTTTTAAAATAAAATCAAAACCAGACACCCCCCCCAAACACCTACCACACACCCACAGTCTCACCCTTTAGCATCAATTCATATAGTACACATACATTTATTTTCTTAACAAAAAATTTTAAACAGGTGGATGTTGATAAAAGGGCGGTTTCTGAGGCTAATAGTCTCCTCCAGATAAATAATTAAGGTTTTTTAGGTAACGCAACACCACATTATTTTGTGTTTTAATAGAAGCCACATATGATGATCTATGTATTTTATGGAAACTTTGTAAAATTCTCCATCACTTGTTGAGAGAAAAAGATTAGTTTGAGCAAAATACTCATCTCCATCCTATCCCTGTCGCTCCAGAAGCTGATGAGTATCTTAATCCTTAACCTTACAAGTTATCTTAGACTAAGCGTAAATTCTAAAACATTATCATGCCTATTTATACTAAATTTAACTTTACAACAGAGTTGTTATTCTTCTACTCATCCTCCTGGATGAGTAAATACCATAGGTATTTATTCTTCTTGGAAAGAGACTACTTTAAGTATCTGAAGAACCCCAACTCATTTACCATGTACAGAAATCTAATCATGTTTAGATATTTAAGATCACAATATTTTAGGTAAGATGTCTTACAAGACAAACAAATTACTTTTAGGGTAATATAAAAACATAGACAGATGTTGCTGATTTGGTACCCCTGCAGGACTTAAGGCAAAATTTAGTTTTAAACAGATACTGTTCTGATTACAGCCAGATAGAAATTAATTCACATATCTGACATTAACAATCAATGTAAAAAGACTCTGAAGATTCACAGACTTCCAAGCAGGAATCCCAAGATCTAGCATGTAGCCTACCCCCTGTCTCCGCCATCCACACATGCCAGTATCTTCTGTCCCTCTCAAAAGGGAAACTTATTCCTAAAGTCAGTTTCCAAAAAGTTAATTCCACTTCATCTTCCAAAGTGTTTCATCTACACATGAGAATGACTGGTGCTTGATGAAATTCCCCCTCTTCTTTGTGCCACCCTCCTCCCCAGTTTTCCCCCTTCATTGTCTTGACAAAAGCGTCAGGGAAACAGACTTTAAATGGGTTTTTCTGGCAGATTGTAAGTAAGTATCAGACAGTATCTGTGATAATTATCTGAGATTTGGATGTAGATAATTTCATGTACAGAATAATTCAATCTTAATACTACTAGGATGTTTCCTTTGTCCCACTACACACATTACTGGCTATGTCAAAACTTAACTGTGCTCATGCTTAGAAGTTTAATTCTCCCCCTCAATCTAAATTTAATAGGTATATATAGAGTATTGGAGCCACAAAGAATTACAGCAATGCCTAGGGTCAAACTCTGCAAAAGACATTACAACAGCAAGTCTGCTTAGTACTCTGTATTAGAAAGTCTTT
This sequence comes from Rhinoptilus africanus, assembly GCA_013400135.1. NCBI lineage: Eukaryota > Metazoa > Chordata > Aves > Charadriiformes > Glareolidae > Rhinoptilus > Rhinoptilus africanus. The sequence continues at coordinate 26,142 of VXBO01003222.1, forward strand.
GGGCAGTTCCACAACTAAGGAAACTCTTTGGAAGTCTGCCTTCTTTTCGAAGAGGCAGAACAAAAACAGCGTCCATGACAAGTCCTGTTAATTTGTCTTCTAGGAAGAGGCGACCTAACAATAAACAACATCTCTATCGACAGGTCTCAGGCCAATGTTTAAATGAACTACCATGCATTAAAATATCCACAGCATGCAAAAATATTCAATCTATAAAGATTAAATGTTAAGCATGCTTTGAATTACAATGCTTAAAGAGGACAAAACAGAGACTTTCTTACCTTCGTACTGACAGCTATTCTCTGAAGATTCACTCATTTTTAAGTATTTCCGCAAATTTTCAGACTGTTCTTCCAGCTTCCTTTTCAGACCACTTTTATTTCTAAGGTCTTCAGAATCAGAGTCTCCACCTACATTTTTTTTCCTACACTGGATTAAGTTAATAAGTTCTTTGAGTCTATCGGGATCATAATCTCCAGAATGAGGCAGGTTTTGCTTGGCAGCAGAGGCTTCATATTTTGCACAGATTCTTTTCCCGCTTTTTGAATTGGCAAAATCAGAGTCTTCTTCTGTGGCTTCATAGTCTGAGATGGGACTGAACTGTTGAATTTTCCGATTTCCCTCCATCAATTCCTTAGCTCTGGAAACAGGTAGTTGATATGCCTCACAACCAAAAATATAGTTTTGCAAGGAGCTGTCAATATGAGATTTATTTTTTGGAGCAGAATAAAGAAATTTTTTGTCATCCAACCGTGATTCATACCGATATAATACAAATTCTCTATATTTTCCAGAGCCACTACAGCATCTTTTCAAATACTCATTTATATACCTTTCCACAACAGCATTGAAATCTGCAGTAGCGTCTTTACGAGACTGGATTAAAGCAAAATGTAGAGACTGAATAAACTTTGTGAATTCTGGAATGATTTCCTGATTTTCGTGCAACACCATGGTAGTTGAATTTTTCTGTGTTCCAAATGGAACACTTTTTTGTGCTGCCATAGGAGAAAAGGGAATTCACAATTAAAATCAAATCATAAAGCTATAAATAAATGATGACTAGATAGCAATATTCTGTATTATACATATTTGGTGAAACACAGTTTGGAATAACTGTGGAGAAATAACCCAAAAGCCAGGAAAGGATTTTTTTTTTAATGAGTTAACTAGCTTTAAAGCCTACTCATAGTCATGATGAACTGCTCATTTTCATAATTTTGTGGTAACCTGTATCCTAGATACACATATCATTTGCAATTTAAACCACTTTACTGACCCTTCAAGAAGAAGGCCACTTCAAAGGCTTACTAAGGTTTTACTAAGGAGCAGCCCAACAGCTCCCTGCAAGAAACAGGGGAAGCGTTACTCCTTCCTCGGCAATCCCAACGCATTCACTGTGCTGCTTCTAAGCTCACTGGGCCCTTATAAAATGATTCATCTTAGCAACCCTTCAGAAACCTATGCAGTTTTTTCAATTCCTTTGCAAAGCGATACAACTCACTAAATCAAAGAGATGCAACAGGAACATGTGATTACCCTGTCCTGGGAAGCCATTAGATCCCTTCTATCACATCCTTGAAATAGCAGTCAAGGAAACTCTAAGTTATAACCCTTCTTTTATTTTATTTATTTATCCCCACTCTTCCCCCCTTCCAATCACAGACTGAAACTTTTCTCCATCACTCATTTAAGCACTTCTGAAGACTGAAACCAGTGATTAACCTTGTGTTTGACAGAAACCGGAGCTCACAAGTCTGAAATGTCACAGCAACAAGGACTGGAGTATTTTTAAGGAACCGGCATGCACACACTTTAAATGTCATCTTATACCCTATCTCCTCTTACCCAATCTATACTAATTGAAATTTCACAACTGCTACTTAAATAAGAAAAAGGTAAGGGTTTATTAAAATAAGAAATACAGAGATAAGGATCTCTGAAGGAAGCTGCCAACACTTAGGACAAGAACTTCTTTGTAAAAGTGAAATGCCTGGAAAGAGCTGTGTTTTGACACTTCTAACTCACGTCAAGTCAAAAAGGATTGCATTCTGCTGCTAGTGCTACTTAACTGCCAATTTCAGTGGTAAAAGATTAAACTTAAAGTCTCATCCCAAAGCACTGAAGTTCTACTAAAGCCAAGTCCTTTCAGTCATCTTTTATTACTTGGTTGTATCAGTATTTTCTTTCCTCATTTACTAAGTTTTTGGTGTACAACTCAATGCAAAAAATTAATTACAGGTACATTAAAGGCTTCCAGGTGTTTTGATGGTTAAAGTATGTACTTCAGAGGTTTGAGGGCTATATTATTACTAAGGTATAGCTCTCTGGGAATACTGATACTCAGTTCTACCAAAATACACAATCAAGAAATCTGAATAAAGTTTTACTTCCTAAAACATGAACAAACAAACCTAAAATGCGTAGTGTGATAATTACTTTTGTGAAGAAATAAACACTTTTTGAACACCATCACCATGACCATAACCCATGAAACTGTTACTTCCTAGTTTACACTGTCAGATTATAACACTACAAAGTCTTCAACAGAATATAAACGACATTTAAATAAACACATACACAACACTCTCAACAGCGAGCAAACTTACTTGAGCTGGTTACACCTCTAGGTTCTGGAAACAAAAACAATGCATGTAGCATGCGGGGCCGTCCAGTTTGCTGGTCTAGAACACAAGGAAATAAAAGCAGCTGAAAAGACAATCGCTATGCCTCAGGAGTATTCAAAACACCAATCCCGTAAAAAAAAATGGATCCAAAACCAACTCAAAACCAAAAATCCCACAGTATGCATACCATAAGGAGACATCATTTGCCAAGGAGAAAGAAGAAAAAGGAATCCTCTGTCCAGAAGTGGTTTCACAAGAACCTGTTTTCAAGCAAAGAAGTACACCATTACAAACAAAGACATTTGCTCACTACAAATCCTCTTATTGTCTGCATCATGGGTAGAGAAATGGCCTGCTCCAATACTTAAGAATATGCCAGCTAAGTGAGATCATGGATGTTGTAAAACACCTACATTACTAGTTAGTAAAATAATTTTTAAAAACAGGAAGAGTCAAATCTTGCACTCACAAGTTTCTCTTTCTCTAGTTTCTGAAGTAAACCCTCCAAGTGACTACCAGAACGGGACTTCTCCACAACTTCATAAAGGCTACCGTACATGCCGTTCTTCAACACTGATGTGATACAAGGGTAGAAAGAGAAGGTAAGAAAAACAGAAGCAAAATTGTAATTCCAAACTTTAAAATTCTGAATTAAAAAAAAAATATCTGGAATTATTTACCTTCTTTTGCTCCTAGGTATGTTTCTTTATAGAACAACGCTGGTGAAACTTTTTTCTTCAACTGATCAATGCTCACAACTTTTTCAACCTCAAGCTTCTCAGGACTGGAGATGAAAGGTGGGGGGAAGGAACAAAAAAATAAAGACCTTTTTTTGTTTTCCCCTTATAGTCCTGCCCTCAAATAAGAACTATCAAATACATGCTTTTAAATATCAGTTCCTTGGACTATCTCATGAGCCAGTGGTGTTTATTCCTGGAAAGCAGCGTGTGTCACTTCAAAGCAAAAACAAACAAAAAGAGATGGTGACAGAGTTGTGTGCATGAACTAAAAGCAGCTCTGGATGCTCATGACTCAGGAGTCTAGTTTGACACATTTAAACCATCTAGTCAATGTGTATTTTAGATTTTCTTCTGAATATATCCAAAATTCACCACTCTCTCCTAGAAAGAGTTTTAACACAGCAGTATTTTGAGCTTACTCTTTAAATGGTAATACTCACAGCTTGCATGGAAGGAAAGGACGTGCTGCTGATTTCAAGGAAACGTGGCACAACAGTTTGCCTCTATTCCAAAGCTGTCCCCTCCATAATGTAAAGTTTGGCCTATCTAAATTAAGATAGAGAAAGAAAGACTAAGTGAAACCACTTGCTAGGTGGGACTGAAAGGAAATGTCAGTAAAGAGGCTGCTGAATCTCCAAAAGCAGTTTAGGGAAAGTTTCATATTAATACCAGACCAGACAATAATATGTTAAATAGTAAGTTAAAAGGTAACAAAAAGGGTGTTTACAATCCTATCTTGTTCTGACCTGCTCTGAGCAGACTAAAGGGGGTTGGTATGTTACCTGTACCTGTCTACATAAGCATGCCCTTGATGACAACTTCTGTGGAAGGATATCCTCTTTCCTTACCTTAACTGTCAAGCACTTTCACAAAAACTAATATTTTGCTTGAATGAGGTTCAAAAGAAAAGCAGGACAGAGGATTGTATTATTTGAAGTGCCATTGAACAGCAGATTTGGGAACAAAAGGTAAGTTCTTACTATGCATTTAGTAGAAAAGAAGGGGAAAAAATACTTAATTTTGTTCCGTTCTGGTAAAAGAAGATACACGCTAAGGTGTCTGTCTGATCAACCATCCAGTATCAGGAAGAGAGGCCTGCGATCAGTATGGTACAGGATAACACTCTGGTATACAGTCTGCGTAACTAAGCAATCATTCCAGTTAAAGACAAATAAAACTACATGGGGAAAAAAAAGGCTAAAACCTCCCATGTCTATATCATAAAAGCATTACACTCCAATTCATTCTTACCTGTACTTCTATCTGTGTTGAAGCTGTTTGATCTAACAAAAAGACAGAAAAGACTAGGTTGAGACAGAAAGTTCTGGCTACTATATTTTACATTAAGGATATTTTATCAGTCTAACAAAATAACAACATCGATAATTTGTTCTCTAACCTCAAGCTATCACTGCTGCAGCACCTTGTGCTATTTTAGCTATCTCGATAACTATTTTTAGCACTACATACTACAGTCCCCACATCTGGATGCCTTCCTATCAGCATAGGTATCTGATTGTATCTATAATCAGCTTCCCGTTTAGATACTCTCCACAGGCAATGAGATGACACCAATGAAGAGTTCAGTGACAAAGTATACATAACATTTTTTTAGAATACTAAGCAAGATAATGCTGTGAACACTTCGATGTCTGTGAATTCCCTCAGTTATGCAAAAAAGAACAGATTTCACCTCAGCAGAAGGCAAGCAGGTGAACAGGGGCCAGCCCGCTGCATAAAACCAATTTTGTCACCTCTTGCTTTGCATTAGAAGTATTTATTATGCTAAGTCCCTGTCACATGTCCATTCATTTCAGCATTGTTCATCTAAATCAATTCTAAGCTACTGCCAAAAGCTATGAATTCTTCATGCTGCGTCCAGTCTTTCCTAAACTCCTTTCCTAGCTTACCTTGATGGAGGCAAGAATTTTGGTACTGGCACCATTTCATCTTTGTAAGTAAACGAAACCACAGCATAAGGACAAACATGTCTTGGTCTTCGCCTTATCTCATCAAAACCATATTCATAAAAATAGTACTAGAAAAAGAAGTGAACACAATGTTAAATTGTAAGCCTGGTAAACTGTATTGCAAAAGGTGTACGCTGTTTCACAAGAATAGCTTACAAAAGATACCTCATGAGTAGTTATTTAAATAAACAAAGGGAGTTTGAAACCCATTATGCCCAACATTAACTGGTATATAAAGCAAGTTTTAAGTTAGTGTAATAAATAGTAATAAACCACAAAAAGGAACATTTATGTTCCTTTTACAAACAGCCTATTTCTTCAAGAGCTGGTACCTAAAATAAGGAAGCTTTTAAATGCTGTTCTCATACGTACTTTATAACACAATCAATTAAGGTTTGCTGGGTTTTTTTCACCTTCTCCTCCCTCCTTTATCAAACACTGTCAGGACGGACACTACTTCAGGAGCTAATCAAGAATGAAAAAATAATTTTGCAACATTTACTTTAAAGTATGTTCTTGATGAGGTAAGGGACAACTAAAAGAACCAAAAATATTTAACTGAGGAAAGTAAATATGGCAGTGAGGTTTGGAGTCCATCCTTAGTTCAGTCACAAAATTCTGATGTTAAAGAAAAATGTAAATTAAGGCAAGTTTGTAATGAGAAATGAAAACATACATTCATTTTCTAGACAACTGATTCAGTGCCCAACTCTGATTTACAGAAGTTCAAAAGCTGTAATGCTGCAGAGAACGCTTTCAAGTAAGCATCCCAAAATCTATGGATTTGATGGAATAATCTGACTGCAACAGATTACTGCAGTAACAGAGATGGAACAGCTGGAGGAAAAGAGATGCTTGGAAGTGATTCCATTCTCTCCTCCCTTGCCATCTCCAAACGTGAGAATTTGGTAAGGGAAACCAAAGAAATCAGCAGAAGAAAAAAAAAAAAAAAAAAGAAAAATGTTCTTTCCTAGCTAATGCTTTCCTTTTTAGGAGTCTCACTTAATGCCCACTAGCCAGTTCTACTTTTACACTTCAAACTCCACGTATGTCCTCTCCAGCATACATTCCAGCCCCCACGTACATTCCCTAGCTATTTCCTATGCCACTTACACCCTAATCTGAAGGAGACCTTCTGCACCGGGTCCAGGTATAGGAAAGGGAATCAGGAGAGGCTGATGTGTTGTTCTGTAATTTCTAATACAGGCAGCTGTTGGCTACTGCTAAACGTACACCAGACCACAGCTTTACAGAACACGCTCAGCATTTGTTTGATCTTCAGTGATTTTATCTCAATCATTTCAAAAGTTCTGTTTATAAAGTTCTTATATAAGAAGTTAACGCATGCTCAACTTTTCTCTACCTGAGTAAGTTCATAGGCTCGATAAGCCAACAAGGAGGTTACTTTATTCACATTCTTTGAAACATGACACTCATGCTTTGGTGTTGGATCTAATGCACTCTTTACTGCCGATTCCATTGCTTTCATACCAATGTGGTCATATATGCTTTTCATTTTTCCCTGTAATAAAGCAGAAGAATTGTAAGCATAAGCTTTTTCCTGAAAACTGGTGAACTTGTTCAAGTACCAAATGAATTAAGAGCAGGGAAATGAAAACAAGCTGTTAAAAAAGCCATTATAGAAGTGCATTATTTTCATTCTTTCAAAGAAAACAAACATTTTCACCTTGTATAAAGATTTATTATGCTTTATTTAAGCTCAGTGTCAGTACTGAACCTGGTAGGGTTCTAGTTTCTCTATAAGCAGATAATTATGTGATAATGAAGTTCAGTAACTTAGGTTAAAACCACTTTTATCAGTAAGCAATATAATTCTTCAAGAATAAGGTCGATAAATTTACCTTTATTATTTTAAAAACAATCACGTCTCCAGTTGCTCCAGCTTCTAGGGGATTAGGCTGCAATAAATCAGCATACCTGGAGACATATACACCTGAAAGGTGTATTAAAAAAACCAAACACGTTATGCTCAATGTTATAATGTTATTAGTTGTTTAAGAAGCATTACATGGAAATAAAGTTCAATGTTTACCAAATGATAAAAATATAACAATCTTTTGGGAGTATGATCAGGGAAAGGTGAAAGGGCATGTTGACAATTTGCAACTTAAGACAGCAGAATAAATATTTACTTGCACCAACTTCAGTACGAAGCACCGCAGCAGAATACGGACACTAGCTGGGTTTGAAAGGAGCACACCCACATTCCTGAAAGCATTGTGACCAAAAGGACAAGCCCTGCCCAAAGGCTGTACAGATTCTGCTTTCAGGTGTTCTTTTAAACAGCTGAGGTCCTTCTGAACAATGTCCCATTGCACAATGGGGAGATAAGCAGGGAAGGTATGATTGAGAAATAAGGCAGGAAAACACCGGCATCCTCCACAATCTTTCATCCTACAGTGTTGACAGAAATACACTGGTTTGGATTCGTGAACTGACACTCCAAGGGAAAGGCAAAATAATTTCTTTCTTTTCAACACTTCAACCATTATTTCACACATTTGAAGGCCTCAAACACAATCATTTGTTGGTCTACCTGATTACCTCAGACCAAATAACTGTAACTGAACTCAGTTACTCAGAAAAGCATCCACTTTGCTTAGGCTGCTCTTATTCCAAGTCTTTATTTAACTGCTCTAATAAATTGCTCCAGAACTTTACCAGCTAAACCAGTAAAAAGTTATATGCCCATATACCTTTGTTCCTCACCCCCCCCCCCTCCCCCGGCATCTGTTCTGCTTTAAACATTCATATTAGTACCTCTCTATTGTGTTACTCTTACAGAGGACGACAAAGTTATTTCTTCATTTTCTATGTGAAAAGCTTTTCAAATGGAACTTTGCATCTTGCTCTTTCAAACCTATTAATACCTTATGACTCTTCCAAAATCTCCCAATTTTTCAATGCTCTTCTTGGATTTGTGTATTCAAGAACTTTGGTTCTATCGCCATCAATACTACACTGAGCTACTATTTCCGTTAGGTATTTCTGAATGCATGTACATGCACACATGTATGTACAAACACAGAGAGGCATACAGCCACAGACTGTATTAGTTCCTTGGCCTCCTAATTTTACTGGGAAGACACGATATATTGGTTTGACTTAAGCCTAAATGGGAATTAGGTCTTCCCTTTGGGAAAAGAATTTAAATGAACTAGCCAAAAACAGAGCTATGAAAAACTGTTCTGATGTCAATCTACTTTGCTAAAAATACTTAGCTGTGATGTTCCTGTAATAAGTGATAGAAAAAGGACTCAAAGTTTACACAACTGCATCACATTATCTGCCAACTCATACTGAATAACAACAGCACATATAATCAAAAGATAGTTACCCATGGAAGGGCTCCCGAGAATTGTTATTTTGGAGTGGCCCACCTGCAGCCCCTTTTCACATATGTTTTGGATCTGAAGAGAACAGACATTTTTTTTAAGCAAGTCTATCGGGAAAGTCAGAATATGAACAGAACAAACAATGAGAAACAACAATTACCGAATTTTAGTTGAGCTAAAAAAAGAAAAACAAAACAAAACCAACCCCCCAAAAAACCCTTACAAACAAAACCACTGAGAGGTAAGACTAGTCTGAATTGGAACCCCAACTGTGCAAGACAAACTCTCAGTATGAAGCAGTTACACAGAGTCACCCTTATGTTAAAAAAAAAACCAAACAGCCTCCCTAAACCTTAAACACACTTTATGAGTATTACTTGCTGCTAACACACAAGGCAGAAGTAAACCTGCCAAGTGATTGAATGCTTAAGAAATCTTGGCTCTGTAATAGCAGAAAATGCACACAAATTCCCTTACCTTCGCTTTCATTAAAAACAGATGATCAAAGAGGAGACACAGAAAATAAGGTTCAGTTTCTAATACTACAGGTTACCTTCTCCTACAAGGTAACCTCTTCTTGACTCAAAAAAAAAAAAACGAACCCCAAAAAACAATAACAAAAACCCCACACCACCAAAAACCAGCTGCCATGAAAACATGCAACATTCCTTTTCAATTAAAAAAAAACCCAAACCACAAAACCAACAAAAACCCACGTCATCAGAAAAATCTGTCCTTTTATTTATAAAACAGAGCCTAAATCAGAGGAGCTACTTTACAGAGACACGTAAATAGAGCACCTTAAAAAACAGAGAATAAACAGTGACATAGTATCATACCTCTCTACCATCCTTCTAAACTTTACAGTGGTGAACTTTGCAGAAATAACTTACAGATTAACATGTGTGTCAATAAAAACGCTCAGTTTAAAAAAAAAAAGGCAAAAAAACCCCTCTTAATTGAGAAAGAAGAGAAGGCATTTTCTATGCAGTTTTGTTTTCTTACCTGAGGTCGATCAACCATCAGAAATGCATAGCTTTCAGAAAGCTCTTTTTCTAGGCGACCATCAAATTTCAGCTCTCTGCGTTTTTCTGTGAACTATTATTACAGAAAGTTCTTAACACATGTAGATAGATTATTGCTGTCACATTGCAGCGTAAAGCTTTTAAGGCCCCGTCTATGTTAGCAGATCCAAGCGTACAAAACCAAGTAATCGGAATGAGACTACGGTATGCTAAAATTAAATTTCAAAAACATTATACAGGTGGGAAATATCATTGGCTTAACCCACCCAAAGATTACTTTGTTTGGTTTTTCTAAGGAAGATACACTCTTCAAACAAACCTGTGCAGTTTTAGTGTTATCTTGGTAGCATAACTATCTAGAAGTATCCAGCTCAATGCCATCCGCATCATCTTTGAAATTCCACAAAAAAACCTTTTTCGCTTTTTAGGAGACTGACCATTATCTCTTACGTTATTCACATACTTTTGGAGCTGTACCTCACTGCTACTGCAGTGGTTTCATCAGCTGCAATACGTCTTAGCTGCAACCATGAATCATAAACATTATAGTAGCAAAAAAAAAAAAAATTCAGAGTTTACCTTATAGTTTCAAGATAATACAGCAAAACAATTATATATTCTGTTGCTCCATGCACTAAGCTTTTTGGCACTGGGACTGAAAACTTACTTCAGTTATGAAAGAAAGCCAAGGCCGGATTTAAGAGACACCAGATAAGGTACAGCTGAAGCACTTCAACTAAGCTGCTTCACTTACTAGTTCAAGTAATGAACTCCTTGAGGTACTTCTTGGAAAACAACAAAATTGCAGAGTCTATGTAAACTTCATATCAGAAAAATATTTTTATCTAAGTTTCACAGGAAGCATCAGACCTTTCAAATAAGACACTAGAGCATCTTTGCAGGTTATTAAAAATACATTAAGAAAATTTGTGAAAACTAGAAACACAGAGAGGCAAGTGGTACCAAATACAATTTTTTCTTTCAGTCTTTTTTGAATATCTGGCAGGCAAGATTTTACGTCTACACGGTAATAAACTTGCCTGAAAAATATCTGCTTACATTTTCCGGGATGTGGGTTTGCAATTAAATATCAAGCATATCAGTAGAGAATAATCTCCGTGTCCTTGCCTCTAGACTCAGAGAAAACATTAAACTTCATTTGACTCGTACCTTATTCATAAAGAGAAGCCACAAATGTACTCACTTCCTTTTCCAACAGTTCACTATGAACTAAGCTGGCTCTCTTGTAATTAAAATTGGACACTGAACTTGGTTCCAAGTAAGATGAATGCAGAATCTTCACAATATCCTCAAATTCTCGAGAGCCTATAGCTACTGGCTGAAAGAGTGCTAGAAAAGAAAAGAAATAAATTTTTCCAGTTCATTGACAGTTTATGCATAAAAGACAAATGGTTCATGATTCAATTTACAATACAAAACATGTAAAATATTTGAAAAACACAGTTTAGGCTAGAAAGTTTAAGTTAAAGTTGCCTAGAATTATGGCATCTTAAAAAAAAAAACCAAACACATTTCTTTGCGCTTTGTTAATATTACTCTTGAACAGCTAGTTCTCAGCAGTTAGTAAGGGAGGCACCTCAAATCTGAATTTACCCTTTGTAAACATCTGATATGTGTTGCAAAACACTGTAATGAAACTTTTACAATTTTAATTAAACTAATTAGTTCTTTTAATCAAGAACCAGGAACAAATTGTTCTAATAAAAACCTCAACAACAGTTTCATAGCTTAGCCTCTCCTTAGAGCCGTTATGGGGTTTTTTGTTTGTTTGCTTATGGTAATTAGGCTAAATATGGGGCTAAATGTATCTTAAGAAGTTCAATAAGCTCCTGTATCTAAAACCCCCACTGCCTGTGTTCATGCTTTATGATCTTAGCCCGTATGGTAACTGCTTTAAATGGAAAGCCCTTCACTTGCTGTTTGCTGTACAAGTTCACCTTCTGGGCAAACCTTTGCCTAAATTCACGCAAGTAGAGGGCTCATCTCCCCAAGCTTCTTTACTTGTATTTGGGTACCAAAAGTTTCAAACTGATCACAAGAGCATCCCAAGAGTGGGCCAGCAGAGAATGTGAGTGCAGATTTGGAGAGTATTGTCTAGGAAAACAATACTCCTGGGGGAACTGAGCTAGTGCAGTATGGCAAGTGTTTTCCTCCCCAGGGTAACTTCCAAAATACTTATAAGCAGCGCAGTATTTTTTTGGTATTTACAAACTTCAGACAGAAAGTATTCCAAACAAGTATTTCTGGGACTGCTTTTGCTCTTTCTGTAGGAGGGCCTCTTTTTCCTCTACCAAAATGAACCCCCACACCACCACCACTTAAAATTGCTAGAAGTTACAATAGTTAGGAATGAACTACAGTAGCACTAGTCTCACACAAAAGACAATCTACCATTATTCTAACAGCAAATTAAATCTAATTACATCTTTAGGGTGTATCTCCAACTTCATTATATAATATGGTAGGAGATTTGATAGTAACCTTTTCCTCATTTGCAGGAAATATTTAGTAACAATGCCTTCATTCTTGAAAGGCTGACAGCAATATGGGAAGAAATATAACTGAAAGCAAACGAAATTCTCAATATTACTAAGATTGAATGCACTTGTACTGAAGAGAGCAACACTTATGAGTAAAATATAAAAGAAGCCACCTGTAGATATACACACACTGGAAAAGCATCTCCCATCCCCAAACACCTCTTGGATCTTTCTGACAAGGTGTTATTAAACCCTCATGTCATAGTGCATGAGTTTCACATATCACCTGTTCCTCTTTTGTCTAAAAGGACCCATTAAGGCAGACGGTCAACAACGGCAGCCGCTGGTCCAAATTTCCTGTTTCCTTAACCGTGATTACAGCACACCACCCCTTCTCCTTCCTTCCCCCTAGAAACACATCAAATCATAGGGTTGGAGGGGACCTCTGGAGATCACCCAGTCCAACCCCCTGCCAGAGCAGGGTCACCCAGAGCAGGGGGCACAGGGACGTGTCCAGGCAGGTTGTGGATGTCTCCAGAGACGGAGACTTCATCACCTCTCTATGCTCAAACCCAGCCTATTTCTTCTGTCCAGGCAAGTAGAAAACTCCACAGGACTAGCTAAAAAGAGTGACCACAAACTATACACAATGTCTTGCCTACTTCCCAGATACAAATCTAGGAAGAGGCATATTATTACATCAGTTAAACTCCTGTCACGCATTCAAATATTGTCAATTACGTTTCCATCTGCATTTAAACTGTTTTGTGGAATATTCTGACAAGTGAGCTAAGACAGAGTTGCCCAAGAACAGCAAGTCCCCCTCTTCTTAAGCTACGGAGAACCTACGTAAATGACTACACAAGTAACTCTCAACAAATTTATGGAAGACGTCTGGCTACCACCTTAAATTATGGAATACAGCAAATTAGAGTTGGTTTGGGTTTGGTTTGTTTTTTTTTTTTTAAGATTGTTGTGGTTTTTTCTTCCATTTATTTGCAGAGGATTGAAAGTATGTTTTAGAATCATAGAATCATAGAATCATAGGGTTGGAAGGGACCTTAGTAGATCATCTAGTCCAACTATTATTACTACTATTGTTACTTATTATTCAATAATACATATACTTAGTTGTACTTCATCAAATTTATACCCCAAACAAACACCATCTAAGTTCACCAGAGATGCTACTGAAGCTAGAAAAAGGGCTGTTGCTACTTTTGTAGGAAAGACAGATCAAAACTGAAATATTTTTAAATACTTGGGCACACAAGTCCCTTTTGAGATTCCAATTTTTCAATCTGAGAACATACAGAACATTAAAACAAGACTGACTCCATCTAATTGATCACATCAGTCCAAGAACAAGACCTTATATCCACCTTTTAGTAGGAAAACGCTTAACAATCCAAAAAACACCACGGTAAAGGAAATTCTATTCCTCTGATATACATACACTGCCCACTCAATACAAAGCGAACAGGAACAGCAACTGCACATAGAATCTTGCCTTAGTTTATTTCATGCCTAAATTAAGAGTGATTGGCTTCATGATCAGCTATTGACTGAGAGAAAAAGAACATGAATGAAATCGGTTGAATGTATAATCCTTACACAGCACACTACTTATGTTTTGAACAGTACTTACAAACACCAAATTTTACCGTGTCTGCCTGACACCTTTTCATATGTAGTACTGGAAGACAACCCACACTTGGTCTGAGAACTAGACGGCACCCACTAAGCATTTCTTCTTCAAGGGCAGCCTGCTAATTTTGTGTCTACAGCATTCTGAGTTGCCAAATGATGGATGGAGTAAAGAAAATCTGATAAACTGACTGCAGGACAGCACTGTAATCATAAAGTGAAAAAACGAGTCACTTAGCTTTGCACTTCAGTTAAGTTACCATATACAACAGTCCAAAAATGTAAGAGCACCTGGTATAAGCTTTTTCCCCCCCTTGTTGAAGTATGCCTCTTCAAACAAACTAATCACATGCTTCACAACAGACTCAAAGCCACTTTCGCAGTCCTTCCAGAACTTGAAGCACCGCAGCTTTCAAGGTACCACTAAAAAACTGAAACATTACCTACTGAGGTAACTAGTAAAGCAGTACTTTTGTCATCTAAGCATTGGTGCTAAAGGACAGCTATCTTCTAAGAGGTTTGGGTCACTACAGAAGAGCCTGTACTTCACTTAAATAAGTTCAGAAGCCAGAAAGGAACCTGATCAGCACTGAACTAGACCTTCAATAGCAGTCACCAAATCTTATGTTCACAGGCAAGAGACCAGATTATTAAACTTCTCTCCAGTCCTGTATCACTTCAAAGACCAGCAGCGTGTGCGTATATATTTTTCAGGCTCACTATACAAACCTGATATGGGGATACTGCACCTTTATTGGACCTATTTAAATTAAAGTCATTTATGCAAGAACTAACTTGCAGTATCCTTGTAATACACAGACATCAATTACTGGGGGTTTTGCTGGCGTGTTCTGCAGAACTAAAAACAAGTGAAAAATAGTGGGTTTTTTTGATTTCTATCCAGTGTATTGGAACACATGTATTTTTAAGTGGAAACTAAGATTAGCTAATATAGTACCTAGTCTAGGGACAGATATTAGACTGGATGTTCAGATGCACATAATTCTCTAGAGGCTTTAAGTTTCTCTTTCACAGCTGTTCGATGCTTCAACTTGAGAAAACCAAATCTGAAGTCAGGGGGGTTGTGGTGTTTTGATGGGGTTTTTTTGTTTTTAAGTCAGAATGTGAAGAAGAGAAAGGCAGAAACATTTTCTTTAAGGAATCCTGAACTAACTTTCAAGTGAAGGTAAGTAAATTACTTATTATCAGGTAAGTTCGCAGAATGCTAGCACTCTTCACAAACAAGCGCTCATGCTACAAAAACTCCACTGAGAAGTTATCACCTTATGTCTTCATTTTTTAAGATTAAGACTACAAATCTTACTCACTAATGAACCATAAAACTGTTACTTATGTGATTTTTTTTTCACGCCAAAATGTCTTTTGCTCTCAAAAGGTCTAAGTAGTTATTAAGTTCAAGAATTGCTTAATGAAATCCCCATGTAGAAATAGCAAGTAGCAAACAGTAGATATATATTACCAAAGATGTGGAAAATTAGAAGACAAAAGACAATGCAAAATGAAAGATCAAATGCTGTTAAGCAGAAAAGGGACAACCTAAACCGCCAAGCAAGTACTGCGAAGACTTTCATGGACAAAAGAAAGACCTTTTTCCCCGCACTGAGCCTGAGAAACAGCAGTCATTTATTACCTTTGCAGACTACGGAAACAGATGTTCAACCTTTCCCAATAAGCAACTGCTTGAGTCGCTGGTTGCTACCTGAGCATGTTTTTTGGAATTGCCTTTTGGTATAAGGACCACTCAGAATTCAACGAGTCAAAAAACGCCCTTCCAATGCTTTATCTTGGAAATTGGTTTCCCTCATCCATCCAAAAAAGGATCTTCGAAGTTTCAGGCAGACTTGGATGCCTGAGAAGATCTGACAGTCAAATTAGAAGAGGGGATGACAACTGGCTATAGTATTAAGATTAGAAAAAAGAGATAAGCTACTCAAGAGAACGTAACACCATCACTAAACCAAATGTACCAAGAAAGCAGAAACTTTCAAGACATTTTAAAGCAGGAAAACAAATGCACATGAGCATTAAAAAAAAAAAAACCCAACCCAAACCCACAACTCACAGCCAAGTTTTTTGGTTTGGTTTCCCGAATACTTCCACTAGGAAAAAAAAATGGAAGTCAGAAGAAGGATTCCCTGTGACAACCAACCACAGTTAGTTTAAAGTATGTTTCCTCCAGATGCATTTCTCCACATTAACAAGGTTCTTTCTGTTGACTTTCAGTCCCCTGTTAGTCTCCAAATAGAGGCGGTGGAGAGGCATTCCAGAAAGGCTAAGTAAGCAGTAAACCCTAAGTTTTCTAGGATTTTCCCCTTACATTTTTGTTTCACAGATTCAATTTTTAATTGCTTCACAAGCAAAAATTGTTCCTAAAAGACATTTTTGTGCTTTAAAAAAAGAAGAAAAACAAACCACAAAAAAAAACACCCACCCCACACAAATAACAAAGTAATCCTGTAGAGATTTTATAGTTTGAACATGACAAATTAGTCTTCATAATCAAGACAGCAGGTATCTCTCAGGATGGTATGTCCATGAATAAAATGGAGGTTTAAAAAGCAAAACAAGGACAATTCCAATGCAAGGAAGGATAGTAGAAGTGCATTCCATGTGTATTGTTTCATGCTGGAATTTAGAATCTAGCCAAAAAAGCTCTTTTAAGAGGGACAGATGATATTCTGATTATTTTGTAATTCAACAAGATTCATTTGAACACTGATACTAAGCATGTTTTAAGTGTATGCCACTACAATGTCAGACAATCAATGCACTGCTAATCTTCTAGTTTAATTCCAGAGCTGATTTAATTGCATCACTTCTCAAATGCCAATACCAATTCCAATAGCAATTTGGTTGTCCTCAAAGAGCATGTTGCCAGCTTTTATGCTAGCCCACTTCTGCTAGCCTTGCCTACAACACACCCTCTCAAAGCACTTTCCACTATGGTATCACTCCGTGTATGACCAACAGTCAGCACCCATAAGCAACTATGTGACCGCAAGCACCAGGGACAGAATGGAGAAAGGTCTGTCTTGAGAATTTTAGAAACTGTAAATTGCCAGTATGGCTAAAACGCCCAAGAAGCACTCTGTAAACTGAAAAGGAAAGAAAAAAGACAAGTACACTGAAAAGTAAGCCCTTAAGAAGGGGTCAAATGACCTTGACACTAGCAGCTAAGAATGGCTTCCCCTTCTACCCTAGAAGCCACAGAAGCCTTATGTTTGAACTTTTTAGTCTAAAACTTTTTACACACTGTAGGAGATAGCTCTACATAGGCAAACAATGAATTACATGATTTTGCAGGTTTTCATTCACATTGGAACAGAACGCTAGAAAGTAACTTCAAATGTCTGTGGTTAAGTAATAAACATTTCTCCTATATATATATTTTCAAATGTCACCACACTTGGGTCTGACATACGGAAGTGCAAGAGGCACCAAATTTTATCCAGACATTTTTCTGACAGATGAATAAAAGACTTTTCCTCCAAATCAACCCAGTCCTATTTACAATGAATCTCTGCCAAACTTGTACCCCCCTCAGGGGAAGTGGCAATGGGAAAGAAAGGGAAGAAAAGTAAAAATGGGACATTACTGCCAAAAATGGAAGGAGGGAAAGGGGAAGACTGGATAATGAAATAAACCTACCTTCATCTCTTCCTTACAGAAGAAAACATTTCAAGAAGTTAGATGATAGACTCCTCTCTGAAGAACTAGAAGCCTATGCAAACAGGTATTTTTGTGATACGTACTAAGTTACTGACCCCACACTACAAAAGGTCAAGAACTGAGATAAGTTTCAGTGAGGAAATAAGACACGTCTTCAACACCACTTAACAAAATCAAAGATAAGCAGAAGCCAGTGGAGTCTCATAAAAAGGATTACCACAGGCTTTTAGAGCAAGAGTTACTCGAAAACAGAAGATCAAACCCTGTACACTTGGAAGAGGAACACTTCCAAGGCAAGGCAAATGAATGTGGGATGCTTGCCTCCTCCCTGCAAAGGAACTTTCATGAGATAAGAGCAGTCTTCTGCGTATCATCAATGAAGGACAACTCTGCTCAGTGTTTGCTAATCTACCCTAAACAGGATTACACCCCTGTCCTGCAGAGAGGTCAGGGGGAAGAGAAAAGTGAAGCATCTTCTCTGTTTGTCCGTGTCCCAGAGAACCATCTTCTCTGCATGTGACTGCATCTCCAGAAGCAGAGCCAGGATCAACACTCAAGCCCACCCTGATCGCATCCAGCTTTTCCATCGTTTTAAAGCAATGGTCTGAAATTCAAGCCGAGTTTCAGTTTCGTTTTTTTTTCCTCCTCCTTGTGACAAAAGAAAAACGAAAGAGAAAAGAGGGAGGAGTAGGGAGAGGAAAGAATGTAAAAGCCTCTCTGACTCTGAAAATCTTATCCCCAGCAGCCTCGCTAGTCCGAGCCATGCCACAGCCTCCTCCACACCCGCAGGATTTTGCATGCAGTTGTGTGAGGTGCATAAAGA
This sequence comes from Rhinoptilus africanus, assembly GCA_013400135.1. Classification (NCBI taxonomy): domain Eukaryota; kingdom Metazoa; phylum Chordata; class Aves; order Charadriiformes; family Glareolidae; genus Rhinoptilus; species Rhinoptilus africanus. The sequence continues at coordinate 44,521 of VXBO01003222.1, forward strand.
GCCTGCCTAATGAATAAGATGAAGAGAGGAGTGAGGGAGAGAAAGGAGGGAAAGTGAAGGAACAACCTTTCTTTTCTCTGCTCTTCCTGGGGATCTGAAAGTTCCTCCTAACAGGCAGGTCTTCTGGGGGCTTAGGGAGAGGGGGAGGCCCCCCCAACACACCGCTGGGCGGCTGCTGCTGTTGTTCATTTGCCGTTGAGATGCTGCTCCTGCGCTGGCTGCTGCTAGTGATGCTGAGGTTTGGGGGGACCTTGTCCTCTGCAGCAACAGCAGCCACCAGCAGCGCCTCCCCAGTGCTACTGCTCTCAGAGCGTCCGCCATTTTGTGTGGTGTCCTCAGCGGCTCCTGCTCTATTACTCTCCACCCGGAGGAGGCCCGCGCTGGTCTTCTCCGTCCGCTGATGCTGCTCCGGCTCCATCTCGCCACCACTGGGGATCACGGCATCCGCCATTCGCTCCTATCGCCGAGAAGCAAGCACGATAGCCGGCGCCTTCTCTTCCTCCCCCACCAAACTACCCCCTTCTCAGCGCCATGCGCCACCCGCTACCGCTATTGCTCCCCCTGCGTCCGCTCGCCTTATGGCAGCCCCGCCGCCCCCTCCCCGCTCTCTAACATGGCGGCCGCGCACACCGAAAGGGGGCGGGGCTGGAGACGCCCCGGCTTAGCCAATCCGCTCGCGGCACAAGTTATAAGTAGAGGGGCAGGCTGAGCCCTGGCGCCCCAGCCGCCGCCTCAGGCGGCTCTGGCACCGGTGGGCGGCCGCTGCGGGCGGCGGGGGCTCCGGCTGCGGAGTCGTGTTTAAAATGGTGGCAGCTCCCGCCGCCACCAGCCGGGCGAGGCCGCGGGCTATCGGCAAGTGCCTGAGAAAGGTCCCTCCGCCCGCAGTTCGCCAGGATGGAGCGGAAGGGGCAGCTCGCTCATTTCCCGCGTCCCTCCTACCAGCCCTGTGTGCGCGGACACCCGGCAGCTTCTTCCTGCGGCTCCCCAGAGAGGCCCGGAGCGGGCGAGGGGAGCGCTGGGCTGGGCGAGTCCCGTCCCGGTGTCCGTTCGCCGCTTCTGGCGGGGAGCGGGGCCGCCGCTGGGGAGGAGGGGACGGAGCGGCCCGTCACCCCGCCGTGCGGCCGCGGGCGCGCCGCTTCGCCGCAGCCTCCCCGGAGGCGTGCTCTGGCGGCGTGCCCTGTCCCCGGGAGCCCCACGCGCGGGTGGGGGAAGGCTCGGCCGTGGGCACCGTGGAGGAGCGGGAGCGGGCAGGTGAGGATCCAGCTGCGTGGGGCAGGCGCCGTCCCGCCGGGACGGAGCGGGCAGGGTACCCGCCGAGTCGTCTCCGCAAACGCCCAACACCAACAAGCAGCAGTGCTCCAGGAGTGCCAGCTCTTGCTTCTTCCTCTCAAATTTAAAGTTGTCTAAAATGAAGAAGTTTCCCCTTTGAAGAATAAAAATACATTATTAACCATGAAGGACAGGCAAAAGTCTTAATATACGGTAACAGAATTCTTGGATAGTCTCACGATGAATGAGAACATGCCAAACAACTTTTCCTTCCCTGCCCACCGTTAACATCTTCCCCGCTCTCTAGGCAGGGGATGTACAAACGCTGCCAAACTTCCTCTGCCCTTGAACTAGCGTCTTTTCAATTAAAACAGTAATGACAGCTTTGCACAAAGACAGTGTAAGAGACACTGTTCTTACCGAATCAGTTAAAAATATAAACAATAGGGTTTGTTACACTTTTTTACCACAGAATCTTAAACTGCAAAGAAAAGGGATGTTATTACAAAGACTTCTATGTGTTTAATTCAACTTGATTGAATTTAATCCCCTTTTATATGTTAATCAAGTGCATGTACATGCCCTTCTAGGATGGTGACAAAAGACAGATGCTACAGTACGGGTACTTAAGTGACAATAGCTACTTGTGTGCCAGGGCTTGTAAAACTACAAATTGCAAGCAGGCTTCAACAAGAAAAAACTGCACGTGCAAGTAATGAACTATTTGACCTTTTCCAAAAATAAAACAATTATAATGTCTCATCAGTAGGATAAAGAATTACAGATTAGCTGAAGGCATCATAACCCATTATTCATATACCAGAGAGTGCCATTTTTCAAATGCAGTGAAACCAAGTGCTACAAATGGTTGTTTTGGTGCTACTGAAGCCAAGTCAGAGACACTTTTTCCAGCAGATTTGCTGAGGAAATTAATGAGGTAGTAAGCTACTGCTGCTCAACAATAACCAAAACACCCCTGTATTATCAACACTATTTTCAGCACAAATCCCAAACATAGGCTCACACTAGCTGCTATGAAGAAATTTAATCCTACCCCAGCCAAAACCAGCACACCATCACATCTGTGTGGTTGGTAGGCACTCACAAATGAGCTTTGCTGGATGCCTCTGCAGTACTTTAAGGCGTTGCTACCTCATGTTGCCCGCTCTGTATGGGGGGCCAGCCTGGAGTCAGAAGGTTAACATTTACTCACCCCTGCCAGCCCTGCTCCAAGGCTTGTACCTTGTGGTAAAAGAAGGGTGTGAATATGTGAAACCCAACTCACCTGAATGATTTGATGTAATTATTGAGAGGGAGCAGAATGAAGATCATCACAGAGCATTAAAATGGTTAGTTGCCTAATTTAAAAAACCCATAGTGCCTAGCACTTTCTAGCTCCGCAGGTCACGTGGCTTCTTGCTATGGCAGGAGAGAGCAAAACATTACAGTTTTTCTCCTCCTCATCATCAAATCCACTGTGCACACTCAGTCCATTACTTCCCTAAATTGTCAAAGTAATTAATGGGTTTGAAATCACATATCTGTAATTTCAGTTGTAAAAATTGCCCACAGTGTTGTCTAAGGAAAACTCACCTACAGAGGTTTCCGAATCTGCTGTGTGCTCACTTGGTAGCTGTGGGTTTAGATTCATTGTCATGTTAACATGTGAGGTTGAACTCTCTGCTGTGTAAATTATCATCAGTCACAAGGGCAGTAGCTGCATAACTCAGAGTAAAGCCACACAGATATTTTACATCACAATGGTGAAATTTTAGCTGTTTTACTAAGGATAGCAAAGACGGGTTTTTTGGCAGCTCTGAGGAGTGCACTAAATTGAAAAGTGCCTCCTGAAAATAACCCATTGTTGCAGTGCCTAGGAAATACGAATACTGGATGTTTAGTTTTGCAAGTAACTAGCAAAACATTAAAACCCCACAATTTGTTTTCTTTGTGAAAATTATACTAGTGCTGTAGTTGTTGAACAAGTTTATATATTCATTAGTTACTAACACCAATTATCTTAAATCCTGATAACTGTGGCTATCTATATCATCATCTCAAAAGCAGCTACCAAGCTTCAATGCAAAGTTTTGCCTATGCAAGGAACAAATATTTTAACCCAGCCCTTTTATTTTATTGATCTTTTTTTAGATTACCTGTAAATTGGAAAATACAGGTAACCTCCCAACTCAGAAATGGTCTGGTGATAATGGTAGCCTCCAGGGTGTTAAAAGCAGATAAGCTAATAATTATTAGTTTCTTCTTAGAAGTCTTTGGGGAGCCAGCCAAGTTTAAATAGGGTAATTAGTATCTGTAACTATAATTTACATACATTACAGAAACATAACACCAAACATTTATGTCATTGCAGAAACACGGTGTTCAATTATCTTGAGGTAGTAAAACCCACAAATGCAGTGTTCAAATTATGGATAAATTAAGACTGGTTCCCAGAGAATTTGATGTTCTGCCTCTGCGAAGATTTAGTGGTGGTAGAGAGAATATTACAGGTACGCTGATATATTATCAGAATAATTTTGCTGCATTTTACCTTGTTCAAATAGAATCTCCATATACAAGAAAAAAAACGGAAATGCCAATCTAGTATTATTTAAGTCTGTGTTGATACATTATACATCTCCAAACATGTCAACCTGCTTTAGTAAGTTTCAATTGGCAAAACTGTTAAAATCACTTCCAGGCTGTGTACATCTTCAATATACAACCAGTACAGTTGATCGGTGTTTGGATTTGATTATAGCTGGCTTGCCTGCGTTCACAAATGAGCAGTAACACTACACAGCTAAGTGGGTGTCCTCACTCTTGTTTTACACATACTCTTCTTTGCTTTGCCATAACTTCTAGGAACATATTTAATGATTCTTTTGCGCTGCGTGAATCTAAACCATTGTATGAAACACTGGGAAAATGGTGGTGTTTTGTCTGGAAGAGGGAGGATAAATAATAGCAGTTATCAAATACAGAAAATGCTGCTGCACATGAGGAAATACTCTCTGTGTCCTTGGTGACTGGAATAAGGTTTAAATTGTATCAAAGGAAATTTAGGATAAATGTTAGAAAAAACTGTCTAGCAATAGGAGTTAAGTACAGGAAGAAATTCTTTGGGGACACTGTGGGATTCCTTTAACTGGTGTTTCAAAGTTAGGTAAGACAAATTTCTTCCAGAAATGGGCTCACATTTCTTTAATGTAGGCACTTCCAACCATCTTGAACTACTGTGTACTATAATTACCCCATAACTGTTAGAAGTATGTTTACTACCACTTCTCTCACAATGAAAACTGGAAAATATGCTAAAGCATATGTTTACAATGTATTTAGATGTGTTCAGTACTGAGAAATATAAACATCATAAGCATGTATCATAACAAATGCAAATAATGTACGAAGAAGTCTTGCTCATTTACCAAACAACATACAAAGATGTTTTCCTTATGTACAACTTGCTTTAAAAAGATTCGTCTTTGCAGCTGTACCAAACTATTTTTATGTATTAATTATCATAAGACTGGGAGAGATCATCACAAAAACTACTAAGTACTACTTTATAAGTGATGTAACAATTCTGGATCACTTTACCACTATGAATCTGAAATCCTGATAGATATTAAAAGGTAGCAAGAATCCCAGTTCACAAAACAAAAGTTCAGTCAAAAATCACCATAGGAAGAGATTACTTGAATACTCTGAAGAAAAAAAGTTATAAAATCTGTCACCTTACTGTCTTTCTAGTTTTTGGTTTCTGTGGTTTCTGCTATTTGCCAAGCATTCAACCATGACTCCCTGGCTTGCACCAAGTGGTTTCCCACCCAAGTACAAAGCAGCTGCAGATCCCTTTGATTTTGCAATCAGATGGCAAGTGATACATTAGTAATAGACTTGGATCAGATTAACAGCCACAAAATAGAAGACACCTGTAAGGGAGGGCTGCATAAGGCTCTGTACTCAAGGAACAAACTTGGATGCTCACTCCAGACACTACCTCAGTATTCTTTGATGAAAGCAAATTTAGAAATGCGAAATATTGTTTAGTCTGAGCATAGTTACGGTTTAAGTAACTAGAAATTACTATTTTATTTTCCAGAAATTACTCTAGTAATGCAAAGCACATCTCATCTCTTCAAATGTTTGAGTGCTAATTTTGAGCAAGGGTATTCATGCTGACTAAATTTTAGGTGCCAGGAGATCAAAGATAGGGGAACTGTATAATTAAACTTTCTTCATACACCATGCAAAGAGAGGTACCTTCAGAAAATTCAGAGGAAAAACCTAATTTGCACTCTTGGAAAAAGCTTTAGTGTCATTTACCAGCAATGGAGGAAATACGTCCGTGATAGTAAAAGGTGAGACAAACTGAGGAAGTCGTCTCAAACTTGCCTTTGTAAAGCCAGGGACTGGTAGCAGAAATTCACCTAGAACTTTTTTCTAACAATTTGGGATCCACACGTGAAAGTCTGAAAAAAATCTACTTGTATTTTTTAAAATATTTTCATTTTATAATCATTAACAATTTAAAATCTTAAAATATTTAAAATGTAATCAAATCAGCTCTAAAAATACGCAATTATTTCCAGTAGATGGCAGCATCAACCTGTACAACAAATTACAGTCTTTTAAAATCAGTATTCATGAATAAGCATTAAATATGAAATAACAGTCCATTCTGGAACTGGAACCCCATATTCAAAGGAAACAAATCTTCCATTTATGTAAAACTCAGTTTCTGGCTCTGTTAGCAGGCAGTCTTGATTCCCAGGATCTAAGTGGCAGACAGTGTCAACATAAAATATCAACCTTTTCAAAAAGAGCAGTTGATTAAACTGACATGTAAACATTACAGGTATATCTTTCAAACTCTAGAAATTTCTGTGAAACCTCAAGAAACCCGCTTCCCACTATTGCAAATAGTGTAAATGCCCACAAGAGGCATTCCTAAGGCAGTACCCCTGGTTCAGGTGGGTCATGCTGAATAGGAGTCACCACTGAGAAATACCTTCTCTACCCTGGAGTTCAGCTTTGGGTCTGTCTTTTACCCAGATTCTGGCCATTGATTCCCTGGCACTGAGCTTCACAGACTTTAAACTAAGTGCTCCTGCTGTCTCATAGTGGACCTTTGTGCTCAGGGAGAGAAGTCTTCATCCTTCCATTGTTCTTTTCAGAGCTGCAGACCAAATCGAGGGAACCAAACACCACAGTTAAATTTTCTTTTGTAGTCTGAGAGGACCCATATATTTCAAAGACTTCAAGGGCATTCTCTTTGCTTACCTTTCTTTCTCGGTCAAGACAACCTATGCTTTTGCCTTATTACTTCTGGTTCATCAGATCTTTCCACAAGCCAAGACTACACTGACTGTCTGTTTTTACCAGGGATAAAAGAACAAACAGGTTGATGAGATTTGTCAAAAGGGCAGGAAACTGTCACATCAGACTACTGACTTCCTGCTCTTGAGAGCAAAATGCCTTGTTGCTCACTCACCTCCCAGACACAGAGATCCAGAGTAATCATACCTGGAGCTGGAACTCCTCCAGCAACTGCAGTCCTCTCCTTATTTTCTCATCCCCCTCGTGGTGATCTCGGAAGCCCTCGACACCTCAGGCTCTTCCCCTGCCCCTTGTCTTTTTTACGCACTCCAGCTGTTCTTCACCTTCTCGCCGTGGCACTGTTCTTCCATCTGACACGAGTGATAGAAGATCCCTCGGAGATCCAACATGACATTTACACAGCTTTCAACTCTCTCAGTAGTAGAAGTGCTACACATGCAACGGTGGGTGACCTGAGAAACCAGAAGCAATTTGCCGCCTAAGAATCACGCAGAGGCCTGCAGGTACTGCCTGGCTGCAGTATGCAGGCCAGGTCACTGCTCCAGCTTCTCAGTCTCCATACTGCTGATTACTAACTGTGATGATCACTTTGACATACTCACTTATGTTATATTTCCTATTTACTTTGGATTCGCATTTTACCCGTCATTTTTGGTATGTTTTATTGTCTGTGTCCCCCCTCTGCCCCCCCCAAAGTCATTTTTTCAAAAGCAGTAGCATTTGAAAAGCAAAACAAGCTAATCAAATCCAGAATATTATGATTCTTAAAGTGGAAGCCTTATTCCTCAAGATGATTTGAAAAAAAACATCATTAAGCTCTATTAGATCAAATCAGTTGCTAAGTGCATGTCAACTACAAAGCAAAACTGAAACACATGCACTGCAGTATGTCGAACATGATGCTAAATGACAGTACGCAGAGGTAAATTCATCAGGCTGGTTGGTGGCTTTTTACATGCCCCAAAATTCATCATCTCAATGTTTTAGAATAATATATATTTAGTAGAGATGTAACCCACAAGGAATCAGGAGAGAGAAACTGATGGCAGGGTATTATTTTTTTTGTTCCACCTACTTACTAAATTGATTGTATAATACAAAACTTTAAGGAATTGCCAAATTGAGTGCAGTGACTTGTTTCTTCATTAATATTTTCTATCTAGCAAATTTGATCCAAATATGGAACACTTCTATAAGAACCGAAATGGAAGCGTTGATCACATACGTTAAGACTCACTGCATGCACCACTGAAAGCTTTTCATAGTCTTCTCGCATAAACTACCAAACAAAAAATCATAATGGTTTAATGTAATTTATTTGAAATGCTTCCAGTAAAGTTTAAGGCTATTATTAAAAAAAAAGTCAATACACACATTCATTCTTTCTTCTCTATCTGAACACTTTACATGCTTTTCACTCTTTTTAAACATTTTGCTGAACAGATTTTATGAAAACGGTTCATCATCTAATATGCTTTCCTATGCCTTTTCTTCTGAAATTTTTTTCTCTCTCATCTTCGCTGGCATACTCATTCAGCTCTAAAAATGAAGCAGTTGAAATAAATTACAAAGCCTGAAACAGAAAATTGACTTTTTTGAAAAACTATAAATACAGAAATATGTTCTATAGGGTAAAAATGACAATTTTTTAAAAAATAAAAATACCTTGTTTTATATTGTTTATCATTTTGTCACACTGATTTCTATAATGCGCATCAGCATATATATATTGTATGATACTTGACATTTACTATTTTCTGTAAACTTGTAGAACACAAGAAAAATGTTTTTGGCAATAACTTAGCAGTTTTTCTACTTTTGTTGGTACGAGTACTTTGCACAGGTTATCTTGTGTAATATCATGGATCATTTAAATTTATTAATATATCATTTTCATAGCTTGCCATACAGCACTCCCATAATTTCTTATACTAAAAAATAAAATATTACCCAGGGATTCCTGAAAAGTAACAGGATGTTGAACTGAGTGTTTTAGACTGCATTTAAGTGACTCATCTGCTTCTCATCATAATGAGTAGATTAAATCAGCCACCAGAAAACACAGTAACATTTCCAATTACAGCATGAGATTAAATGTAACAAAAACTTATAAAACAAAACTTGAGAAAAATATAAAGGATGTAATACATCCTAAAGGAAAAGCAATTCCCTTTTTGTTTAAACTTTCTCTACATAATCCCATAGAGTATTTGTAGAGCACTATTTATATAAAATTGTCACTTAGTTTAAAAACCAACTACATGTAATTGTAAACAGACATTTAGAGAAAATTAAATGTTTTAACATTAGTTTAGTGGTGTTTAAAACCAACAGTGGAGGTCAGTGGAGTGCAAAACGCTGAAGAGGGCCTATTCACAAGCAAAAGGTTTTTTCCATTCTTATCCTGTTTGGGATAAAATATATATATATGGCACTGAAAGCAAACTATCAGCTTATTTACAAACACCCAGTATTCTCAGCATTTCATTTAATTCAGTGCTGGCTGTAAAGGTTTGGATTTGTGGTTTTTGTTTTGGGTTTGTTTTTATTTTAGTTGATTATTTTTAACATTACATGCTTTGAGAAATAAACCATGGCACTATGCTGACCACTTTAACCGACCAGATTTTACTAAGTTTGGTTGCTGGACCTTAGGACAGTACTTAATTTTGAAAAATTAATCCCTAAAAGTGCCACTGGTTACATGGCCTGCTGTCTATAGTTCTTGTCGATCTAACACTGCAAGAGTTCAGATAGGTTATTGCAAGAGGATTTGGGGTTTTTTCCCAAGAAACTAATTTTTCCTTCCATGTCTTTATGAAAACTTATTATCTTGACACCCATCCTGAAACTCCATATTAAGTCCACATCTTCAGCTGCCCCATTAAAGGGCAAATAAAGTACTTTAAAAAATTAAGAAAAGATACTTTATGTAACACACATATAACAGTAGTTTAGAGATTCTGTTTACAGCAGGACATTGAGAATAACTGGTCAAGTACCTCTTTCATCCACCTTCAGTTGTTTACGGAATATAATCACAGGACACGAGTTGCAAGAGATTCCAGCTTATACAGATCGGCAGTTACAGTACTACACTCATAGGTACGAATACAAGGAGGACTGCATTGACACTGTCACAAAAAATATTTTAAAAGTGCTTCTCCAAATGGTTCTGTGTATGGAATGCAAATACTGTACAGGTAAGAGACAGATTTTCTTCCATGATCTGTAAGTTTTTGTCAAACATTGGTTTCTAGTTGCTTTTCATTTTCACAAGGGTTCGTCTGTTCCATACGTTCACAGTCGATGCTGATCTCGCTGGTGTCCATACTACAGTCTGACTCACAGTCCGAATGGTCCATTTGCTCAAGCGTGGTTTCTCCCCGGGGTACTCTGCTTCCATTTGGTGACAAAAGAAAATTTGCTTCCGAGTTCAGCATGCCAGCTTTGCCTGCACACGACACTTTTTCTTTGGCCTGGCGGATACAGTTAAGCCACTGTTGTTTGTTGAATGAGTCATTAGCTTGGAGTGAGTGAGACTGGCTTTGAGATCCGTTTTTGAAGCTGACTCGAAAGAAGTTTTTGACTGAAAGAAACAATACATATCAAAACACTGAATGCTTTGGCTGAACGGATTTTATTATAAATGAGTATATTAAAATAACAGAATCTGCAAAATCCTTGGCTTATGATGTTTTCCTGCCAATATCTTGTCAGAGCAGAGAGAAAAGTCTGTGTGTCTCCTCCTTGTTTTGTGGGACAAGAAACACAGAGCACTAGAAGCATTTCTAATAATTTCTTATTGCTGGATCAAACAATTTTGGTTCTGCCATGCATGAGCTACCTCTGAAGCTTTAAGTGCATCAGCAGGATTAAGGCTTCTCCCACACTGCAACACATCTCCTCCTACAAAGCGATCTCCAGGACCTTCACTGAATACTGTGCCTTGTGGCAGCTGGAAATTGCCTCATCTCTTCCATTCACTTCACTAATAAAGCAAATACACACAAAAAACCGTCAAAGTTTTCACAAAATAGGTGAGATTCAAAGGACCCTTGCAATAGAAAGAAGCAACTTTATAATATGCCTAATTAGAAGGACATTAACTCCTATCTCTTGACATTAACATGAATAACAGTCTTAACAGAGTACAACCTTAATGATCTGTCAGCTGAAAGACTTAGTTATGGAATAGCAATCAATACAAGAAAAGAAAAGATTTAGCTGCTATGACTTAAGATTTCAAAATACACTTGCTTATAATTGGGTGCTTTTGCCACTACATTCTACATATTCTCCCCCTTCTCAATTCAGTACAGAAGAGGTGTGTGGAGAAATCCCAGTATCAACATAGTGAACTTCAAGAAACAATCTAAACCAAACAAGTTACAAAAATATATATAATAAATCAATCTTGAAATAGAAATCAAGATATTGTATGTAGATGATGTGAAATTTAGAGAAAACATTCTGATGTGTCATTGACAGGTGTCTTAAGGTTATAATGACCCTATATAAGCAATAAAAAAACAAGGGGTAGTCATACTTCTCTCATTGTTGCTGAATGCACCACGTATGGATCCGCCCAATCGCACCTCTCCATCTTGCAAGTCTTCTAGCACAAGCTCCCTCACCGGAATTGGCTGCCGATACAGCTGGTAGCAGAGCTGTTCGTTATGGGTGATAGCTCGAGTAATCACCAACACTTCTTCAAAGAGGAAGACATGCAGTTTCTGTTAAAAATTAATAAATAATAGTGCATTATTCCTTTGTTAGAAAATAATAAAGAATTATTTAAACTCTAGTACATTATAACCTTGTGTTTTCAACAGTTATAATAAACAAGGATTCATCCCTTCCCACTATTTAAAAGCCTTATGGTGCATCAGCATGTAAGTAAATATAACAATTTTAAAACTTCTAAAATTATTTTTCCTGTTCTTTTCTCAATTTCTTATGTCACGATCCTTTTTAGTTAATCTTTTAGTTTTGAGGCCTTGAAATATTGTGCATGACATTTCAAAGCCCTCTCTACAGCAGCATGCTTATACGCATTCTTCTTCCTGACACCCACTTTAACTTACCTCTACTGCCTGTGTTACCAAGAAACAGGCCATCTTATTCATTCAAATATTTTCAATGAGCAGTTATGAGCACTCTTTCTACAATCCACATGCCGCTCACAATTAGCTTCACCACACCTCTTAGAAGCTCAGAAAATGACTTTTGCTCCTATGTGGCCCAAGTCACCTGTTACCATCTCTAAATTATGTTGCTCCTCCCATTTTGTAATCCCCATCATCTTCCAATAATAATAAACAAGCTGAAATGTTAAACTTTTACTTGGTATCACACATCAAAATGAATTTTTTGTTTTTCACTGCCAAAATTTTCTTCCCAATCATGAGTAACTTTTCTTTACTTCTAAAGTTGACCTGACTCTAAATCTAAATAGATGCATTATTTGCAGTTTTCACACAAGATAGATCTTCAGGCCCATTTCACTCACTCTCCCCTCTTCCAGTAGCTCCTGTTTTCAGAAGACTATATTGAAAAAGGTAATTATAGCAGAAACCTTTCACGATGTGCCTTGTCAGTCTTCTGAAAATGAAGAAGTCCATTATAATTCTATTTTTCCACCACTGACACCTCATTTTATATCCACGAATAGTCCAATTTTCTTTTCTTGTGCCCCTCTCAGTCTTTGCAGGACACACACCTGAACTTTCTGTTTGTTCCTTAGTCCGCAGTGCTGTCACCTTTTGTATTAACAATGACCCTATGCAGAGTCTGGTAAAATAAAAATGAATCTATCCAATACGTGTTTCACTTTAGATTTTTGGCATGTGGCTACTTTTTCATATGAATGAAATACGAAAGAAAGCAAAAATGTGTGAGATTAAACATTAGAGGTATATACAGGTATGGATGTTTGCTTGTGAAGCAGGGTTGGGGTTTGGTTGGCTTTTTTAATTAATATTCCAAGTGTCTGGTTTAGTTTGAAACTCAGTTTTCAAACCATCATCCACAAAGCGTTGCAGATTCCTCATAACATAAAGCTTTGTCGTGGCTGATTTTAGTGAGAGTCATATGAAACTATTTTCAGAGGACAGAGCACTTATTTGCTGCAAAAGCTAATACTTTTTTAATAGCAGGTGTGAAAAGGAGGCTGATAACATTAAGAGAGAAATGGTTTGATCTGTTTTTCAGCCCAAATCAAAGAAATGCAGAAACAAAAATATCCCACTCTGCCAATTGTATTCAAGGAATATATCAGTGTGGCAACCTCCCAAAAACACTGGGTAATTTTAAATACTGTTCATAAATTGGAAAGCATTAATTCTATCCTTAACATTATGCTACCAAAGAAAGGCGGGGGTAGTGTGGATGGAGTAAGTAAAGCTCAGTATAAAGAGAAAACCTGCCAGTTTTCTCAGTAGAAAAACTGCTAGTTTGCTATACATTAACTGACTGCCTCATCCTTATCAGGTGCACCAGAAAACAGCCTGCATTTAATCTTTCCATCTCAGCCACGTGGTAAAATGTGCTCCTTCTATTGTATGTATAAACACGCTACATAGAAGCACTCCCAACGCTGAGAAATGCATTTTGAATTCTACTTTGTTTGCTTGTTTTTTTAAATAAAACTTTTATAAACTCAGTTAATGAAGAACACATGCCTTTTCATTGCTTTTCCATTCAAAATTTCATGTTGTTTCTAGTTGACCTAGAAAAAAAACCCCCAAGAACGACTGGTTTCTGTTCTATTAATATTTCTACTAATCTGCATCTTCTTTATTTTTTAAATTGGAAAGTTCAGCTTATGACACTTCTCAATACTGCAGACTCCTGGAGAATGGAATTTGCAGTATCAAAGACCAAACTTCTCTGGGCAACAAATTCTCTTTGAAATTCAAGGTTGGAAGGACTAAATCCTTCTTAATAACCACAGCCCTTGGCAGATTTAAAATTTGTTAGTACATTCTGTATGTCATTATAGACATCATTATTGTGTCTCTGAGACCAGAAATGTATTTCTTATTTGTTGGAGGGTTTTTCCTGAAAGTTTTGTTGAAATCTATCAATTTACAATTTAGCCAGGATGTTGTTAGGTTTCCTTAAGAAACAGAGACACATATAAGCTTATTATCTCCATATACAGGTCTCTGACTACTAACCAGAAAGATGAGTGTTACATATAATAGCATTTATCAACTTCCTATATATGAGAGGGTGATGTTTCTGTATGCATATTCACAGCTCTTTTAGCTGTCGTGAAATTAAGATATCTTTAAAAGCCTTTTATGACAAAATATTTGTTCCTTACCACTCCTCTGTTGTTCTTCAGTTCACCATGACAACATACAGCACGTGAATTATCAATCAATGAATCCCTTTGGCCTTCTTCAAGATAAATAAGTCTCTCTTTGTAATATTGGCATTCAGATTCACCAGTCTTTATGTTGATTTCAGCCACTATGCCCTGAATTATATTTATCTACAGAAAAAAAAATGAAAACAAATGAACTTAAATAGACAGTCCAATATTCTGAGCTATCTCCTATTAACTGTAGCTGCAAGAAAATACATCGTTAGATAACTGGGGGTAGTGAGTTGAGACATACATGCCCAAACAGATAATTCAAAAATCTACTGATCCCAGGAGATTTATCACAGATCATCTTGGCCCTGCTTACAGCAGATTGTCAGACAGGGAGACAAATGTACTTCAAGAGCCTAAAACAGCGTTAAGAGCCAACCACACAGAGTCATTTCTGTTTCCTAATTTAACTTGGCAAATATACAATTTATGAAATACATCACTTCAAAGATAAACAGTGTTCTGCTGAAGCAGAATACCACAAAGCTATATAAGGCCATTGAAATATCAAGAAAAAAAATCCTGATTATATTTTATCAAAAAATTACCAAATACAAGTACTGGAAGAAAGCATTTTAAATATTTTTAAAATTATATTACCAGACATTATGTAGAAAAGCAAACCCTAGAAATAAGCAGAATAATTCTTTGAGATATGTATGATTTTTTTGTTTGGGTTTAAAGGCATATGCACAAGGGGAAAATGTACTTTGTACATTACATCTAAATGCGACTATCCAAGCTTTGAATTTAAACCACAGTTGTCCAATTTAACAACAGAAAAGTTTTGCTGGGCAAGGGACTTGGGGAAGGAAAAGCAGAACAGCAGTGGTCAGGTACATGTGTCTTGAAACATGCACTCTCCAAAAAAAGCAGAGTTGTCATTTTTCATTGAAGAAATACTAAAACATACAAAATATTCAAGTCTAGACAAATCATAAGTTTTGTCCTCAAAATATTAATGGAACTTAGACCTTATCAACACTTATAAATACTTGAAGGGTGGGTGTCAGGAGGATGGGGCCAGGCTCTTTTCGGTGGTGCCCAGTGACAGGACAAGAGGTAACGGGCACAAACTTGAGCATAGGAAGTTCCACCTAAACATGAGGAGGAACTTCTTTACCTTGAGGGTGGCAGAGCACTGGAACAAGCTGCCCAGGGAGGTGGTGGAGTCTCCGTCTCTGGAGACATTCAAAACCCACCTGGACGCGTTCCTGTGTAACCTGCTCTAAGGTGGCCCTGCTCTGGCAGGGGGTTGGACTAGATGATCTACTAAGGTCCCTTCCAACCCTATGATTCTATGATTTGTATTAAAATCCTATTCAAAAGCAGTAAGATACTGACCATATTTATTTATTCATTAATTTAGAAGCATGTGTCAAACAAAGCCGCTAGAGTATCAGATTATTTTTGTATCACTTTGCTACTGAAATAGGATTTAGTTGGAGGAGCGGGACTACATATTTCATGTATTGGTTTTGGCTGCTCATTAAATTTTAGCATTTCCATATTTTATGAAATGTCCCTTAATTCATAAACAAGCTAAAAGTCTTATAACCTGCTAAAAAACCCCAAGCCCAACAATAACTCACAGCTTCTTCAAGGTGCTGCTGATCTGGATGATCATTTGGTGTGTGTCTCAAAATTTCTCTGAGTAATAATGGGTATTTAACCAAACGGCTTCTTGGGATGTCAAGAAAATTCCAAAGGTCCAGTTTGCGACTAAAAGGAGACTCTAAGCAGCGCTGTAGGAAATCTTGCACTCTGTGATCTTGTTTCTTGTGATCCAGTAACGCTTTGGCTGCTACTTGATTGCTGCAGTAGCTGTCGTAGGAGTTTAGGCATGGAAGCTGAGGAAAGGAATAAATTATTCTGCAGCTGAAACAAAGCAGTTTGCTACACAGAAAGTTCCAAGTGATTCAGGATGTCAGAGTTGAGAGTCTTTTTTCTGGAGATCTATCCACTATTTATTGATGATAATGTTTCCAACAAATATGAGTTTTACAAGGGTCCTCTGATACTCTGTTCATTATTTGAATCATTTAGAAGCACTAGCTCACCTCTCAGTTCCTAGAGATCTCCAATATTATTCCAAAGCATTAAAAATATCCATGACTTAAGGTTGAGCACTACTTAGTGCAGACAATAGCTGAAAATAGAAGTCTGATTTTAATTATGAATGGAAACAAAAGCCTAGGAATGGGTACTCCCAGACCTGGCCTTTTCAGATAAGCAAATTTCTATAATCAAACTTCTATATTGCTCTCAAGAACCCTGACCAAATTGACATGACAGAATTGTCCCTTAAATCTGAAAAAACCTCACTTATGTGTTGATTAGAACGATATATCCATTTACAAATACTGTTATATTAACAGAAAATATATGTAAAATCTTCAACAAAGCAAATTAGACTTGGACATATTTGGACCAAAGGAAGTTCACTGGTGTTCAAACACACCAGAAAACAAATGCATTTAAAACTATGCAAAGAAAAACAGGTAATTTTTGACACCTACGAGCTTATCAGTAACTATTTGCATTGCGTATTAGTAATGATCATGTTTCTCATGTTTACAATAGGCCACTGTTTCACACAGAGCTGCTAAATTACTGTTATTACCTTAAAAATGTCAAGCCCTTTTTTTCCGGCTGAATTTCATTCCTTACAGATACTTACAGATGTACTTTCCATGTATCTAAATCCTTTTAAAAACAGCTCTTTTTTAATATAACGAGCAATGTTATCAACAAAGCTAACAAAAGCTATTTTCAGTATTTATGTTGTTGGATGCCAGTGAAAGTGAACTTACTGACTTTGTGGAGCAGCAATAGCATCTCGTATCCCCCTCTGCCTTATTTTAACAAACCTTTAGGAAAATTGGTATCTTTGACAGCACTAACAACTACCTATTACCTTGATTGGAACAGACTCACATCCAAAAATAACAGCAAGGTGCCCTTATACAGTAAGACTGCTCAAGCTTCATTTCTCTAGGAAACCAGAATACAAATGGGGGCAGATTTTTAAGTTATCTGCATAAGAAAAACTCTAGTTTGACTTTTGATTTTTATTTAAAGCATATTAAATACTGCTCATCTCCTGAATAGCAAAAACTTTAAAAACAACATCCTTGTCTAAATCTTTTAATGGAAAATACCTTGAAAGATAAAATATTCCATTATGTCTCTGAATAGTTGCCTTGAAAAGTCTTTGAGAATATATTTTTGACATGTCATGCTAGATATGGAAAGGAAATTGTCTGATAAAAACTATCATGCAGCTCCAAACTAAAGTCACAAAATTGACTAAAAACTCTGCCTTACCCAACCCACAAGGATATGGCCAACATGTTCTGTTGATCCATCAGGTTTCCTGACTTCTTGAAGTCGTCTAAGAAGATCTGGTCATGATTAAAAAAAAGACAAGAAACTTCACTTAATGAACCAGATGACTATAAATCTGTGTGCAATAGTAACGCAGACAAAGACTATTCCACTTTTACCTTCATGTAGAGGAATTAGAGAGTCCAATGTTCCAAAAATTTGGTTCAACTCTTGCTCTGTCATTATGGAAAGTTTAAGCATTGGGTCATGATAAGCCTGAAAATTAAAAAGGGAGCTCTGTAATTCATGTATCATTGGTAGTTGAAAAATCAGTGACAGCATTTAAAGCTCCATCCTAACTGTTGAGAATATTTTAAAGTTTCATAACCATATCTTAAACTACCAAGTTCATATAAAAAAAAAAAAGCAGCACATTTAAATGTTTCAGAAGGAATGGGAAAATAGAAATATGTTTTGGGTATTTTTCCTCCCTCTTACTGTCTTAGCAATTATAAAAAGCAAGGATTATTTTAAAAGTTATATGAACCAATGAATATTGTTTGTTATTTTTTATTTTTTAATATACCTTTTTTGCTATCTTCAGATCTTCTATCAAGTCTTCTTCTCCCTGGGAAAGTTCAAAGATAGCCTGTAAAAAGAGACACAAATATTATAAAATTATCTTTATTTAATCTGTACTTAATTTCTTGATCTGATGTTATATTCTGCATAGCTGCCTTAATACCATGCAGCAGAATTTTTCTGCTAAATCTAACTGCAGAAATAAAAGGCGGCTTTATTCCATAGCTACAGTCATGTGCAGTCTTTTTAAAACAGAGCTATATCAGATTGCTCATAAAATGCTTATCTGAAATAGCCACAGAATTATTTGTTTTCAAACAGATACGTTTCCAGATGAGGGAGCTATCTTCAGTGTGTTATTTTGACTAAACTATATCTTAACTGTTTATACAACTATTTGCATAGGAGTTTGTTCTGTTCCATTTTACAACATGGAGCAATGAAAGTTACAATAAGTGGTCTAGTAAGTAAAAGACTTCTTGAAAACATTTCTTTGGGAGTGAGCACTTTTATTTTGGTACCAGTTCATTTCTTTGTTGTGAAGGCTGAGCTCTACTTAACTGTTGGCTGATGGTGTTATTTCTCTTGAAGCAGATTTGAGACTTTAAAGCTAGTAGATTAAAAATATCCACTACCCTAATACAATGTCTTATCAAAATAACAGTGTATTTACTTATTGCATCATTTCATTCTAAAGTGGGGTACGTTAGAAGTTAACGATGTTTTGGTCAGTTGGAATTACTGTCTTTACAGTCAAGGTTTTCAACCAGCAAAAACCACAGAAGAACATTTCCAGCTACTGCAGATTCTGGCAGCCTGATAACAGGCGTGCATGGGAGGCTTACCATAGTATGAGTTAACTGGCAGCGCAGCCATGGGAGTGGTTCAGGTGTCCTTTTGAGGCACGCAGTATAAGAACCAATATAAAGCAGAACCTTCATGCAAAACTTCCTGGAATACAGCTCATTTATTTGGGCTCTGTGACAGGGCCTGGCTTCTGCCCCAAGGCAGTAATGACTGTTACACTAAGCAAACAGTTTCTACAGTTGATTTTTCAGTAAGCTGCCTTTGAAGTTCTCAATTTTAAAAGTTATTTCCTATTAATTCTTGTACAATGTTAAAATCTGCACAAGAAATGCTTGATGTTGCTGTTGTTTGATTTATGACTCAGTCTCTGAAATATTCTCAGAGGGATTTTTATAAACTGTTGATACAGCTAGAAATTTCTGTAGAAAAAAAATTTCTTGATTCCACAGGAGCTCTGTCATTGTCTGTAACATGAATTATTTCGAATTTGTCATGTAGAACCCATTAAAACCACTGATGTACTCTTTTTGTTTTGGAAGATAAATCTTTTGATCAATATTTCATTTTTCTAGCACTGAAAGACACTCTTTTCCAACAAGAGAAATGATTATGTATTTCTGTGTGTACCTACCACCTGTTCCTGAAATAGCACACTCATCTATCATTACTAGAACAACAAACTGAAACATCAGAATATCAACCATCACTACAGAAACTGTCATACAGAACACGTACACACATGCAGCCAATCACAGTACAATGTATCTTAGTAACTTCAAATTTATTAAGGAAATACTATGAGCTGATTTTAGAAAATAATATATTCATCTGATATAGCTCGAATTATAAAGACTAGGGCTGGAATTCTGCTTCTAGTGGAGGTGGTGACATTCTGTTTAATTTCAGGAAAGATTCAAGTGCTACACTAATGCCTACTAGCATTCCTCAGATCCATGCTTTAAAAATTACTCTTGAACATGAAGTTTATGGAGAAAAAAAAAATTATACCTCTTGACGCTTGATTTCTTTAGATGTAAGCATGTGATTGACACAAACATCAAAGGTCTCACTCCACAGTTTACTGTCTCTCCGCTTTGTGTTAGCAGGGGGCATATTTCGAGACCATGGTCGTGCACTGAAGAGATCTGGGCGACTCTCACTGCGGAAACTGATAGAACGCTAGAAATATATAGGAAAATAGTTTTTATTGTTCGTAGAGTTTCACATTACACATTTTTTTCCTAAGAAATACATAGTTCACAACAACAAACAAACATTACCTGATTAGTTTTTACTGTGACTTAATAGCAATGTTTAGTACTAGGAATGCAAGAGAAAATACTCTTTATGAAAGGCCAGTAGTTCCATTCCTGCAGTGAACTATGTCCATGTCCGGTTCTCAACATGTTTAAAACTACACAATTTGTTCATATACCATGCAACAAGAATGAACTACAGAGATAATGGCAGAATGGTACAACACACTAAGATAACTGATCAAATACGAAGTTTCAATTCAGTAAACAGACAGGAATTATTCATGCAGTACACATCTGCCTCATTAGATCCCTAATACTTAAAAATATAGAAATAATGCAAATTTTAAAGACAAAGCTAGTATGAATACTTTTTTGGTTGATTTTAAAAGAAAGATTCAATGTTACACAGAAACTCTGGAAATTAGGACAGCAAAATCTAGTAGACAAACCCATCCTGTGTGCCAACTGAAAGTCAGTAGAATCGTTGGGGTTTTGTTTATTTTTGGAGGGTGGGTTTGTTCAAAGATGTCTGTACTGTACCTCGAGGATATCAGATGGAAAGATGCATTACATCAAACACGCATTAATGGTTTAAGAAAAAAATGTTTTCTTAGTTGGGCAGAAAGAGGGTTCATAAAGCAAGATTGTCCTTCAAAATCTTTCCTTTTACCTTCATAACCCTCTTGCTACCTGATGGCAATACTCTTTTTTTGTAAACTGTCAGAATCTTGAAAGATTTGATTGGTATAACCATTCCAGAAATGTCCATAAGACGGATTATTTAATCAGTGCTATAATGCTCTAACTGAACAAACTGGTTTTGATACATGAAGAAGTCCTTTCAACCAATAACATCCTGTCTGTTCAAATGGATATTGAGATCAAGAAACTAATTCACATAGGAAGGTGTGAAATGAATATCTGACTGAAAAGAGAAGACCAATCGCATTATCTCTAAGGACAAAGTATGTCAATATTCAGATTTTGATGTTTATGACAAGCAACAAGCCAGATTCTTTTCACACCACCTGCTTCTACTTATTTCTTAGCATTTGAAGAAATGTGTTACACAATCAGTGCTAGCAGATAGAGAACTGTGAAATACCCGCATTATGTTCTACTCTTGTGGAATCTTTATTAATATTTCTGGAGCCTCTGAACTGTGATGATGTGTACCAGCATCTCTGTATCTATTATGTGGTCTGGTCTTAAACTTCAACAAAAACAAGCCCAATTTTAAATAAGACTTGAGAGTTCTATTTGCCTGTAGACTCTTAGAAAGGGTTCAGGCTACAGATGGATACTTTATGCTCACTGTCCTGTTTTGAAAAGACTCCTTTCTCTCCTCCTTAGAGTAAGAGGCTTCTTTTTGAGATCCTACCTCTGAAATGCCTCAAGTATTTCACATTGTTGAAATAATCTACATGTCTGTTTTTATTTAAAACCTGCCTTACATAACACAATTGTCTTTCAATTGCCTTGGGTAAGAACATTTAAAACAAAAGAAATTCCTTTAATTTCCAGGTTGAAAGCAGCATGTACAAAGTACAAGATTTGAAATTCCCCTCTGATGATAATAGCCCAGGAAATGCATGCAGTGCCTATAAATACAGTATGTTCTTAAAATATCAGAAGACATATTTCATAAATAAAACCTGTGCCTTTTAACATAAGCCATTTTGAGCCCTACTTGGAATTGACAAAACCTCTAAAAATGAACACATACATACACAGGTATACCAACCTTCCAAAACTTTGCAAGTCAGGTGCTAGTCTCCCTTCAAGAGTTAAGAAGATAAAGAAACACACGTGAAATTACATGCTTAATTTACACTTGTTGTAATTATGAATCATGGAACCCATTATTTTCACATGCAAATGGCAAGATTAGGGAAAAGAGGCAGACGTGTGGCATCCACAAATCACCAACCATGAGAATGCAGCCAAGCAGAACACTTGTCATTCCATGACCCAAGGTGGAATGCCACTTTCCATGCAATCTCCAGTATAAGTCTTCTTTGTTTGTCTTGATGTTTTCTTAAAGGAATGTTTCATGTTGAATGAAGAAGGTACCAGAATGAATGAATAGCACCAGACAGACAGATTATTAAAGTAAATGCCTTGGTCTTGAAACCTTTTAGCAATAAGTCATACATTATTGTGTTATAAAATGGCATGCACCTGTAACAGCAAACTGAAACTACACAGTGCCTTGAGAAAAGTAAACTTTCATATCCACTGACAGTAATGTTTCTTTACGCTGCATAAGGGTGCTTGATACTATTCTCTACAGCCTTACAGTCCTCCATTGGGCAGAAAGGGCACAAAAAGGCTGAGCGACTCAAAAGGAAACCAAACTCCTCAAAATCCTGCTTGCTTGTTTAGCATCTTTGCTACCTGGACACAGTAAGTATATATTTAATTGATTTCTCTCATACATCAGCCTTTTAATTAACCCTACAAAATGTACCTTGCTTAATACTAATAAGGAACATCGGATTGAGGCTATTTGTTACTAGAAAGGGAAAGAAATGTTTTGCGGTGTTATAGAATCGTAGAATTGTCAGGGTTGGAAGGACAAATTCACTTCAAGAGCAAGTGATTCCTTTGCCTGGCACATTTCCTTCTTTTATACACTAACACGGCAAAGACAAAACCACTGACTGACTTATCCTGGTGCAATGAAGTCTAGTTAGGCTGGGAATCACATACTTCAGTGGGGAATCCAAGCTTATTTTAACATATTCTCTTCTCCTTTGCATACACATTGCAGAAATTGGCTTGTAAAGCTATGATGAGGCAAACTAACACATCACCAGGGAAATAGTATTTAATGCTAAATTTAATACTTTGTCACTTGAAAGTCAAACAGACCTGAATCATCAATGCTGCAACAGACAAGAATAGAAATGAGGTGTAAACCTGATATATAAGCCTAATTAAGGAAATCCCCAAACAAACAATAAATTACTTCAATAAAACTCTCTCACAGTTTAAGATAAATGTATAACATCAGTTTAAGCATCTCAATTCTACTACTTTACCCCTTTTTTCTTTTTTGCAAATAAACAGACCTACTTAATTTTAGCGGAATAGAGCTGAACTGAAGTTCTATCAGAACTGAAGTTCTACCAGAAATTTTTAAAAACAATTTTAAAGGTATTTAAAAACAAGTTTAAAGGTAGTATCTTTGGTCAGTACTTGCCATAAAGGAAAAAGAAGGGGAAAAAAAAATCTGTCATGTGATAGAATGCCATGAATGAATTGTAGGAATGTCAAAACAGCATTTCTACATCTCTTCTTTTAAAAATATTTTCCTAGTTTCTAGCTTCCTTAAAAACCACATCCAGCATACTGGTTAAAAATTATGCCCATCTGAAATTATTAAAATTTTCATATAGTTCCAAAAACTAAAGAGGCTGGGGAAGAATCCAGCCACAACCCCTAATTTTGTTTACTGTATTTATCTGACTGCAGTAGCTTTCACTGGCTGTTACAGGACTGTTACTATGAAGGGTCAATGTGTTACTGATGTTAATTCATGCAATTAATAAACCTTAATTTCAATTTAAGGCAGTAAAGCAAACAGCTTCATGTACTGGGATCACTACAGATCAAAGTCCTAGGATTCAGAACCAATGTCAAAAAGTTTTCTTAAGGATTTCTAGTAACTTCCTGTGTCCTAAGATAGATAAAAATAATTTGGACTCCCTACTTAAATTCAAGACACACCGATGAAAACTGAAGTTGCAGAGGAAGCTAGCCAGACTTTAATTTCTCTCTTCAACATCAGCTGGAGTTCTTTTTCTAATCCTATTTTCAGCTTTTAAGACGAACAGCACAGCTGTGAATAAGACCAAGCAGAAACAAACAGATCATCATAATCATTAGTCTAGCTGGATGCAGACTGAAAATCCAGCTATGAAATAAAGTGGTTTTCCAGGTGGATAAACAAATAAGAATACCTGCTTAGCATTTGGTATCCTGCAGATATACACACAGACTGTCAGAGATTGAGCTAACGGCATTATATTAGTCTACAGTGCTCTATGTGACAGAAACAAGAGTGACCATAGACAGTCCAAAAAAAAAAAAAAACAGAAA
>VXBO01003222.1:68638-103499 GCA_013400135.1 Rhinoptilus africanus
ACTTTATGTTACTTGGAACCCTTGTGGAAAAGTACTGACAATAATGTGGAAAATTATAATAAAGTTAAGAAGACAAAAAAAAAAAATCTAATACCTCTATAATCAATAGAATATGGAAAACATGAAAAGTTGCTAAGAACATAGTTTAAAAGACACAACACAGATCTCAGACACAGAGGTGTTTCTCTTCAACCTGCATGCAGAAAGTCCATTAATATAAAGTAGAAGTTACATGCACAGAGGA
Source organism: Rhinoptilus africanus (assembly GCA_013400135.1). NCBI lineage: Eukaryota > Metazoa > Chordata > Aves > Charadriiformes > Glareolidae > Rhinoptilus > Rhinoptilus africanus. Next base: position 68,883 of record VXBO01003222.1, read on the forward strand.
CAGGAAAATTATGCACAATAAACTTTTTTTCTTCTTACAGGTATCGTCCACTCAGAAAGTATATGTAAGAAAGTTTCTTTAAAATGCCATAAAGGAAACTCAGAATTTTCTCATTCCTTTTAATGATGCTGTTGGAGTGGGTTTTTTGGATGGATGTTCTGCTGGCTTTGTTTTGTTTTCTTCCAGTGGAAGAAGTTGGTTTTTTTGGATGTTGTGGTGATTATAGTAGTTTTCTTCATTTTACAGATATAGAACATCTAGCAGCAATGCAAGAAGAAACATGGGTTTTGACTGAAATAACTTAACAATGATGATACATAAAAGTTCATCCAGTAAGAAAAATCAACACTTTTTTCTTTTTACTGGTATTACACCATGAAAAAAAAAATCCTTCTATACTATTACATGGGGCACAGTGACAGCTATGTCAGTATGTAATAAAGTAAAAAAGCTATATATGCTTTCCAGAATGTTTCTAAATAATTCCAAATGGGGCACCCCAGCACAAGGAGGTCAGTCTTTTTTTATCCTGTTCTATTGTTGCTGACAAAATCAGATAAGAAGTCAATTTACAGGCAGTGGCATGAAGCTGTGAGAGACGTCACCAGCATTCATCACTTGCAAATGGATCCACCCCTACGATTTGGAGAACATACAGGTTGATTTCTCATCGCAGCTCCTTCAGAATGTAGTTACTTAGAGGAGATGGCATGAATAACATCACTGTTTAATCTGCTTAGAAGCAGGCAGTTAATTAAAATATATTCTTATAATCAGTATAAACAGAGCAAGACAGAAATGCTTGCAACAGTAGGACTTGCAACAAAGCCACTATTTTCTCTCCTATTTTTATCAAAATTTGCCCTGAAACACATTCATGTAGATCTCATCTCAGGAAGCTGCTACTACATGCATGAAAGGCTAGTTTGTTTCAGATAATCTAAATCAAACGTTATTAAACACAATATTGTAGTGGACAACCCAGTCTCAGAGGCGTATTCACTGCAGAAGGACAGCATAGGTACGTAAATGAGGACAACAGCTGTCTAAGGCTGTGAAAAGGGAAGTGCTGTGCTCAGAAGCAGTTTAGCCAAAAATTAATTCACTTTCCACACTCCTCACAACTGGAACTAATGTAGGCCTTTCAGAGCCGGGCCAATTTTTTCCTGGAGGCAGACTAAGGAGGAGATTTATACACCCCAGGGACCAGAGGCATCTCTGCTCCAGTCACGCTATAATACACCTTCTGGATCAAACCCAGGCTGAGGGGAGTGCAGCCATTTTCCCTTTCCTCCGACCCACACAGGCGGCTTTTGTATGCAGATGTCTGCACTGTCAAAATCACAGGGACTGAACACAGGAAAACCAATGTTAAAGAAACCCTGTAATATCTGTTTTCTAGGTAACTACCACTACATAAAAATGACTTTTTATTTGCTTGTCATAAACCACCAATCTCTAAGGTTTTTTTCTTTCCTCTTGGAGATTCACACATTTCAGTAACGCTTTCATTAATTTTTTGATTAAGTAACATTTTTAATACATTCAAGAGATTTTTGTATTTCATCTCATGAAAGAAATCATGCTTTCTAAACAATTTTCTTCAGATCTCACACATGCCCCCTTACATAAACTGTTTTAAAGAGGAAACAGTCCGGCCTCCCCGGCCAGACCCCCAGCTGTCCTGCAGCTCCCCACAGTTTGCCCCTCATGATCACCACTAGCAATTGAGCACCCAAATGTTTTGCAGTTTCTAGGTCTGAAGGCACAAATTCTTTATTCACTAAAGTTCCACTAGTCCTTAATTATGTTAAATATTACACGCCTAATCTATAATATAGAAATTGCAACTACAAAATTCTTTAATTTCTTAAATGCATTTAAAATTTGCTTAACCTTTATTAATTTTCATCATCAGCTTCGGAAAAGGACTTTTTTTACAATTATTCACTAAGTCTTTTGTTTAGGCAAGGTCAAAGTTCACTACACAGAAGGAAATTTAGCAGTCCTACTTGACTATACCAAAAATAACATTTTCAAAGTAACCAACCCAAATTACTAGAAAGTGTGATGGAAAATTCTGTTCATCAAATTTAAAAAGAAATCCTAATTCTTCAGTATAACAAGTTTTATATGCTACAGGTGCAATAGATTTCTTACTCGTAGTTAAAAAACATCAATTATCTGTACAAAGTAGTGGTTTTTTTGAGGTGAGAGTTCTGAGTTTTTAAGTTGAGTGACTCTGTAGTTGTAAGTTGCCTAAACCTGTTTGGCACATTACAATGGTGTGTGTGCGTGCGCGGATGTGTGGTTCACATTCCCATGCTAACCCTAGGAGAAATGGCGAGTATGTACGCATTCCCCTTTTAGCAACGCCGTTTAATGCAGCAGTGCATTTCCTGTGATTACCTGAAGTGTCTGGCTGAACCGCTTCAGTGGAGTGGCCCGTACTGGAGGAATGAGACTGGCTAGTGATGTGACTCTGGCAAGCGGCTTGACCCGTTTGTTACTGGGCTCCTGTAGTAGGGGAGGAGGAAAAGGGAAAGGGAAAAAAAAAAAAAACGGGGTCAGCGTGAGCATGATCAGATAAACATTGCTACCAGTTTTGCTGATTTTTCCTAAGAAAGCATTTGTAAAAAGCAAGTTTGTAAGCCTTGAACATAATTGGGCTAGTAAAAAAAAATTGGCAGTTTTAAACACTGACAATGACAGATTACTCTTGGCTGGTACGTATAGATCCTGGGAACAGCTGAAAAATGTTATCATGCAGAAGCTGGCATGGCTGGGAGCAGGGGAAGGCAGAAAGGTAAAGAAAAGCAAAATCATTTTATTATATTAACTCGCTTTTAAAGGAGACATTTTCAGCAGTGCTCTGCGGCTAATGCACATTATGATAATCTTGTCATTGAAAGGAATACTTTCAAATAAAAACAATTCTATTTGTTTCTTTGCCTCTGGCAATGTCAGCTATTCAGTTAAATGTATTTTATTTCAGAAAATATAATTTAGACCGAAACCTCTAACTGTAATTGTTCTTTTGAGTGCATGTTCCTATGTAAATACTTATACATACAGGCAAACACAATAACAACATGCTTACATATATTTAATTTTTGCATTAAAAAGGAAAATTAAACGAAAATATAACACAAAGCATTCAATTAAATATTTTCTTTTGATATATACTTTTAACAGCACTTACAGTAATACATAACCACTTCAATATAATATGCCAATTGACTTGCAGATTAAAAAAAAAAAAGCATTAACAGAAATTGTAAGACAAGGAAAGAGTGATTATAAATACAGAAAAATAGAACAGTTACCCTTGGCTTCCTAACCTCCATCTGACATTTAATGGAGCTTGAACAGCACATGCAAAATGCAACTTTTGACAAAAGAAGAGCCAAACCTTCCAAGTGAAGTTAAAAAACCCATCCAACATCCTATTTCAAGGACATCCTAAAGCAGTTCATCTTTCTTTTTCAGCCATCCTTATAAAGTTTGTGTAGGCTTGCTATGCCTCCAATTTCCTAGACATAGCTTTAAGAAAATAAAGCATGCTTATTGTCCTTTTGTTCAGAAATCCAAATCCTTCTGGAATTAATGTAGATTTGTCATCCTTTCTGATAACAAAAAATAATAAATCTCAGCAGCAATGATCATCATCTGTGTGACTGGCACAAAAAATTCTCTTCCATTAGTACAGCAACAGAGGAAAGGTGAGAAGCAGCTACATGTTTAATTTCTCAGCAGGCAGACCTGGAAATCCATAAATGCTTGCTGAGATGAGGGACAGTGTTTAACCCTCTAGTAAAAATAATGTATTCAATCACACATGAAACCTGCCATTAAAGAATTTTAGCAGCCTAAATTGAGTTACTTCCTTATCTATCTTCACCATTGCACTGCTATTCATATTCCTTCCTTTTCAGCAACCATGTCATTGACACAGGAGTATTTTTGAAGGAGTATTTTTTTTTTACGTCATTGCAGCACCACTAGCATACTTATCTACAGCATCACCATCCCTACCCCCCTTCCCTCAAAAAAAGATGAAAAATCTTTGAGATTCCACTGTAATTCTTCTCTAACTGGTGGCTCAGCCATTAGCTGTTTCTTTTTTATTATTATTATTCAGAATGCCAGTCCTAGTGCACAAATAATATCCCACGGCAGACCCTGCTTCTTACGAATTGTGCTGCACTGCAGTGAAAGGACATGAAGTCCCAGACAGTCGGGCAGTGCTATGCAGCCTTTGCTACCAGCTCTACCTTAGCAGCAAGATAACCTAGGCATAAACATCACACCCTGCCTGAATGCAAAATCTGGAAATCAAGACTGTATGGACTTTCCAGAAGACAGGGAAGGGGATTAGTACTAATAGAAAAGATTTCTCCTGCAAGTGTAGGGTCCTGCACCAAGGCAGGAATAACCCCATGCACCAGTAGAGGTTAGGGGTTGACCTGCTGGAAAGCAGCTCTGCAGGGAGAGGGACCTGGGAGTTCTGGTGGACAAGTTTCCCGTGAGCCAGCAATGTGCCCTTGTGGCCAAGAAGGCCAATGGCATCCTGGGGCACATTCCAAAGAGCATGGCCAGAAGGTCAAAGGAGGTCATCCTCCCCCTCTACTTGTCCCTGGTGAGGCCGCATCTGGAGCACTGTGTCCAGTTCTAGGCCCCTTGGTTCAAGGACAGGGAACTATTGGAGAGAGTCCAGCAGAGGGCTACAAAGACAATCAAGGGACTGGAGCGTCTCTCTTATGAGGAAAGGCTGAGACCTGGGTCTGTTTAGCCTGGAGAAGGGAAGACTGAGAGGGGATCTCATCGATGCTAATAATATCGAAAGGGCAGGTGTGAAGACAATGGGTCCAGACTCTTTTCAGTGGTGCCCAGTGACAGGACAAGAGGCAACGCACACCAGCTGGAGCACAGGAAATTCCGTCTGAACAGAAGGAAAAACTTCTTTACCTTGAGGGTGGCAGAGCCCTGGCACAGGCTGCCCAGGGAGGTGGTGAAGTCTCCGTCTCTGGAGACATTCAAACCCCGCCTGGATGGGTTCCTGTGCCCCCTGCTCTGGGTGACCCTGCTCTGGCAGGGGGTTGGACTGGATGATCTCCAGAGGTCCCTTCCAACCCCACCATTCTGTGATTCTTATAACTTTGCTGGTATGTGTATGTTCTCTGGTCAAAAGACAAAACTCATGCAAAAAAGCCCCAAATTTGATATATACAACAGCACAGCTATATCTTGCTTGAAAGTTAAATGCTCCCCATACTCTTACAGACTGTATATACACACACTGTGATCTATTCACCATTTTACACAGTCTTTCAGTTTTGACTTAGAACAAAACTAAGTCCAGAAGCCCTTGGATAATTTTCTGACGAGTCTACTGACAGCAAATGAAATCACAAAAGAAGTAAATCTGTGTTTCACTGCATCTCTGCAGCATTTCACTTGAGCGCATTGCAAAAAACTTTTAACTTCCGGAATGGTGTTTAAACCTAAGTAAGGAACAGCAAGTCAGTCTATCCTTCTTTGAATACTTCCAAACACTGTGCCTGTTACTGCAGCTGAAGTTTATTAATTACTACTCAAGGCCTGCAGGCTAAGCACTCAGATCAGGACCTAATCTGCTCGGCCATGTGGGGCACATAAACTTCAGGCAGCTGCGAAAATTGATGCACAGCATTGAATAACCTTGGAGAAAATCAGCCTGAGTAAAAAGAATTGAAATCACCTTCTTTCTCCTGGAGAGTGACAGGAAGCAAAAAAAAGAAGTATGATTTCCCTTTCATGACGTCAGGCAGCCCAAAGGCTCTCCAAAACTTGTGCTGTCTCCTAGCCAAGGATGCCTACAGTTCCAGGGGGAGCAGAGTAGGGTTTCAGTCACCATCAGAAAACATTAAGCTCTTCTAGAGCTTCTTTTTGTAAGCCACCAGGGGTCAGAACTCCTTCCAGGAGTCAAAGGAAAGTTAGACAACGGGTTGTGAAGGTATGCCTGCAGAGGTCCTACTCCTTCTCTCTCAACATCCCATTTTGTCTTCCTCATGTCGTGTATCATATTCTGATCTCACCCTTTGAAACCTGATCGGAATTCCAAACAGCTAAAATATGTACTTCAAATTAGGAATTTGATCTTATTAAAAGAGATGAGCATTATTACAGGATTCTCTCCAATAGAACTAAGATAATGAATCAATAATTTCAGAAGTCTAAGTTTACATCTTTACCAATTAGGACTGAAAGTAAATCTTGTTAATCAGACGTTCTTAATTACAGTGAAAGCTTTCTGAATAGTTCTAATGTGATTTTCACCCCACGTTAGAAACAGTCTGTTAGGTTAAGATAACCAGCTGGAAGTGAAAACTCATCAAACCTCAGTGTTCCAGGCGTCACCTCTCTCTCGGAGAAGTTAACAAGAACAATCCGCCCTGAGTCACCGCCTCCACTGTGGAATAATACAGTTTGCACAGGTAGGCTTTGACTGTGCAACGAAAATAGAGCATTACTGGAGCAATTCTGAAACTGTAAGATAGTAATACTGAAACTTAGACGTTTCATCACGGTACTTCTGTTGCGTGGTCTACATCCATTCTGCCTCTACCTCCCCTCTCACAATACCCTCCTTCTCCAGCTGTGCTGCCTCTCCACATCAGCATCACAGAGAAGCTGAACAAACTATTGAGGTCAACGATATGGACAGGGAAAAATTCCAGTCAAGTGCATAAAAAAACGTAAGTTTTAAACAGATGGTTATTTTGCTCACCAAGGGCTCTGTTCTTCACAACCAACAGATCAAATGGAAAGAGGAGAGTGTGTGAATTGTTCTGCTTTACCCAGAGATACTGACCAGAACCTGCACTTGCACATCAGTCCAATAAGATCGGAGCTGCATTCCAGATGCTGCTTCCTAAGACTCTTTTTTTGGTTGTTTTGTTGTGTTTTTTTTAAGAATACATGCTTGTGGTTAGGAATTTCTAGTACATTTGTTCATGATTTTACTAATTTGTCTCTGAAAAATCTGTTTTTCCAGTTAACCTGGGGTCCCGCAATCATAAAAATCTAAGCACATGGGAATGCAGAACTGTGTGATTCCTGTTCCTGTGTCTGTCCAGCACGGAGGCTCCAGTGAGGACAGATTGCCCAGGCAGAATGAACATCGGATTCCAGGTCTGTGCCTCTGAGTGTGATCAGAAGACTCAAAGCTACCCAAAGTCATCACTCCTCCTGCTCCCCCTCCCAGTTCAAGGAATTTAAGCAGCAGACAGGATTGAGAGACAGGATTTAGTGGCTGGATCGACTTGCAACAACCATCACCTGTCCAGCCTGGGAACCGGGCCAAGTGACAACACAAAAAAATTCAAGAATTACAGTGTTTTGCCTGACCTTTTCAAGTTGTTATTATTGGTATTAAAAAAATAATTTCAGAGTTTTGAAATAAACCAAAATGTTAGACTGCATTTTCTGAGTCACAAAGACTTGACGAAACAATACATAAAGTAAGTCAGAAAACAAAAGATCCAGACTACAGTTTGGCAGAGTTTCCAAAACGTGGAGCTGGTATATGTGAACAAGTAATGTTAATCTGACAGGGCTTTAAATTTGATATAAGGCTAAATAAAGCTGAGGGAAACATGAGTGCAGGAACTTCAAAGGCTAAACAGTCAAGTGAAGTCAAATTAATACCTGACTAGGCTAGAACAAAGAGCAGATGGCCTTTGGAGGGAGATGTATATTTGAACTCAAGATGACTTTGGTAGCAGTTGAATTCAGAGACCAAAAAATTAAAGGTGGAAATCCTGTGTCTATATGCAGCCTCAAAGAGAACTCTTCAAACTGTGAACAAACTGGTCAAGTAAATCTGTGTCCAAAATCTGGAGGTTCTGGAAACCAAACAACTACTATGTCCTTCTGAGACAGTGTATTTTTATCATATACTTTTCTGGGGAATTCATAGGACGAAAGATTAGAGTAATCACAATGGCATAATCACTGATTATCACCGATTCTAGACAGAAAACTATCAGATAAAAAGTTTCAAAGATGCCATGCCTCACCATTCTAATTTGGCGTGAAGGACACGGTGCTCTAGATTGCTTCTTCATTGTAATTTCTTCTGTAGATTCTATATATATGTACTATTGTATCTCTCGTATCTTCTACATATTAAATTCTAACCTATGGTTTAGATTGCTGATTAAGAAAGGAAAGCTCTAGCTTATACTGTGTAACCCTCCAAAAATTTGTCTTCTGCTATTGGACAGATGGCAAACGCGTACAGCAAGCAGCTTCAGCTGTAGTGCTACCAGGAAGCCATCCTCTTCTGAGTAACTTCTGCCAACTCCCTCCTCAGTAAGTCTTTTTGCCTTGCATACCTGAATGAGATGTTGCTTTATAAAACCGTGATATGGGCATTTCAATACAACAAAATCTGCGCAAAAAGTAAATTTTGTATCATTATTTTTGGCTCTAATACATACAGATTACCATTTGAAAGCCTGAATCTTATCATACAGTGCCCGCTCCTGGGGCAAGCTACTCACTCAACAGCCACAGAATTGAAGCAGAAGGTCCTTTGAAGAACTAGGCACCTACATTAGCTGCAATGTACTGACAACTAAATTGATGTTATTTTAATTTTTTCATTAGTGAAACCAGCACCTAAGAATTGGATATACTGTGTTCAACAACACACTACACAGATACGAAAAGCTTCTAGGAAGCTATTTAGGGGAAGAAGCTAACACTTCTCATGCTGTTCATCCACAAAATAAAACAATTTTTTTACTAGTATATGTAAAGAATGGAATTTTCCCGAAGTGGAAAGCAGGGTGTCAGAGACAGTTAAATTCACTTAATAATATCAATTAGCTTTCCATACATTGTCATTCAACAAGGCCACCCACAGCTTAATCATCACACTTTGATGGCTAAACTACTCTAGCAAAAGACTGGGTTTAATTTTCTAACAAACAACAGGAAAGGAAACAAAAAGAACTAGGCCAGGTTGCCTTTATATTGCCCGCAGAACAGCAGAACCAATGACCTGGATAAGATATGCTGAAGAGCATACAGTAAGAGTCAAGGTGCCATACAAAAGGTCTGTATTTGCTTCAGTTCCTCACTTCAAATTTGTTTCACTCTATGCTGCTGACTGGCTTAGCCAGTGATTTCCTCCCAGTGAACAGTAAAATCAAACCTAAGTTCACTGCTGGTATGATTGTTTTTCCACCCGACTCTCCCATCTCTTATCAGCAAGTTCAACAACAGTCTCCATGTCGGAGAACTGGTGCTGAATTTGACAAACAAGGGAAAATATTTCCCTGAGGGGTCATTACATTTGTGTCTTCAGCCCACGTGCAGCACCACTGTGACCACATTGTGTTGATTTTTCTGATTGTATTTAAAAACAAACTCAACAAAAGGAACTTACAGAGATTTTTTTAAGGCATCCCAGAAAATAAGTGCTATGTGAAAACTGGTACAGGAAATCAGCTTTTTAGAATATTAGAATTTACCCTGTCTACCTTCAAAGGCAAACTAACCTTCTCTCAATCCACACATAAAACCACTGAAATTGGCAATGCTTGTTAAAAACATCCTAACTTGCTGGAGTTCAGCAAGTTCTGAGATAATTATTTACTGCAGTAATTCTGGATTTGGGGTTTGTAACTTTCTTGACATTTTATAAAAGAACACGGTGGCTATTTTTTTCCGCCTTTTGATATACTTTCTATTTGTGAACCAAGACAAAGAGATATATCCAAAGCATCCATTCTGTGCTGTGGGAGCATTCATTAGTGCAAAACGTTTTAACTTAAATTAGTCTCAAAAGAGTTAACAGTGTAATAAATGGAAGACACTATAAATTGAAACATTACAGTAACCTTTGTTTCAAAGGTAATTCACAAGCAGTGCCAGCAAACTAAAACAGAACCACTCTGTTTCAGACTTCATGTAACTCACTAAATTTCCATACTCCTATACTTTAAAGGTTATTAGTTTTTAGTCAACTTTATAAGGGTAAGTCAACATTTGTCATGGCAGGAAGCCCAACATTATTATTTTTATTAGTCTGCTACTAGTTAAATTGGCCTAAGATTAAACAGTTCCAATAAATGTACACAAAACTTGGGGGAGTTTAATATAAAAAAACCCAAAACACATTCAAGCTCTGTTCCACAGGATGTTATCAGTATTTAACCTTCTCCAGGATAAAAAAAAAAAGCCACACACAAAAAAACCCCCCAAAGCCCAAACAATAAAGGTTAAAATAGAAAAAGCAACCTATGTTACAACAGAGTCTCTTAATACAGCAAACATTTAACCTAAAAATAAACTAAGCCGGAATCCCAGGCTTTTTTAATCTTCAGAGAGAAGTAAATCTAAAACTAGAATAACATTCTTAATTGTTATCAGTGCTAATAAACTATTATAAACTAAAATATTAACTACATTTTTTAATGCTTGAAACAGCAGAGAATTTGCCTTTGCTTTACAGTATCTTAGAAATATTCTAATTGTCAAATGCTAGAACATTCAGTCTTCTAGAGTTGAGGCTGATGGTCAAGAAAAAACAAGGTGGTGACTAAAGCAGCTCTAAGTATAGTTCAGTGTTGCACAAAGGTAACTGTAATCATCCACACAAATCCATCCTAAAACCTGGGAGAGGCATCCCACTAGTAAAACTGCAAGCATTAAATAAGTGATTTAAGTAAATTGATATATAAAGGGAACTTGATCAGCCAATAAATTGTGTGTATCAATGATACAACTTTCCTTCAAATCCACAAGGTTCTACCCACCAACGGCACTCTCTGATGGGAGCAGGAGGAGGTTTGTTGTTGCTCCTCTGCCAGCCTCCGCAAAACCAGCATGTAAATTAAGTAAAATCCAGAGATATTTTGTTTTAATCACAGAGTTAGAAGGAAGAGGACCTGAAATGATAGTTGGGGTACAATGAAAAGCCATATAGAGAAGTCGAGTATTCTCAGTTGAAGAAAATCATCAGAGGTCTGCAACACACTATCGCCATCACGTGTTGATCAGAGATTGGCTCCTTACTGCAAATGGGCTGCCCTCATTAATCCTCTCTCTTAAGACCTCAGATTCCATTTGCCATATGCAAGACAGAACCTCTGAAGTGTCAGTAGTGTAAGCACAAGTTGCATCCAGCTATCTTGACTGATCATTTGACTGCAATATCCAGAAATCAGTACGTCTACCAGCAGTTAGGAAATGAAGGCCAATTAACAGAAAAACCTCACACTGAGGTGAATTAACACAAGTAACAGAAACTCTGAAAAACCCAGACAACTGCTGTAGAGTTGATTAAATTCTGCATTTCCTCTCATTAGAAGCTGCTTGGACAGGCTACCTAAGAGCGACCTTTTCCATTCTGGAACAAACTGGATGTGAAGCTGGACTGCCAATTAACAAGCAGACATCATACGGTGAGCTGCTGAATGGAAAAATAAAGGCAAGCTGTTTGTTTCAAATTGCCATTAAGCAGAACAGATCAGCAATTCCAAGTGCGGGGGTTTGACATGTTTCCACGTTTAGCTCACTGTGGTTACACTGCACATGAACTTACCTGAAATATATCAGAACTGCAGCTTGGTAATATTTCGTTAAAAATGAAATACATACATTTATGAAGATCAAAGAAAATTCATGACTTGCCGTTTATCTCAATCTTTTGGCCCCTCTCCCTCTGGCTCCAAGCCTGGATCTCATGTTAATGACGTGCCATGGCCCAGAGGGCTGTGGGTTACCCTTCAGGTTAGCTTTCCTGCTCTACCCACGCCAAATTAAACACGGTCTTGCACATCAAAATAGTCAGGATATCAGGAGACAACAAAAGACAGATTGCAAACAGCTCCAATTCTTAGGTCTAAGATTTCTGCAGCGCAAGAGATGTAAGCAGACATATAACATCCTGGAGACACAAAGGAATTCTATGCCACCGTTGCAGCTTTTAGAGCCTAAACCCAGGCACTGTATTAGATCCTGTAGAGCAGAACAGAACATCTTCCCTCTGAGGAATTAATGTCTTCCCATGACTTCAGACCTTTAAACCTCATTCTGTGATTGTGTGAGCTCTTTCTTATCTGCTGCCCATCCACTGGCTCTGCTTCACTTTGTTTCTTTTTGAGGGGGTGATAAGGGAGCTGCTTTAACCAGTGAAACGTAGCAAATGCATAGCAAATCTATATACATGCCCTTGGGGAAGACGTGGGGCTTTTTATAACTCAAAGTAAGCAAATTTCAAGTTGTACTGTCTCTATTTTTGTATTATGAAAAAATGGAAAGAGCTTAACACCTCTGTAGTGCTTACACTTAGAATTGTACTACGTTATTTTATGTGGCGTATGCAATGATGTATGTGAAGGCCTTGTACTATGTCCTGTATTAATTCATTCCTCAGACATTGGAGTGTTTTGTTGCCCATAAACTGCATTTACCATGCAAGTACTAAATTGTACTTGGACTAAGAGGTACGCGAGCCTCTTTTCAGAATCCAGATTATTTGTCGTTGTTTTGTGACTGTGCTCCTTCTATGAAGTTTATGACAAGGAAGCCAGTGTGGCTCAAAGAAAGAACTGTATGTGGAAAACCTACATTCTCTTTTGTGCCACTAACTTGTTTCTCAAAAAAGTTCCTGGTTTTCCACTGCTGCTCTGCATGCTCCAAGTGAAGTCCAAGAATAAGGAAGATCTAATCTATTGCCTGTAATCTTCAGCTTGTTACCCAGAGACCCAGAAGGAAATTTGGGAAAATTTTAACAGCTCGGCATATGCTCAGATTTTTGGCTGAATTTCATCCCATGCAAGTACTATTGTACTATTGTACTTGATTTACCAGACTATATTTTGTATTTGGTCAAAACAAACACTAAAAGATTACTGTTTAATAAGGTCAGAGGAAATATGAGTTCTGATTTAAAACCAAAACGCAACATCTATATCACAGAAAATCTGTTCTGTTCCACAAATACCAACATTTATGCACACGTTACATTATTAAATAAATCAACCAACTCCACATATTAATAATTAAAATGAAACTCAGGTTTTCAAAGCCACAAATTCATAATCCCCACAGAAGTTAGCATTCTGGTGTAGTAACACAAAATTGTGGTAGAAGGCGCCCAATAGCTTTATTTAAACTTGTAAATACTAAAGGTTGAAAGAAGAGCTTAACATTAGAGCTTGAGAAGAAACATGGATTTCCCTTCTCCTCGACCCTCCATATTGACAGACTTCAAAGTAACAGATGGCATACATCTATCCTTATAATGCCTTTCCCAAAGACTAGTTTTTATTTCTGCTTCCTTAACCAAATTTTTGGAGTGGCAGGTGGTCTTTACATACCCTCCTAAAACACACAGGAGAGTGCTTGAAAGTCTTTTTTCAGAATGCTAGAAGTCCATCATAGTCTCAGAAAACAGCCTGAAAGCACATATATTTTCTTATTCGTGTAAAACACAAACTGAAAGATTATAAATCCAAAACAACTGTTTGCACATTGTAATTCTAATTGATCCTATCTGTTATTAGATACTTCCTCAAGCTCTAAGCCTTCATTAAGACTTTTTCTTTGAAATTTGACTATAATTAAGCCGCCCTTCCTAACTGTAAGAGAGGAACGCTCCAACTCTTCACATTGGACGACTGTATTCATTCACAAAAACCCCTTCATGCAGTGAAGGCTAAAACCATATTTCTTCAACATTATAGTTAGTAAAATGAGTACCCTTAAGAGAACCTTTTGGTACTTAACAATTTGTGTTTAACATAGATGCATACGTATGCACACACTCAGGGTGCTAATTTTCAAAAACACTGAAATGTTGAAAAATTCTGTTTTTTAACTACAATTAAATCCCTTTATGTAAAAGTACACTGCAAAGCACGAGTGCAGCATCTTCTTGTTAATCCTTAGCTTATACATCATGATTAAATAGTAACTTGGCTTATGTTACTTTTACTTTAAATCTATTCAACTGCTGGAGGTAATTAATCTTTGATGTAGTTGTATTAAATGCACCCAATTTAGTAAAATGTCTTAAAGTTACTCAGCAAACAAGACTCATGAAGAAGCTATATATTTCAGTGATAAAAACCTCCAGAGAGAAATTGAATCCTTCCTCCAGGGCAGCCAGACAGAATCCTTAAGGTTACTGTTTTCTTTGCACATAAGCACACAAAGCAACGTTAACCTAAAGTATCAAACATTTAAGTCTTTCATGAATATTGCTCCTGAAAAGTTTCATCATTTATGAGAATTTTGCAAATGAACATGTTGAATTTGGGTGAACGAGTAAGATTTGCGATGTCACTTAAAAGGATTTCATACTTTTTAAGAAACAGAGTAGTCAACCTGCTGATAAGGCAGAGTTTTCAGTTAACTGTGTTAGCATATTAATTTCTTGGTTTATTACTGATGAGGAAAAGACCGATAATGCTTTAAGACACCATTTTCTAGATTCCCTTCACTCAACAAAGCATATAACCAGTTCCTGCATAAGTTTAACAATGTGTAAGTAATGGTTAGCACTGGAATAGAACACATAGAAGTGACTTCAAACTACACATCTAAAACAGGTATTTCTCAATTAGCCACTTAAAAGATTAATTTTAACTCCTTAAAATGACAGATGACAAAAATCTAGATTCTATTTTTCCTTGCCTTATTCCAAAGGGAAGTTCAGCATCTAGAGACAGCTGGAAAGGATGCCCAAACAAATCAGGTATCTATACACAGCAGTGTATTTTCAAAGCGCATTTTTNAGCTCCCCTGCTCGCTCCGCACAGCGTAGCGGCAGGTCCGCTCCTGCGGGGCGAGCAGCGATCCTGCGGGGCACAGCAGCCACCTCCCGAACGCCACCGCGGGGCCACCGGCGCCCGCCTTCTGTGCGCAACACGGCTGACCGCTGGCAGAGGGAACGCTGCCACAGCAGAGGGCAGTGCTTATTTGTTTCTTTCTTTCCTTTTTTTATTTTGTTCGCCCGTAGCGTTGCTTTGTCCTGTCTGGCAAGCAGCAGGCTATTTTTTGTGTTTTCCAAGTTCCACCTTTGTTGCTGTTGTTTCGCCAGAGAGCTCCCCGGCCCGCACCCCTCTCTGTAACTAGGTGAGAAAGTGGAAGAACCCCTTCACCTGACATAGCTCANACACAAACTGAAAGATTATAAATCCAAAACAACTGTTTGCACATTGTAATTCTAATTGATCCTATCTGTTATTAGATACTTCCTCAAGCTCTAAGCCTTCATTAAGACTTTTTCTTTGAAATTTGACTATAATTAAGCCGCCCTTCCTAACTGTAAGAGAGGAACGCTCCAACTCTTCACATTGGACGACTGTATTCATTCACAAAAACCCCTTCATGCAGTGAAGGCTAAAACCATATTTCTTCAACATTATAGTTAGTAAAATGAGTACCCTTAAGAGAACCTTTTGGTACTTAACAATTTGTGTTTAACATAGATGCATACGTATGCACACACTCAGGGTGCTAATTTTCAAAAACACTGAAATGTTGAAAAATTCTGTTTTTTAACTACAATTAAATCCCTTTATGTAAAAGTACACTGCAAAGCACGAGTGCAGCATCTTCTTGTTAATCCTTAGCTTATACATCATGATTAAATAGTAACTTGGCTTATGTTACTTTTACTTTAAATCTATTCAACTGCTGGAGGTAATTAATCTTTGATGTAGTTGTATTAAATGCACCCAATTTAGTAAAATGTCTTAAAGTTACTCAGCAAACAAGACTCATGAAGAAGCTATATATTTCAGTGATAAAAACCTCCAGAGAGAAATTGAATCCTTCCTCCAGGGCAGCCAGACAGAATCCTTAAGGTTACTGTTTTCTTTGCACGTAAGCACACAAAGCAATGTTAACCTAAAGTATCAAACATTTAAGTCTTTCATGAATATTGCTCCTGAAAAGTTTCATCATTTATGAGAATTTTGCAAATGAACATGTTGAATTTGGGTGAACGAGTAAGATTTGCGATGTCACTTAAAAGGATTTCATACTTTTTAAGAAACAGAGTAGTCAACCTGCTGATAAGGCAGAGTTTTCAGTTAACTGTGTTAGCATATTAATTTCTTGGTTTATTACTGATGAGGAAAAGACCGATAATGCTTTAAGACACCATTTTCTAGATTCCCTTCACTCAACAAAGCATATAACCAGTTCCTGCATAAGTTTAACAATGTGTAAGTAATGGTTAGCACTGGAATAGAACACATAGAAGTGACTTCAAACTACACATCTAAAACAGGTATTTCTCAATTAGCCACTTAAAAGATTAATTTTAACTCCTTAAAATGACAGATGACAAAAATCTAGATTCTTTTTTTCCTTGCCTTATTCCAAAGGGAAGTTCAGCATCTAGAGACAGCTGGAAAGGATGCCCAAACAAATCAGGTATCTATACACAGCAGTGTATTTTCAAAGCGCATTTTTCCTTCGCAAGGCAATACAGATCACGCTATAAAGAAAAATAAAGTTGCAACCGTATGACCAATAGATTAAGTACCTCCGTCTCTTTAGCCGGGCTGGTCACCACTGTCTGCACATCCAGGGCACAATTCGCCCTCTTGACGGAAAGGTAAAAAGGATAATCCTTGGCCACCATGGTGGCTGCAGGAGGAGCGGTTTCGGGGGTCACAGCTGAGCCTGTCCGCCTACAAACCGTGAAGACAAAGCGGAGGCTCCCCTCCCCGGCGCTCGGCAGCTCGCTCACGGAGATGTCCAGCCTCAGGCTGCGGAGGGCTCGTCCCGCCAGAGCTCCCGAGCGAATGAGGCCGGGGAGGACCCAGCGCCGAGGCTGAGGCGGGCGGCCCGCAGCGCCGCGCCGCGCTCCCCGCCCCGGCCCGCCCCCGGCCCGCCGGGAAGGCGGNGGGCGCAACACGACTGACCGCTGGCAGAGGGAACGCTGCCACAGCAGAGGGCAGTGCTTATTTGTTTCTTTCTTTCCTTTTTTTATTTTGTTCGCCCGTAGCGTTGCTTTGTCCTGTCTGGCAAGCAGCAGGCTATTTTTTGTGTTTTCCAAGTTCCACCTTTGTTGCTGTTGTTTCGCCAGAGAGCTCCCCGGCCCGCACCCCTCTCTGTAACTAGGTGAGAAAGTGGAAGAACCCCTTCACCTGACATAGCTCATGGGGCACCGCAGTGTCTGTGCCGCCAGGCTAACTCTGTGTGATGTCCACCTTGGGACAAAGGAAGGGAAAATTTCCTGAAAAGAGAGAGGAAGTGTGAGGGGCCCTGCCTGCAGTATGGGATCAATCTGACAAAAAGAGTATATGGGATACAAGGAAAAGGAAACTGAGTAGGAAGCCGGAGGTGGGGAGGAGGGAAGGATATTTTCAGCTAAAGGGAAGCAGCAAAACCAAGAATAGCTTTACCAAGGCTGAAAGAATTAACTGGTTTTAAAGGCAGGCGGGATGATGGATGTTGCTTTACAAGCTTTTGTTTTGCTACAAGTTGTCAATCAGATAATGATGTCTTTAGAGTAAGCCTAGTCAAATGGCAGACATATTCCTCATTTGGACACTTTCCTTTGACTTCCTCAATATCCCAAACATGTAACATCTCTCACGCTTAGTCTCCTAGGCCTTTTCAGAATCCACCGCAGTAGAGGCAGAGATGCTATCCCGCTGCCTGTGACACAGACCGCTCTGTTTTGTAGTAGTGTGTTCATAGAACAAAAAAAACCTCTAGTTTCCTGATCCTACAAAATTCCTGGAAAATCGCCAGAACAAAGTTATCAGTACTTCTAGATGTTCAATTATTCTAGAAGAAAATGTGACATTTGAACATTTTGACTGTTACGTGCAGAACCGCTCTCCGCGTCTCCATCAGAGTAGGATGGGACAAGGCTCACTGAAAGCAAAGGTGTGGACAAGAGGCATGGAACAGCTTTCACTAGAGAACAGTTAAGCAGACAGGACACTTCAGAGAAGAAAAGAGATAAATCAGAGCAGGCATGATAAAGATCTACAAACCATGAGTGACAGGGAAAGCAAACAGGGAATGATTTTTCACTGCATTGAACTAGAGGGGAAAAAACCATGCATCAGATTAAACCATTTGGTGGCAGATTCAGAGCAAAGAAAAAGGAGCTAATTCTTCATATTATGTACAAGTTGTATATACATTGGAAGTATTTGTCACAAGATGCTGCTAAGAAGGCTTCTCAGACACAACTTCTTGGCTACTGGGACAGTATTTTGGGGAAACATCATGACAGGCTGTTTCTGGTTTGTTCTCTTCCCTAACCATCTACCACTGACCACCACTGGGGATTCGGTATTAGGTTAGATCAAGCTTTCCTGCAACCCCCTTCCTTTTCATATTTAAAAAAATATGAAAAGAATGTAGCATTTGATTTAATTGTGTTTTGTATATTCCTTTACCAGCATTATTGTTGTTGGTTTTCCCTTTCCTTTGCTGTTCTGTTGAATTGCCTTTATCCCAACTCATGAGTTTTGCCTTTTTCTTCCGATTCTCCCCCCATCCCACTGGGGTCGAGGGGTGAGCCAACAGCCACGTGGATCTCTTGCCAGCTGGGGCTAAACCACGACGCTGTCTTACCTGAGGATTTCTGAAGCTACAATTATTTCACTCACATGAACGCGCACTCATTTTTGCAAGTCTTCCATGTGACATTCAGAGGCCATACCTTCGAGCGCAGCCCGATGACATGCGACAGTTTCTTCTCACACTTCAAGCACACCACAACACCAATACACACAGGTTGTATAAAATGGTCAAGAACCTCCTGAGAACTCTGCAGCTGCCGTGTAACCATTTAAGCCCAAGAAGCCTTGATTTCAAATACCATCTGTGTATCATATGTTTGTTTATGAATGTATGTGCTAACACCATTTTAAAAATCAGCTTCACTTTAAATCAGACAAAATGCCTCCAGGGCTTCTCCTCAAAGCATTCTAATCCCATAACATGCTTCACAGCATAAAGAGCACTTCACACAGGACAAGAGCATACCAGTTTGGAGACTGAAATAATGAACTTTGGTTTATACACATAAAAAAATATGCCAAGAGAGGGATTTTGTCATTTCTCTATTTATCAGGCCAGCACACTTCAGCCTGACTTAGCTTGAAGAAATTCTTGAGAAACAAGAGAAAAATTTGTCTTAAGGGGAATACAATTCTTAAAAATAGGCAGGACCTTCATATCAATATGCTTCAGAGCATCTTGCACCTACAAGATAGACTTCAATAAACACATAAAACAGGATTCCTTAGAGATGTTTGCTTACTTCACCAGAAGAGTGCAAATAAGTTTTTTTACAACTGAAATTTGGACCCAAAGTTCATTGATGAAAAGGAACTAACTTTGTAAGTATCAAATTATCTGATGCAGTAACACAATGGAACAATTTCAAACAATTCTTTCTTCCAGAGAACTGAATTTGTCTACAGCGTGCTATGTGCATTCATCATCAAAACTGTGTCAGTTTAGTCATGGTCCCTTCTGCATCGCGTATCAAATAGAACATTTGGAGTCCATTCTGAAAGAACTTACAAACTTCGTCACTACTGATTTACATTTATATTTCATTTCTACATTAATTTAGATTGCAAAGTGACTGCCCATCAACAGTCACTGTATTTTGTGTGTGTGTGTGCACGCACGCCAAAGCAGAGCCGAATGTCAGTTCATGAACTTGTGGCTGAAAGACTCCCTAGTGAACTCCAGTTACATAGCTGGAGAAATAAAGGTTTCAGTGATACCACTAAGGAATCTTGAAAGACTACATCCAGTGAGGCCACTCATGCAAAAAATCATACATATAGACTACAAATCTACACTAACACTATAACAACCAGATCTGAATTGCAAGCTACTTTCAAAAAATAAGTATTTAAGAAAAAACAATGCTGGTGACTAGACTGCACAGCAGATGAGTGCATCCATTTTGCCATTTCTAAAACAGGTTTTTTGAGGACTTGGTTGGTTTTGGGTTGTTTTGTGTTTTTTTCTATTTACTTAGGCCAAAGACACAATTTAGTCTGACAGTTACTTACCTGTCAGGGAAAAGTAAGTAAACTATTTGGTAAGTCTGGAAAGCCCTGCTCAAGAAAGGTGCCTTACCACCATTCACCTGGTTTGGGACTGAAGTTCACCACCAGATGTTCTGTGATTGTCTTGTTCACCCCAACGCCTTTAGTTAGTTTCCTCACACATTAAAAATTAATACTCGAAGTAACTACTGCAACAGCATCTGTCTGCATGGCAAAGTCCTTTGAAATGTCTAGGGTTTGAACAATAAAAATATCTTCAGATGTGGCTAGAATTCCTTTTCATCTTAAGCTAATCTTTGAGATACATATAGCTTTGAACAGGGTAATTTTAAAATTAAAATGCAGCTGATTAAAGATTTCTCAAGGGATCTAAAATACGATGGCAAAAGAATAAAAAAACAACAACAAACCCCTGCTACATAGCCATTATGCTAAGCAGTAGCAAAAGGAACTGAAACATTTAATCTAAACATTTAAATAAGGAAAAGCCCAATGGAGTGAAGAATCTTCAAGCATCAAAGTCATGGGCTTTAAGGCGTTCAGCGGAACAGAAAATCACCAATTAAAGCTGAACTCTGCCTAAGGAAGAAAACCCACAAATAGATTGTTTAAAGATTTGAGTGGTGTTTTTGTTGTTTTGTGTAAGTTTTAACATGATCTTTGACAACAAATTTTAACTGCCTTTGGGCAGAAATGCAGAATCTGTGATTAAAAAGAAATATTTTGAGATGTCTACAGCCAGATCTCCATTACCTTCTTCCTCCTGATATGCTAATGTGACTGCTTTCCCGTTTACAGTAAATCTGTTTTGCCAAGCTGTTAAAAAAAAATAAAATCAGATAAATACAATTAATTTTTGGTATGCCAAGAAGTAAAAGACTCTGAATATCTGTCTGCCTGCCTCTGCTTTTCTTCCCTCACCCGATGTAAAACAGCTTGGTTTGATCTGTGTTTGACTGTGATGTCTAAGAGGCACCTAGCCTTAGTTGCAACAATTTGGTCTATTTATTAATTACAACTAGCAAAGCTAAGAGAAAAACACTATCTGTATTACTCCTATGATTCATATTTATGGGAGCTTTTACTTTTGATCTGTCCATTCTGATGGCTTAGAAATAAAAACTTATGCACACAGATACTTTATTGGTGAAATACATGCCTATGCGACAAGTTTCCAGTAGCAAGACAAGAATTTAAGAAAAGGTGCAATGCTTGAAAAAAACCCAAACAAACCAACAAAACCAACAACGCTATCACTGTCATCTTCAGATATGCTATATACAAACAAGGCCAAGTGCAAGGTCCTGCACATGGGTTGGGAAAATCCCAAGCACAAATAAAGGTTGGGTGGAGAATGGATTGAGAACAGCCCTGAGGCGAAAGACTCGGGGGCGCTGATTGATGAGAAGCTCAACACGAGCTGGCAACGTGTGCTTGCAGCTCAGAAAGCCAACCGCATCCTGGGCCACATAAAAGAAGCGTGGGCAGGAGGTTGAGGGAGGCGATTCTGCCCCTCTGCTCTGCTCTGGTGAGATCCCACCTGGAGTTCTGCATCCAGCTCTGGGCCCCCAACATAAGAAGGATGTGGAGCTGTTGGAGCAAGGCGATGAAGATGCTCAGAGGGCTGGAGCACCTCTCCTATGAAGGCAGGCTGAGAGAGTTGGGGTTGTTCAGCCTGGAGAAAAGAAGGGTCAGGGGAGACCTTATAGCAGCCTTCCAGTACCTAAAGGGGCCTACAGGGACTCTTTATGAGGGAGTGTAGTTACAGGACAAGGGGTGATGGTTTTAAACTGAAAGAGGGGAGATTTAGATTAGATATCAGGAAGAAATTCTTTACTGTGAGGATGGTGAGATACTGGAACAGGTTGCCCAGAGAAGCCATGGATGCCCCATCCCTAGAGGTGTTCTAGGCCAGGCTGGATGGGGCTTTGAGCAGCCTGGTCTGGTGGGAGGTGTCCCTGCCCAGGGCAGGAGGGTTGGAGCTAGATGATCTTTAAGGTCCTTTCCAACCCAAACCATTCTATGATTGTATATTCCCATCTGATTTTAAGAAAATCACATTAAGAACAATAAATGGTGCATTGCTTTGTTTTCAAAACAGATGAATTGCTGTAAGAATATCAAGTTATCCAGTAATCAGTCTCTGAGTCTTCCTGAGTAGAGTTGCCTTGTTGTCTAACTAAGTTACTCCAGGTTTACAGAAGGACTAAGAGATTTAATGTAATATAAAGTGTGTTGCAGAGGGTCAGAATCTCCTGTACAATTTTGTCTAAGTGCACAAAGAATACTTGGCATATGATGCTTCTGGAAATTTGCCCCACCACAAAAACCTGAAATTAAGTAGAAATATTGCATTCACATTTCAAGGGAAAAAAAAATCTCAGTAGTTTGCACTTTATGGAGTATTCTCTCATGTATGCACCCATCTATGGATGTGGTTTCACAAAAAATCCCCAGAAGCCACTGCCTAGGTCAGGTGCAATTTCTCGACGAATATTCAAAGAAAAACTACTATTCCTACTATTCTGAAATGACCAGTCAAAGTTAGCCAAGCTAATGCTGCACATACACACACAGTTCTCCACTTACTATCTCTGAAACCTCTCTCAACATAGCCCATTAATCTTTCAGAAAAACAAAAAGAAACCAAAGAAATAAAAATCAAACACCAACCCACGCAAATAAATTTGATTCTGCTTAGGAGCTGGAATGCAGAAACACCGACAATGAGTGAGTGAGTAGCTAGAAAGCATATAAACTGCTAGAAAAAGGGTATTTATCAGGCAGGTACACAGCTGTTTGAGAAACTGCAATCTCCTCATTGCAAATACAGATTATTCACATGCTAATGAGAGTTACAATTACTAGGTAATAAATATTAGGAAGAGACCACTTGAATAAACACATTGGCGCTGAGAAATTCAAATAAAAATATTATTACAGAACAAGTGATTACCATTGAAAACATTCTCTCAAAAAACCACGGCAGTAATTTTCACAGGTAGAGTCCTAATCCTGGAAAGATCAATGCAGGACAAAGAAACATCTCTGGGGAACATCCGACATTACAAAACTGAAACGCAAATTTCTACTCTGTCTAGCTTCTCCATTTGAAGACTAGCTTTCACATGACCCTTCTTTGTGCAGCTTATGGAGGAACAAGAGAAGGAGGAAGTTATGTTTTCCTCACTGTAACAACAGGCTGTGCTTTGGGATTTGCAGCCAAGATGCCCTCAACCATTCCCCTAAGTTTTGTCAAATACAATTAATAAATAGCAGGATTCTCCATTGTCTTCCACTGTGAATGATGGCTATTTCAAAATACCACCTTTATGCTGAAGTACATTCCCATTGAACTGACGGAGAGACATGATTCTCATACAAATCATCCTGAATGTTTTATTGCATAAACAAACATCCAGCTTGTAAAGGCTTTCCAAGACAGACATGCTTACATTGTTTCTTCCTATAAATGTAGGCTGTGTAACAAGTCAGCGCTGGCAGACAAACAGACAAAACAACCTGCCAAGTTGTTTGGTTTGGTTTCATTTTGCTAAATTCATGTAACTTTTGATTACTACAGCAAGCAGTGTGCAGCTAAAGGATGCCCTCTAACAATTGCATTTGCACTGAGACACAAGCACTCCTTTCGTGAGCTTCCCTTAGGAAGACAACAACCACCTCTTTTTAAAGCTGCCTCAGATTAATCTATAAAAACTGTTTATAGTGCCCAGCCCGTCGCTCAAGACTAATGCCTAGAAAAATCAGGAGGGATTCAGGCTTCTCCACCCCTCCACCCTACCCAGCAGAGCCAACTCATTACGAACCACGGTGGTCCCTCGTGAGGGAACGCACAGGGTGTGGCGAGGCTGGATAAAATGACCCTGCACGACTTACGTTCATATGAAAGAAGTTCTTGACCTTGTCTGAGTACACTTCCCTGTGGAGAGCAGAAAGGAGGGGGTGGGAAGGACCGGACTGATTGATCAGTGTGGATTTTAAACAGCCAGGCAAGTTCTGTAGAGGGTGAAATGACGACCCAAAGTCTACTGTCCTTTCCTGAAATTTTACATTAAAAGAGGCATTCTAGGGAGAGGAAATTACTGGAACCACTTGTATGATGTTTAAATGAGATTAAGTGTAATTAAAATACTTTTGGTTATGTAATTAAATTTTGTAAAATGTAATTAAAATACTACAGGCAGTATGGGAGCAGGAATTTCTCTCCAGAGCACTCCTGCTGACTGGAGAATTAAGTAACAAATTTCTTTGGAGGAAATCATTGTCTCTAATGCAAAGTGTTTACCAAGACATAACAGTAGAGGTCTATTTTTTGTTTTGATTAAATTTTATTATAATGACATTTATATTACAAGAGTGACTCCATAATATTAATCCTCAGAGAGGACAGGATTTTGTAATCTTTTGCTGTATGCTTAGATATGTGCGTATGCTTAAGATACCAGCAAGAAGAAAATTCTATTCTATTCAGTAGTAAAAGGAACTTTGCCCACTCTGTAGCCGATCTCACATACAATACTGGCAAAATGCCACTTGGCTTGTTCTTCCAACCATCCCCTCCAACTGCAATACATACTGCAAAGTTTGGGGTTAATACAGTTTATAAAACCAAATTACGTAACTGTGGGGAATAAAAATAAACAAACCCCAAAACACACCAACCAAATCCAAAACCAAAACCCAAAACAAACAAACAACAAAAGAGCTTTCAGGTACACAGGTGCTTCTTCAGGTCATAAATAAAAGCAGCAAGAAAATAAGACTTGGGCCTTCTGAGTTTTCTTTTCCTATTCATTCATTTACCTAGTTATACCAATTTCAACCCTTGTCATACATTTCAATGTGTTCAGTTTGACATATTTTACTACATTTATCTGCTAGCATGATTCTCCCCAGTCCTGAGAAGCTGAGTTAATAACATTCTACCCTTCATTAATATTTTATTATTTTTATTAATTTTGTAATGAGTTTTTGCTTTGGGAAGTGCTGTACTCAAGATGCAAATAAAGTCCCAAAGTGCTGACAAAGAATAGGATTTTACAGTATGGCTGAGGTCAATTAATTTGCTGCTCATAAAAGTATAAATGTCATTTCCCTCTCCTCTCTCTCAGTTCCTCCTCCTCCCTCTTTTCATGCTCCTCCACTGGCCCTGTACATCACTCTCTGCAGTCTTTCCCTGCCACCTAATGCCAACTCTAGTGCTCATCTCGTCACACAAGTAAGTCATAGAATCACAGAATCGGTGAGGCTGGAAGGGACCTTTAAGATCATCAAGTCCAACCATTAACCTACCCTGACAAAAACCACTTCTATACCATGTCCAAAGTCAGCAGGTCCAAACCCACAAAAATACTTTCTCTGGCCAGGTTTCTTTTTCTGCTGGCTTTGTGAGCTGAAGAGGTTATTGTGCTATGAGAAAAGCACCAGAAGCACTGAAGGTAAATGGTGGAGAAGCGCAAAGGTACAAATAAGGACAGCGCAGGGAAAAGGCTAATTTTTCTCCTCCTTATAGCTGTGAACTGTTAGCTCAGCTTCAGTTGTTTCATTAAGTCACACCCAAAGAACACTGTCAGCTTTTCAGTTTTTTGGATTAAAGTTTTGGATCAGAAGCTTTATTTATTTATTTTTAAAAACAGACACACCTATTAATTTCCATAACAACTGTGCACTGTTACTCATCTTCTAGTCAGTTATTTTTGCCAATTTGACTATCTCAAAATTAAGAGAACATCTGTGCTTCTTGAATAAATATTTATCACACAAACCTTGAGACTGATTTCATGTTCTCCTGAGCATGATGTGCACTTTTCTAGACCATAGCCAAGGAGATGCCAGCTTTCTAGACCCAAAGTTAAGCTACGTGCTATTCCTTGACACAGATTACAAGACATCCATGGGAAAGAGTGATGATAATCAAGCAAAACATGAGACTATTGAGTGCTTTACAAATAGTAAGAACATTCTAATATCTCAACTAAAGTCATCTTGAACCTGAGATGCCTTCTTTCACACTACAATACTCACTGACAACGCAATGCAGAAATCCTCCACAAGGCTTTCTGTGATCTACAAAACCCTACTCAGGACCTTTCGCAGATCACACAAAGCCTTACGACCCAAATTACCATAGTGATTACCCGAGTTGCAATATTCCACTATTATGGTCCATTAATCTTTTTAGAAATGTTGTTCAATTCCCCTGTGCTATGACATACTGTACAAAAAAATCAGACAAAAATGAGCACAAAAAAATTAAATCATCTTTCTCTTACCCACATCCTCTCCCTATGAGGGAGGAGGAAAACCATCATATAACTTCAAAAAGACAAGTCCTTGCAAAACCTGATAAGTGATAGAGCTAACCTACTCCCAGTACCAACTGTATTGGAGTTGTACCGCCTTAAAGATGATGTGGCACCAGCAACAATGTGACTAATCTTTAATAGGCAGCTGAAACGGGACACATCTTCAAACAGACACCAAGAATGCACACTAGGACAGAACTTCTTTGTTCATATCCCTTTATCAAGAATCAGGGAATCCAAAAGCCATTCCTAGGAACCTTTTACTTAGGGTTACAAAAAAGTTTTATTTAAAGTTACAAAATAACTATCCCAAGTGTAAATATAATGAAGTAATCCCACATGGTACAGAAGTTACTACAACAAGTTTTAATTGAAACATAAAAACGTAAACAAGAAATAGTTTTCCTGAATACTTTTCTTGTTTCACAAATGCTAACTTTAATTTCTGAAGGCTACCTTCTCTCTGCTCAAGCTGTAAACCACAAACTGCTATCTGGCAAAAAGATCAAGTACATCCTATTTTTACCTGATCTCCATTATCTGCAACCACGATCCACCATAAACGTTCCATTTCCCAACAACTATGAGTTTTGGACAGGTCCCTAACAACCACCCTTGACTTTGTTCCCAAAATAGCAGAGATAGTCAATAGATGAAAATGAAAGTCTTAAAAAGTAATTCCAATCACCACAGATAAAATAGTGGTTAATATTTTAAAACCTAAGAAACAACTCAAAATTGCATCACAACAGAATTTTTGCTTCTATTAATTTTGAAAAGACAGCAATGGACTGAACACAAAAGCAAGATGATAACATTCATGTTTCAGCAAACATTCTGGTTTTGTTATATAATTGGGTTTGGTCTTAAATCACATGGATGTCAAATACTGTATCTTCAAATCCCTGCAAAACCATGAACAAACTGTCCTCTTAAGAGCCTAATAAATAGTGAAGTGTTAACATAAAATAATTTAGAATAACATGAGAAGAATTAAATATGAACCCACAGCCATAGCATTATTTTGTTCTAATGATGCATGTTAAACAGAAAATATAGTTGTCGTCCCCCCAAAATAGAGGCTGTGTACTTTTAATACCAGGCATTGGTTTCAGAGTCCAAGATAATTAACAGCTGTCAAGTTTGTTCTGACCACCATGTCGCTTTTGGGGAGGGTTCTTCTGAAAACATGGGGCTGTACAGGGGGACAAAAAGCACACACACACACACACATATATATATATAAAATCAAGTTAAAGATGAAGGCTGGTATTCTAGACTGGACAGGAAAAGGAGTGAAGGACTGAACCACTTCAATGGCAGAATGATTTGTGGGATTGGGATAAATAATTTATCTATCCTCTCAAAAGCCTTTGCAGCTTCTGTTTGATGCAAAATAGAAGTTGCTAGAGCAACGCAAAGAGCCGCACAGCATGAAAATAGCTTTTGTAATAACATTTGGCTATAGATATGGAAGACAAAATTGGTTTTGTTAAAGTCAGGAAAAAAAGGTTGTTGCAATAACTAAAACACAACATAGTAAGATCCTAAAGGAGAATTTTAGCTTCATAAATAGAAAAAACCCAGAAACTAATGATGACATGGAAATAATACGCAAAATTAGACACAGGGCATATAAAAGGACCTGCTACTCAAGTGAGTCTGATGCTATTCAAGAACACAGCAATGAGTACTATGAATATCCCACTAGTAAACGATACACAATACTGCACACTGGAATTCCCAGAGACATTCTTTTTACTTAACTGAATCTTCAATCTTGCACAAAACCATCAGTTTAAGCAGAGATGCAGATGATCTTGAATTTAAAAAAAAAAAAAACTCCCTAAAACAATCTTATTTCAGTCTTCAACTCTCAAAGTGTGAGTTAGTGTATGAGTTCTGGGCTACCACAGAACAGAAAAGATCACACAACCCCTCTCTGTAACTACATTTGCTGTGGTTATAATGGCTTGCAAGCAGTTCAACAAAGAACTGTTTTCTGCTTTTTGTTACCTTGAAGGTCAGTATAAACAAAGTATTTCTATGTCCAAACCAGAGAAAAAAAACTTTTATTTTGGTTTTGTTACATCTTTTAGACCTAAAGAGAGGAGCAAACCATCACCATCAAAGAGAAACTCTGGCCACGCTGAAACCAAAGGAAGTTTTGCCAGAACTCCGAGCCGTTTATAGTTCACCTGTATCAGAAAAACACTGCACGGGTACAATTTCATATAATTTTGAGTATCAGCAACTTAAACTAAATTAGAGATATTGACACCAGGAGAAGGTAACAACAAAAGCCGCATTACTGACTTAGCAATATCCTAAATTCCTCTTGGAACACAAGTGATTTAAAAAAAAAAAAAAATCACTGCACAGGGGACAGACAAAATAAAAAACCAAAGAAAGCAAAACCAAACTTGCAACCATCCAGAACTGCTAATGTAGGCTGAAGCAAAAAATATCCTGTCACAAACAGAAGCTGAAAGAGGAAAAGGTAAGAAAAGGTAATAAAAAGGTACAATGAAAAGGGGTAAAAACCCATGTCCTTCCAGGCTGGAAGAACAGGAATATAGGGCCTTCATTTTGATTTGCGGTAATAACTATTGCTTAGAAGCACGATCCATCCCCGTGCCTGTATACTTGGCTTATTCCAGATATGATAATTAAATACTGAATAGAAAAGTACAACCAAAGTACCAAACAATTAGGAGAAAAAGCAAGAGCAGAGTGCTGGCATGGGAACATACTGCAATAAAGTAGAAGGAAAAATGTTAATCCTTATGCTGTACTTCAAGCACATTGTCTGGTGCAGGTGTTGTCAGTGTGTTGTGCAAGCTTTCCTTGAGTTCACTATGCCAGCCCTCCCTAAACTGAAACAGGACGGGGGAAGAGAGCACAGACTAGATATTCAAGACGACCTTAGGGAGTTACAATGATAATCCACAAAATAAAAAAATAAGTGTTTAAGTCCTATGAAATGTCCAGCCGTTGCACTGATGAATCAACACTGAAAGGCTGAAAGGACAGCTTCATAAAAGCATAGCTGTATAATAAAGATCGGAATGTACCTCATATCTGGAATAGAAAAGCAGGTATGTTATTACATACTGTTCTCTGGAATTTGGTGCATTTGTTTTTGTACAAACATTTAGAGAATACCTGCTTCTGTCGCTTCTTATCATAATTGCTTCCTCTAAATCTGGTATTTGTATTAAAATAAAGGATATCTATCCTCCCAAAATGATTGCAGTTTTATCACAGAAGAATCTATCTATTTTGTTAGTTCAGGAAGTTACATTTATTTTAGTACGTGCTATCTAACAGCAGATGTGCATTAAAATGTGTCGTTGCAGGATATATTAACCACATCACATGAATAAGCCAAACAGCTGAAATAAGAAGCTACAAAGACCTTTTTGAACATGAGCAGCCTCCCTGATCTCTATGAAACTAAATCACCTGCCTGATATTACTCGCACATATGGCAAAGACACAATAACCAGGCAATGGAACTTATGGAAGGCACAGTCTTATGCCTTGCAGCAGTTCACTTGTTTCACAACTGCTACCTACTCTGCCAGCACTTCCCCCCCGTCCGAGTTATACATTAAGATATCTACAGCCTATCTACAATATG
Organism: Rhinoptilus africanus; assembly: GCA_013400135.1. NCBI lineage: Eukaryota > Metazoa > Chordata > Aves > Charadriiformes > Glareolidae > Rhinoptilus > Rhinoptilus africanus. The sequence continues at coordinate 98,918 of VXBO01003222.1, forward strand.
ATTATGATTCAGATTTTATTTCCCCAAGATACAACTGCTCAGGGGTGGAGGGGAGGTTGGTTGGCTTGTGGCGATTGGGTTTTTTTTAATCATTGCCTACCTTCATGTTTTTTCTCAATATCTGCAATATTTGAGCAGGAAAATCCTCTAAATTAATCAGATTCTGATGTAACATTTCTGACAGAACTGCAATATCCCTGCACCCTTTGTAAAGTGCAATGCAATCAAAAAATCATATTAGTCAATTTTTATGTTTGTGTACAGACTATGAGAAAGCAGTTTTGAGTGAGATATTGACAGTTTTTCAAAATAAGGGTTAACAGAGAGAAACACAATCGACAAATTACGACAAAGAGACATAGTTCTTGCAAAGAGAAAACAGAAAGAGGGAAATCTTTAACCTCAATGAATCCATCTTGATTCCACCTCTGGCATTTAGAGATGAGCAGCTTTCATTAGGACTTCATGTCCGACTCAGTAGGAAAATGTCACCAAACACTATGCTAAAAAATTCCATCAGAAATACTGTACAATGTTTCTTGTCCTCTATCTAACCTTACAGAAGTATACAGCGCAAATCCAGTTTTGTTTTATGACTAAGATATACCCATGTACACTTTGCTAGCAAGTGGGCTAGAGAGTCAGACATTCTTTGGAACTAAAAGCTACCCAGATTTTACACCGTTAATCCCCAAATTTTAGAAATCGTGGACAACAATACTCAGCAAGTGGTGTGCTTACCAATAACTTCAGGCATGGAATTAGGAATTTTTTTCTAAATTTAGTACGGCCACAAGAAACACTAAGGTGATCTCACAGTGTTGTCTGCCATCCATAATCTCAGGACCACCATTTTAGACCTTTTTCCTCTAGTAATCACACCTCACAGCTATGGGCTGTAAGGTGACCAATATTAGCAAAGTAATTGAACAGTTCACATGACACTAAAAAAAAATAAATCAAAAAAATCAAATGAAACTCAGTATCTCCTCCAGTACTCACCAATGAAAAAAGGCAAGAATACTAAAGAAACACTCCTAACACGATACATTTGCTTACAGTTTTTAAGATTATGATAATTTAGTTAAATATTTTTCCATATGTGAACAAATCCCAGTATCTAAGACCACAGTTTCTCTTCCTCTGTATTCACTTCTTATAGGATGAGGATTAAGTCTTGTTTGTGAAACTGGGTGGAAGTTTTTAATGGTCCTTTTCAGGAAGCATGCGTCTGTTTTTTAAACCTGTTCCTTCCTAAACTTGCTAATGTTGGCCCCAAAAATATATCAGGAAATGACTGGAGGATGAGGGGGATGGGGGAAGAAACTTTAAAGACACCTTGTCTTAATTAAATCTAAAAGTGTTACTTCGTCCTGTTCAGCCGAGTCCGGTACAGCTTCAGCACAGCACACCTGCCTGGGGGAGGGGATCTGTCAACATCGAGAATAGGTTCGTATTTCAGCTGCCTCCTGTAATTGGCAGCCTGGAATTAATTAACAAAGTAGAACCAGCACATGCTTGAATGCGGCAGAAAATTAAACATGGCAAGCAGTATAGAAAAACACTGCTTCTTTCTTTAATACTCTTTTATTGCTACAAAATGTGGAAAGGTAAAAGACTAAAGGCAAATGCAAAGTCACCAGCAGATGACAGTGCCTCTAGCAATCATTTTTACCTTTTGGGTTTCTCAGCTGTTAAGCTGCTACCTGAACAAACAGGTACAGTACTAATAGTCATCCTACCTAATAAATAATAGCCTTTGACATGTTTAGTCTTGTCGGTCTTAGAATTATTTTAAATAATCTGTCTAAAACCGTATGACTCACGTGGCTCTAACAGTCTCAGCTGGAACCTCTCAGGACCCAGAATCAACATTTTCAACTACTAATTCAGCTGGAAAGCCAGGGTCAGGAACGCCGTCAGCTCCATGTGCTCACCCACTCATGATAGGAATGTCATTTCTCTAACCTTTCTTCTTGATCAGCTCTTAGTGTTCAGCACAAGCCACCCTCCCAGAGATGAGGCCAGATGTTTAACTGCTGTATTTTAAAGGAAAATCTTTGGAGGGGTATAGACTAAAAAAATATCCAGTTATTTCTGGAACATTTCCTTCCATTTATTTTTGTTCTTAAGTAACAGCAGATCTAATAAGAATATTTCTACTATGTATGTTTTGGATTGTTTCTCTTGAATGAAGCTTCCCTTCTAAAGTTCTGAACAACACCTCTACCAAAATAATTTTCCTCTTCAAAATACCCTACAAATTTCTTATACTATTCCTGTAAAGCAGTAAAGCATTCCCCTTACTTCAGCAAGGAGAATTTCAAACCAGGTGCAAAATGATGTGAGAAAGTTCAGAATGGAAATATTATCTGGAACACACTTGAGAATTTGGGAGTTCCTGATTCTGTATCTTCTCTTCCAAATGTTTGAGTGGTTTTTCTTCCTAAAAACCTCAGTGGAAGATTTACCTCAGCAGCAGTTTAATGAGATGTCCATCATGAACAGTATCCTAATGATTCCTGTTCTCCTTATCTGGCCTGGGTCCCTGCGCCTCTGTCTGGGAGCCCTTCAGGATACTTCTAAACAGATTGCATATTTAAATAAAAGCTTATAAGCAAAGCATATCTAGTGTCTTGTCTTTTTTAACCACTCTTTCTTCTCCCCAGTCAATTTTTGGTAACGAACAGCACTTCATTATGCAACTCAGTCAAGATTCAGAGAGATTCTTAGTGAGAATTATCTAAAAACATGTTTCTTCAGAAAAAACACAGGGTTGGGTTTAGCTCAAAGTGCTCTTACAGAGTATCTGCAAAGCAGTAGGTAATTCCTTCACAAACAATGTACATAAAATCAGCAGAAATTAATTCCATAGATTTAGAGCTATACCACATAAATAGCTGACAGAACCTAAGAGTGCCAGTGGCTGCTGCTTACAGTGGAACTTGCACTGATTTAGAGCTTCACAGAGTTGTCATTGGTTCAGTTTTGCTATTTATACACATCAAGTAGTTATTAATAATAGTTCTATTAAGGAGAAAGAAGCCATTCAAGAGTTTTTCAGGTGATGCCACTCCAAAATCAGAAGTGCAAGCTTGGCTGGCTCAACCCTTTTCCGTATAAGGAAATGACAGTAACCTGAGAACAATAAATGGTTCCTTCATTAGCTTTTATAATCCCCAAGGATAAGACCTACTTTTTCCATATAGAAGCTTCCACATGTAAGAGCTATAACATTTTAGCTTTTCTGACAATCCTTTAACAGAAGAAAGATGAATGTTGCCATTAATGATTTCTTCCTACTACCATTTTCTATTTCTTTCCTCAGTGTGAAATTTTAACTCACTTGTTTTGAGTTAGTTTTAAGAAGCAGGAAGCTATGCATGCTCTAATAAAATATGGCATAGCTTCGTCACCTGTGTGGCAGTACCTACATATACCACAGGAAGTGTTTTACAAAGGCTCTATCAACCCTTCCTTTCTCACTTGCACATAGGTTTGCATTTTGGAACGACCTCATACATCAGATTAAAAGAAAAAGCCTGAACACTGCTGAATGCACCATTTCTTTGCTTCTTAAACTAAGGTCACTAAGAGGAAACTAGAGGATGAGAGGTTTACCAGTAAATCCATCTAGCACTTGTATATTTAAAGCTTTGTGGTCTGTTTAATGTTAAGAACTGCTTATTAAGATGCCCTCATCTGTATCTCTTGTTGCTAGAGGTTTTTTAGCCTACTTAAAACAGTGAACACCACAAAGAGGAAGTTATTTTTAAAGAGCACTAGAAGTGACAAATATCAGCAAATATATGTAGCAAGAGATTTGTCACTGCTTAAATAATGGATGAAAAGTTGATAAATATGTTGACACTATTTATGTTTTCTGCTAATGTAAATAAAGCCCACTAAAAGGTGACAACAGTAAGAATCACAGTATAGCTATACTATTGCTATGAAAGAAAATTTTTTGGAAACAAGGCATCTCATTTAATGGAAGGGAACCTTCATTCTTCCTATTCCCAGACACAGAAAAAAAAAAATAAAGGAAACTTCTCTCTCCCAGGAAGCCATGGGGAAAATTATTTTTCCTGAGGCATCCACCTTAACTTCCTGAGGAGCTAGGCAAAAGCTGCCAGTTATGCATCTAATTCCACTCATGACCCCAGATGCAGGTGGTGTCCTATTTCATTGGTCTTTCTCTCCTCATCCCACCATTAAAAATAATTTAAAAAAACCTAAACCAACAAAACAAAAAACAAACCCACAACCAAACCAAACCAAAAAACCCCACTCAGTTTAAAAATACAAGGTAAAGGAATGATGGATGACCAGTGACAACAAAGGGGTCACATTATCCTCAACTGTTTCTTTGACCACTTAGTGTATTTTGGAACTTCTGCAAATGTAAAATAAAGTGTCCATTTAACATGACATTTTAAAGCCTGTATGCAGAAAAATCAAGTGAGAATTTGATGCAGGTACTGGCTAGATAATGTCCCCTCAGTCAGAGATCAGTATTCACTGTGATTTCAGCAATGCTGTAATGGCTCTTACCCTTTTTTTTTTTTTCTCCTTTTTTTTT
>VXBO01003222.1:103543-185213 GCA_013400135.1 Rhinoptilus africanus
ACCACTGCCTTGACTTCATGCAGTAAACTGATGTTAACAAATTTGTACTGAAGTACTTCCCAGTACTGCTTTTAATTTCTTTCACAGCTATGCCTCCTGCATCAAAAGATTATCTCAACCACAGCAGGTTCTGAAATTCTGCAAGCAAAGCAAGCTCAATCCCAGTCATCTAATAAAATAACAACAGAATAACAGTTTCCATTTCAATAACATTTTATATAGTCCCTTAAATTTGATGAATGAATTGTCTTAGCATCACTAAAGAAAGATAAGCTCATCAGCATTTTATTAACCAGTGACAAGAAGCCACAGAACGGGTAAGTGGTACATGAAGTTGAAGTGAGAAATGTGTGCCATAACCACAAATAGTGTCATAACTCCAGACAGGCACAAATCCAGCCTCCCCATCAGTTCTTTGGTCAGTTCCACACAGACATGGGTAGCAAATTCACTACCTATAAACTGCTAAAAATTAAACGTGAGCAGAAAATGTCATAAAAAGCTTTTTTTCCCAGAAAGAGGTTCTACTCTAATAACAGAAATATCTCCAAACATCAAAATACACAAGCTGCTTGAATTCAGAGCAAATTTCACACAGTGCGCAGGAAGTCACTGTGCTATTCTAAGAAGTGATGGTACAAAAGAAAAAAATGTCACAAAGGAAGCACAATTAACACGCTTCACACGTAATCAAGAAACAACAGAATATGAAAACAACTTTCCCAGAAATAAGACAATGCCTACAATGACTAACATCATGTATACAACATACTTCCAATACAGCAATGCTCAGAGAAGTCGCAGCTTCATGCCCCAGAATTGACTCATTTGGCTTAACTACGAAGCAACTACGGAACTTTCATAAAAACTATAAACACTTCATCCAACCACACTGTGCTGCCTATAAATACTTTCAAAACTTTAGTTAATTAGTAAATATTTAATAGGTATAGCAAACACTAGTGCAGACTCTCAAAGAATGCTTCTGCTCTCACGGTAAATCTAGTCGCACAGTTTGCCCCTTTCCAAGTCCCATCCTCTTTACATCTATCTCATCACGTACACATCACCGACCACCTTTCAGACACAACAACAGATGCACATTAGACAAAAATATCCGATTGGGATGCTGACAGATCTGATACAAAGATATTTATGCCTATTAAAACTTGCACCTTGTCTTTGTTAATATCTTCACGCAATCAGGGTCCCTATTCTTTGGCTGAAATCAAAGGTTTCTGGAAGAAATTCCACTAACTTCACAGGAAGAAGAAATTCACTGCCAGCTTCCCCACCTGCAGCTAAAGGCTTATATTGCATTTGTTTCATTAATTATTGCATTTCTGGAAGTCTGCAATTAGTTTCATTTACTTTCTAAGCTCTTCACTAATGTTTACAGTAGAGTAACAGCTACGCAAAGAACACCAAAGCTCTTTACCAAGGTTATATATTTAAGGCCCAATTATCATACATTTTTACTCGCATGTTCCGTAATTCGAAACTAAGATAATGAGATCTCTTGAAAGACGATGTATTCAAAAAAGACCAAATGACAGACAGACGGTTTTTACATTTCATTGAAGAACTAGCTTATAACAATGAAAAGCAAAATCTTTGGGCTTAAACAGGTAAACTGTAATTCTAGTAATGCTATGGATACTCTTTGTAATTACCAGGGTATATACATAGTTTACAGTTACAACAGTAAGTGCACATTCTTGTTTTAAGAATTCTTAACAGCTTTACTAAACAGTTATTTATCCATGTAATAATAAAACTAGACCATTATAAATTGCCTCAACTTTTCAGTAATATGTAACTGCTATAGAATAAACTTCATATTCAAAACACCACCTTAATGCTTTATTCTACTTTATCAAGTAGGTAAGTCACTTATGCTGGAATACGCTACAACATCAGGTTCGTGCCCTACATATATGAAAATGAAGTTTGTTCTAAACACATGTGGATGACAAATGTACATTTCTTTAGAAACCTAATGAAGTACAGTAAGTTAATTTGGAAGGGAAAAATCTCAAGTTATAACAGTTTTATGAGGAAATACACAAAAATCCATGAAGTGTTTTTAATCAACATGCTAAAGAAAACAGACCAGTGGAATATTGCCATCCTCCAAATTACATTTTCAGAAAATCAAATCAAAAGTCAATTTGATTCTCACAGTGAGTTAAAATTGAGTAGAACCATTAAACACACAGCAGCAGACATTTAAGGTACCTACAGTCAAGTTCGGAAATTAAATCCATCATCACCTTTGACAATTCTATGCAAGTATCTATCACTACCCAAGCATCTTTAAAAAAACCTGGCATACAGTTCTAAGTAGTGCAGAGGAATACCTCTGGCAGCTAAACTGCTTGCATTCGGGGAAGGAGAGCTTTAAAAAGACTGCAGTTTAGTTTCCAATTCTATCAAATGCTCGCTAAAGAAGTCAGATTACTGAGATAATGGCACTTCAGGGCGTGCTCTAGTGGCAGAGACTGTAGGGGGTTTTTTTGTGTGTGTGTCTGGTTGGGCTTGGGATCTCAAGAGTTCTTTCCAACCATGAAGATTCTATGGTTCTATAAATCAAATGAATCCCTCCTTCACGGGCAGATAAAGCTCTTAGGAGCAAACAAAACTCAAAGGGCAGATTTTATCACCAGTACAAAGAAACTATATACAATTTAAGTAATATATTCTATGTACAAAAATAGCAGCTGAAAGTCTCAGCATTTACTAAGACACAGTCAAATCCTTGCAGTATTAGTTTCCTTGAGAACGGTGGTGAAAAATGTCAGCTAGGTTTTCATACAACCATTCCTTAAGAATTAACAGATCAATTAAAAGAACAGACCTTTTAATCTAACTAATGACTGGTCTAGTGGAGGTAAATGAAACAATCCTCCAATACTGCAACAGATATGAATTTGACCCTGCAAATTCAGAACTGAGTGAATGAAGATTACATGTACGAACCTTGCAGGTTCACAGCAAAATTATTGTATTTTCTATTGACTAATTTTTATCATTCTCTAAATGAACAAGTTCAAATAACTGTAAAGATCTCAGAAGTTACCACTGAAGATGTTCTGTCCTTATACAGGCAGGATGATTTTATGACAGTCCAGTGCTCAGAATAAACTTGAAAATTCTAAGTCTAATATTAAAATCTAGTTTTTGTAAGGCAGGCTTGCAGGGTCCTATAACGCCATATGCATTACAGGCTCATCGCCTAAAAGTGACTAAATTATCTTGCTCAGCTTCCTGTATGTTACTGGTTGTAGCTTAACCACCAAGCATAATGCTCTGCCAGTTTTAATGATGTTTTTTTCCGCATTTTTGTTCATCAGTACAGCTGACACACTAATTTTCTATTGAGAAATGCATTCACACACTTGTAAAAAATAGCATATTATTTTTTGTAAAATACTCTTAGAGCATTTCCAAACACTTGTTGGGCTTCTATTTGCTGGGGGCTTCCCCCCTCCTTGCTGCTTTCCACGCCAGAGAGGAGCAAACAGGGTGCAGTTGAATAACCAAGTGAGTCAGCAGCTGTAAGCAGATACCCTTCAGCTGCCCAGATTGCATAGCTGCACTAATAATGGAATGGTCAAAGCAATAAAAAAAACATTTTTCCCCAACATATAAGGGGACCTAAGGGCTACCAAATGAATTGGGAAACCACTGCTATGCAGACATAGTATTCTAAGATTACCATGGCATTGAAAGATGTCCCCAGAGAAAACCAGAGAAACTTTTATTAAAAAGCATGTTACACTTAGCTGTCACAATAAACTTTAAGATTCACCTGCTTATGTCTTCCTACATTATTCTCACCGAAGCGACCTTGGTTAACAGGCTGCAGTGGTATACACCCCTTCCAACTGCAGGCATTGGCAACGGCAGCGAAGAACACTTTTTGCACTTTGGTCACAAAGCAGCTAGGGAAAACAAGCAAATACTATTACTTGTATTTTAGGAAAACAAGCAAGCATAATTATTTGTATTTTGCAGATAAAAACCTGATCAAGAGGTTGGATGGTTCATTGACGGTTACACAGAAAACTTAAGGCTCATGCTGGAATAAAAACAAGCCAAGCAGACCATATAACCTCAAAAACCTGTGTGAAACTATCTTCTTTTTTCAACCTACTCTTACCAGCCAGAAGTAGAAAGTACCTAATAGAAAATTTGGTACTGTAATGCTACTACTGACAAAATACTGGTAAGATTTACAGTTATGAGGCTTGTCTTTGTTTTTCTTGTTGCTAAGTTCTTGCTCAGTAAGTTATTTGATAATGATTTTCCTGCTAAAATGCGGACAGTTTTTAGAGAAAAAACAACTTAGTACAACAGGTTTCTTCAAAAGATACAGGCAGACATAATCTAGTATTTAATGCAAATCAGGCTAATGTACTGATGAAATTACTTTAACTTCTCTTTTTCTGAAACAATAAATACCTCCTCTGATTTGCCTAACCAAAAGATCAACTCTTGCTGCATTTTACTTCATTAAAATTATCATCTTTAACTCTTGTAAAGCAAAAGGCATCATCTGAAATTTTGCTTTTCAGTAGGTTCTGGCTACAGTGAAAAGTGTAGTGTAGAATCCCCTGTTTCTACGTTCCCAGTGGGTTTTATAGTCTTACATTGACCTGAACTGTCATTACGGTGTAAGGCAGTGCCTTAAACTGGTTTGTGACTCAGAAAATCTTGTTACCGATAGCCACAGAGAAGCTCTAGGCTTGTTTGCTGGCAGAAGCAGCAGAGGCTTCTAAAAAAATTTGCAGAAATATCTGTAATAAATAACTTCATTATCATTTAATTCAACCACCGAGAGATGGATGGGACAAATGCCCTCATGAGGCCTGCCCTAACCCTATGATGTTACAGAGGCATGCCGGTGTATTTATGTACAAACTTAATTTCCTGTTATGGCTGGTCACTTCTAGAGGCATAGGCAAAATGTAGCCGGCATTAGAGAAATTTATGGACTTGAAAACATAAAGCCGTGCTAATTCAATGAAATCCTGACCTGACTTCCACTCAAGACTTCAATAAGCACTGGACTATGTCACAATTTCAAACACTCACAGCAGTTACTTGAAGATGAATGGGCCATCCTTTCCCTCTTCAGTGGAATAATTATAGGTAAACTGTTTAATCAAAAGTATAACACAACTTGGAGAATCTCAATGCTCTGACTTAAGGGCACACACAGCTCATTGTTTACATGGAGCCTTCATTTTTCTTACAAATTCTGTCTGCATGGTCCATATTATAGATTCAATATAAACTACAGTTACCAGTGATGATGTATAAAATTTAATTTTAGAAAATGTACTGGATTATATAATATTTATCGCTATAGAACTAATATCAATTCTTATTTTGACCTCCAAACCAGCCGAACTACTATAAGTCCTGTTTCTTCATTCAATTTTACTATGAAAATGTAACTACTACTCCTCTGCAAATCTTCATCAAGCCAATCACTACATGCATTTCTTAATGGATATCTAACTTCATAGCTGTCAATAACATCTGGCTAATTTCTCTTCATAAACAGTCACGATTTTGCCATGTTAAAAATAAGCACGTCAAGCCCAGTTCTGTAACCCCAAAGTAATTTAAACTGAATTCAAACTTCAATTGTCATTTTCCATTATGGAGGACTATCATCAAGAAAAACAGCATCCTTCAAGCAAATAACATTCAATTTATTAAATTACTGTGCTGCAAGGAGACACAAACAGTGGAAAGTCCTGCACTGCTAACCACCACCTGCCTACAAAATCACGGTTCTAAAGACAACATAGGATAGAAAAGATATTAAAGGAAATTAATCCAAAAGTCACTTTTAGTATACCACACACACAATAACTGCTGTAACTTAAGTGCTGGACTGCAGTTTATGTAGATGTAGCCAAGAGGGCTTACAAGTACCTGCCACAAGCAGTATAATATGCTGCTTCAGTGCTTACTGCAGGCCACAAGGCTTGTTTAGGACCCTCAGTTAATAACCAGGCAGCCAGACTCAATGAACCTAACATATACTACTGTTACTACCCAAACTAATTATTTTCAGTCTAACTCGGACTTCCGTACACTACTTTTGACTGAATCAGAGAGAAAATACAGTGTTATGTGCAGATGTCATAAAAATAACGATTTCTTTGTATTTCTTGACAATAAAGTTCTCTTTTGTCTTGTGTATTTTTCAGCCAGGTAATTTGCTGTAGTTTGTAGCAAAGTAGTTTGTAGCAAACGTTTCTGATTTGGAGGCAAAAGCTTAGTTCATTTTCTTCTCTTTTGTCATTACACTCAAGGGAAGAAAAAATTTGCATGACGGTGGTTAAGCTCACCAAGATACACTAAATCTAAGAATTGGTATAATCTGTTTCCAGTTTTGTACTGCAAGTCCTCCACAGCTCCCAAGACTTACTCACAATTTAAGATTTGATGAACAATTCAAACAGATGGCAAAAGTATAAGCAATGGCTTTGCAATATCTGAAAAGCATCCATGGATTTCTGTAAGGGGTTTCACAATGTCTGTCTTGCTCCACAGTCATGCATAATTTCAGTTTAGGAACAAGAATACCAAGCATGCCTCATCAGGAAAAAAAGAACCAAAAACTTTAGAAGAAATATCGCTTTCTAGGAATCAACGAGTTCCCCCAGAATCTTGCTTTATCTACCCCTCAAAGACTGCAGAATGCCAAGAACTGCACAAAGAATTTCAAAGCAGAGGAAAAGGCATACACAATAAATTGAGGTTATTCTTTTTTTTTCCACTCAGGCATTTCTATTTCATTTTACTGTTTATTTTATCTTTATGCACAGATCAATCATCCTTAGCTCTGGAGTTTGTGTTACCACTTTTTCCTCCACTATTACACATCTCAACAGTAGAATAGTTTAGTCTAACTCTGTCTCAAGATCATAAATAGCAAGTGGACATGCTTCCTTTTGTTCAGATGCATCTCCTCAGAGATATATCTCTTAGTAATACATCTTCTAATCTTTCAAAGATTTGACAAGATGCATTGAATTTAAATTCTACAGCTCATACTGCAATTCAGTGAAGCACACTTGAACAGGCTTATCTTCAAGCATTTAAGTAGTTCCTCTGATTTCCAGCCGTTATTTCAATGAGACACCTCAAACACTTAAAACTCAGACAAATTATAGGCTTATGTACTTTGATGTAGGAAACCTTAAGGTCTTCTCTTGTCTTGCACATGGGTGGCAGAGGAGTGCCTGGATGGCAGCCCTGCAGAAGGGGATCTGGGAATGCCATCCAACAGCAGGCTGGCATGAACCAGCAGAGTGCCCCAGCAGCCGAGAGGGCAAACCCCACCCTGGGGGGCATCAAACACAGTAGAACCTGCGGTCAAAAGAGGCGATTATCCCACTGTATCCACTGTTGGTGCGGCCTCACCTTGAGTACAATGTGCAGTTCTGGGCCCTGCAATTGAGGAAGGATGTTCAGGTGCTGGAACGCATCTAGAGGAAAGCAGCAAATCTGGAGAAAGGGCTGGAAGGACTGTCCTTTGAAGAGTGGCTAGGGACTTTGGGATTGTCTAGTTTGGAGAGAAGGAGACTGAGGGGCGACCTCATTGCTCTCCACAGCTCCCTGAGGAGTGGAAGAGGGGAGGGAGGTGCTGGGTTCTTCTCCCTGATATCCAGTGACAGGACATGTGGGAATGGTTCAAAGCTGTGCCAGGGGAGGTTCAAACTTCACATTCAGAAGCATTTCTTTACCAAGAGGGTGGACAAACATTGAAACTGGCTTCCTAGAGAGGCGGTTAGTGCCCCAAGCCTGTCAGTGTTTAAGAGGCATTTGGACAATGCCCTTAACATGCTTTAATGTTTGGTCAGCCCTGAATCAGTCAGGCAGTTGGACTAGGTGATCCTTGTAGGTCCCTTCCAACTGAAATAGTTTAGTCTACTCTATTCAGAAGATCATCCATGTCAATAAGCTGAAGGAAAGGAGAAAAAGAACTAGAAAAGGGAATGCTAGGAAAGGATACAAGGAAGTCCTGCAGCTGTACCGTGAGCTCAGAAGCACACCAGTTCATGCATTCTTGCACAAGGCACACATGTCCCAACAATCTCCCTAGAGCCTATACCTATTATTTTTTTTCCAGTCTCTTCACTATTATCTTTGCTTTGCCGCAAAACACATTTCACAAAGCATCAAGGCAAGATTCAGATGATCTCTCTTACACGTTCTTGTCAAACCAACATCCAAATCTCAGAAGTATAAAGGACATCTAGATAACTAACTCACAGCTATAGCTGCCAAAAGGTACGCTACCAACAAAGCACCAATGATAGACACTGATAGATCTCTCTGTTGTGTGTTAATGCAGACATACGTAATTTCTGTTTCCCTGAAAAAATATAATTTGCAGATTTTATTTATACCTTCTATATAAGCTCAATTTAAATAATGTATGAAAGTTTCTCTGCCTCCCCTCATTTACCTACATTAAACACTGCTGATACAGCAACAGCTTCAGCAGTTCTGCGGAACACGATGCTCATTACTCATTCTGGTCACACTTTTATTTTATTAAAAAGAATATATAATTTCTTTAACATGGTATTCAGAAGGACTGAAATTTTTCTTTTTCATTTAGTTGATAATTTTTCAACATGCTGGTATAAATGAATATTAAGAATATAAATACATTTACTTATATATTACATTTATAAATTACTATTATAAACAGTGCTTATTCATGTACACTGTTCCTTTTCTATAAAATTAGAGACCCACTGGCAATAATATTTGTTCTCCTAAAGCTTTATTAGTTTGCCAAAGACAAGATCACTGCAGCCTACCTCCCTAAACTGCATTTTCCTTCACTGATCCCAATTTTTCAGGCATTTTTCAGTTACAGACACCACTAAAATAATGAGTATACTTTTCTCAGACACTCTTTCTTTTTTGTCTGTAAACAGACCTTGTTTTGTATGAAATACATAGCGTGTTAGAACTACTAAGACTGAACACAGCACATGAATTTGCCATATATGTTAATTAGTGGAAGTATCTTTTCTTCCATGTCCAGTTTCTGAAAAGAAAAAACGGAACAATTTCCCTGAGGTCAGTGGATTCTCTGTACTGGAAGAAAGGATGTTGTATTCAAATTATGTATTGTACATTAATTTAAATAGGAGCAGACAAATAGATGCTAGTGAGTCACAGTAAGTTACTGTTGTAGTTTGAGTTAAACCTTAAAGAAAGTTTGGTTTAAGAACCATAAATCAGCTATATTTATAAATCTATAAATCAGCTTCAATTTCTAGAATCAGAGTGAATTCATACCGGAGAGCATTTCCTTACTCAGTTCCCAGTTGCACAAGCATGTTTTAAGACAGCTTGGTCCATGTTTCCATAGGATTTGGCATATTTATATAGACATACTTGTACTGAAGATGTCCAACTTCATCACACATTTGCTGTCCTCACCAAAATAATCTGTGAGACTTATTGGAAAAATTAGTCAAATTCTGAGACGCTCTTCACATAAATAAAAAGTAACTGTATTGCAACACTACACAGGAAGTCTGAGATCAGTCCAGAATGCAGGAAAAAAGAATGCAGCACAACCAGTAGTTTATACATTTTTCCAATAGAGCACTTGTAGGCCTTGTTTAATGAGAAATAGCAAGAGAATAACAAAACATAGCCTTAAGATAAATGACATTACACTACTCCAAATAATACCCAACAGCAGACAGCGTCTAGTCTATAACAATCATATGATGGATTAATAATGGATTAAGAACACTCACTTCATAACAAAGTCTGAATCCAGATGGAGCACTGACCACTTATGTGATAGAGCAATATCAGAGTCATGCATAATTCAAACGTATATATATTACTGGGCAAGCTGAAGGCCTTTTATACTATGAACATGTAACAGACCAGAGTCTATAGAAATAAAAAGACCTAGATACAATATATATTTTAATTATCTCAACTCTGATAAGCTGATGTAGAAATAATCCTCTCTAAGCTTTTCAAAGCTGGCTCACCATACCTTAGCAATCAAATATTATTGAGTTTATAATTAAGTTTAATTAGGTCAAAGAATGTTTCAGTTATATTGACTCTCAAATACATACCAAACGTTCACTCAGCACTAAAAGCAATCAAAATTAATGAATTCTGATGCAGTGTATGCAAATGTAGCTTAGGTCTGTGTAACTTTCTGTTTGTATTTTATATTGGTGTGTATTTTATTAACTTCCGAGTAGACAGATGAGCAGTAAGACTTCTCCAGTTCAGAATGCACTAATAAATGACCATTTGGAAAAGTTTTATTTTCAGTGACAACAACTTCTATATAATCAAAATAAAAAACTCTTCTGAGGCTTTGCAGATGGAATCTTACCTTCTTATGTAAGTGTTCTACTTGTCTAATTCATCATGTATTTGTTCTATGTTTCTTCTCCTCAATACAGTGAGAAAACAAGAGCAACATCCATTGAGTTTACAACAAATTTTGCACACAACTGATTGCAGAGAAGAACTGCGCACCATCATCCTGCTTCTTCTTCTGAACAGGATTTTGTTTAAAGGAGTATAATTTTTGTTCTGAAAAGCGCAACTTTTGGTTTAGGTTTTACGAGATTTTTGCTCTGGACACCTCCTGAGGTATTTATGATTTTATAGAGCTGAGACTTATGAGGCACTTGGTACCATCTAGCACCATTACAAGATTCCAACTACCTCGTGCAGTTACTCCTTTTGCAATAGCCATTACCTTGCTGAGTACTCTACGTAAACCCCTCCACATTAACAGTGTCCATCACCACTTTGTTTAGTACAATATACTAACTTTATGTGACAGTGCAAAATTCCCAAAAAGCCCTTGGCCTAGAGAAACTAAATGGATACCCTGTTTCCAAGGAAGGTAGAGAGCACAGCGTAAGAACTGGGTATCTGAACGTGACCAAGGAGCACAAACCCTTGCATTCCTCCAGAACCCCACCAGGCTCAGAAGAAGGTTCACAGACTGAAGCTCCATGTTTCAAAGCGTGGGTATCAGAAAGAACAAAAGTGACAGCAGCAAGAGGAGGGAAAGCATAGGGAGAAAAAATCTGGAAGCAACTCAGAATTTAAATAAGGAGAGACGCCGTGTCTGCACAAGGAGAAATTCAGAGAATTGTAGAGCTCTAGGGGGTGTTTTAAACACCAAGAAGTACTTAACACTCTATGATCTTTAAAGTTGTCTCCGTTTCTCTGTCCCAACTTTCCAAGTTGTAAAAGGACATCTATAAAATCTAAAGTTTGTGTAAGCCATGTTAATTATGTAATGTCTGTAAATCAACATACATATGCCAATCACTCTAGAATATGTCATAATTTTTAGAGCACAAACATGAAACACAGTACAGGCTGAGTTAACTGTATAGGCTGAATGCAAGGTAAGCTTCCTGGTGGAGGCCAACATGAACAAAAGCATGTTGGATAATATCTACATTTTCATTTAAATACAGACTTCAGGCTGCAGTGGCCTCGTATATTCATGCCCTCAGCCTTCACAGTCTGCTGGCCACATCTGTCACAAGTTATCGCAAACTGTTTGACATTGAAGGGATTTACAAATCCACTTCTTTAAGCTGGCAATAAAACGAGCCAAGACCAACCATCCAGTTTAATAAGCCAGTTTATCAACTCCTGAAGCATCAATACCAGTCCAGATCACTAAACAAATACAAAGATCATTTAACATGCTTAGGTTACCAGTCCTTGTCCTGAGTCAGCAAAGCTCCAACCAGCATTTCCTGTGAAAGGAAATTCTGTCTTTATGACTGATTCCCCTGGAAAAGACAGGTGTGTCTGGCAATGGTCAGTCATAAAAAAGAAATTAAAATCTATTTTTATAAAAAGATTGTAGACAGATGATGTAAATTGGCAGGAGACCCATATGTATGTGGCTTTCCAAGTTATGATGCAACTACAGTGTTTAAATAGTTAATACCCTCTTTGTTTCCCATCCCCACTCTCTCCTGGACAAAGGTGATGAACAGATGCATTTACACAAATTGGAAACTTTAGACACAGTAAGAGATCTTTCCACTGGCGAGCACAAAGAGGGGTCATATCCCTGGGGTGATGGCCGTGAAGCCTGTGCATCAGTGACTGCAGCGTGCGTTGACAGCGCTTCCTCACATCAGCAGCTAAGTGAGCTGGAAGAACTGAACAGGAGTCATTCACCTAATTATGTAAACCAGGAAGTATGCTGCACAGGAAAGTCTAATGTGCTTATTTGTTAAATACATATGCTATTTAATAAAAAATAGCCAATTTTATTAAAGAGCCTGAGAGATTTATTATCTGTAAAAATTTAATAACATAATTATTCCAGTTAGAATCTCAATTCACAATAGGGAACATATGCATTCAAATTTTTATATTCTTAGCCACTGCCATGGAAAATAAACGCTTTCACTGAGGTTCTACATTTAAACAGTTTGGTACATCTTTTCAAAGACGTGAGAGTTGCTAGACAAAAGAACCTGAACATTTAGTTATTTATAGCATGCTACAACCTAAAGTGTCCAACTAAGTGTTGGGCCCTCACTATGTCATTTCAAAACTGTCATTGCTTGGAAGAAGAAAAGGTTGTGTGCCGGGCTAATTAAAGTCCTCTCAGAGTGGGTATGACTCAGGCTAGGGATGGATCTCTGAGGCCAGTACCATGTCTCCAGCAATGGTAAAAACCAGCTGAGCAGAGAGGAATGTGAAAGCAGAGTCAGCACCTAGCGATACACATGTAGTCTACTCTCCCAGACATCAGAAGTATGCATGTTGAAGGATTTCTTCAGATGGATTTCTGAAGTTTCACTCGGTCTAATAGCTCTTGATGGATTTTACTTCCATGAACTCACCCAATTTGCTTTTTGAACTCCTGCAAAACTCTGGTATCCAGCACACCCTGTGCCAGAATTCTGCCACTGCCTGCTAGGTGCAGAATCCTTTTGGTTTTGTAGGAACCTACAAAGTTTCATTTCGTGCCCTTAATCTCAAGAGAATGAATAACCTTATACCGATCATATTTCATAAAACTAATCACCCATCACTTTTTCTCCAGTTTACATCAGTTTCAGCATATTCGACTGTTTCTTATATGGAAACTGTTCCGAGCTTTTGATTATTCTAGATACTTTTCTTCCCCTCTCCCCCCTCTTTTTTTTTCGCAAAAGTACACCAATAGTGGAGAGCAACACAGTAAGGAAACGTGATTTTGCATAACATCACCCACAGTTGGTTTCTGTGGGGTATGAACTAATTCTTTTTTAAATTTGCCTTCCCAAACATAAGAACAAAATATGGCAAACTTCTGCTCTGTAACAAAATCCCTAATTGTTTGGAATGTCAATTTTAGCTCTCTGAGAGCAAAACCCAAGCCCACAAAAGACACATCTCAATATAAATAGCATCTTCTAGCATGTCTCCCTTTTCTTGTGCTGTTTAAACACGCACACAGAACAAAATGCATCCACCAAAATGAAGAAATAGAGTTTGGGGTCCTTATAGCTTATTTTTACAGTCACTGCAGTGCCTTCTTTTGTAAAAAAAAAAAAAAACAACAAAACAAAACAATTTTACCAACTCAGACAAGTCAATATTTCACCTTTACTTAAAGAAACAATTAAAAAGTTCACACATCAGGAACATTCTATTTGTATAGAAAAATATGCACATTAAAAATTGCACAATTTATATGAAACGTGTGTTCTGATGGCTTCTTCACATCTGACATGTGTGACAGAATAGCATAGCTCTATGTGTTGCGTGCTTCACAGTTGTATTAATATCAAATTACACAGCTTCTCAACACCAGCATTAACTACCACTGACATAACTGAAATAAAATTTCTCATACAGCCATGCGATGGGATAAAAGATCTGTTTTTAAGTCCCACACTCACAATGCCCCTTTATCCTTACAGTTATTTACTAATAAGAGATTCGCTGCTTTACAATAAACTGTTATTCTGGCTTTTTATTTTTCTCTTTGAAAGTTTTACTACAGAAAGATGAAAAGCAGTAATACATCAGATTGCAATTCTTAGTAATAAGAAGAACAAGTTATTCATACTATGTATGACAACAATACAGCTGAAATGATGAATGGGTTCTATTTCAGAGCACCCATAATAGTCACATTTTAGTTCAGGGGGGACAGGGAGGGAAGGCAAAAAGGAAAACAAAATTACTCACACTTGTATCCAGGCTGCAGATACTGATTGTATCTTCATCTTGCGTACTCTGCTTTCGTTTCTTCTAGAAAACAAAACGAAAAGAAAAGCTCAGTTTTGATGAATAGTACCAACTACCACTGGCCTGATCCTGAAACAGGCATATGTAAAGTCATACACACTTATGTATGTATGTATAATTATTTTCTCTAATCACTACAAAAAACATTATGGATGCGAATATAAGCTCTATTTTCAGAAGTTCAAATGCTACTTATTAGCACATAAGTAAATTAATGTTTCTCTTTCTGCTCACTGAGAGTTAGGTTCACTTCAATTAAGAAACTTATTTCTAACTAAGAGCATGAATAATTATTGCATACTGTAAATTTACTTGGGCACTTGATAATAACTTCTGTAACTACTGAAAGCTGTCATAAGGAAGAACCTTGTATTTTGTGTTGAAAGCCTATACTTAGCTTTTTCAAATCATACACTCAGCAAACTAGTGCTGTTCCCAGACAGTCAGTATTGCATAGCGAGGATAACAGCTGAACCCACTGCAGGACTTCAATTAACATCTATTTGGATTTCAATATTGATATCAGTCACCATACTCTGCTCTATATTCAGGTTTTGTTTTGGAAAATGGCAAGCCCTTCCTGATGTCATTTCACAGGTTCACCATAAGATTAATCTTCGCACCCTTCAAATAAGGAGTATGAAATTTCATTTAACAGAGCTCTGCATTTTCTACCAGGCCAGGAAGACTTAGGAAACAAGAGAAGTCACAGAATACATGATCCTTATTTATCCAGCTGTGTTGTCTTCCACTGTCAACTAGAGATAAGCATTCACAGATAATAATAGCCGGGATTTAGTTTCCAGTCCACAGCAGTCGAAGATGAGCAGTTTCAAGAACCACAAAAAACCCACACACAGATGTCATACAGAGCTCCTATCTTATGAGATGACATAAGTTTGGCTAAAAGACAGATATTTTTTTAACTAATAATAATAAATATATATGTGTGTGTGTGTGTGCGTGTGTGTGTATATATAAAAACAAACTGTATCCCCCCCCTCCCCGGTGCCCGCACCATTAGCTTTTCTGAAGCCCAGAGGTTTTATTCCTTCGAGCCAGTAAAACAACCATTGCATCTACTAGGTCAAGCACATGGTTTCTGAGACCTTTCTTCGATGAATAAAGATAAGGACTATTTAGCATATAATCCTGAAGTTTTTATTTCATGCTGTTGTAAAATGAAACTGTTAGTGTTGAAACTTTATATTTACTCACTAGTTTTCAGTAGATTTTTGACTTGGGTAACTATCTTTAAATACAATGTTGCTATTTTTAAGGAAGTAACTTTTCTCACTGGTTTCTGGCGATAAATATTTTTGAAGTCAATGCCAGCTGTGTTTTAACACTATTATTCAGAAACAGAAACTGGATCATGAGTTCTCTAATCACATTACACAATGAGAAGTGTTTTATGAAAAGTAAATCTTCCCCCTCAGACTATGCACAGTCAAATCCCTCTTATTGTTATAGTACAGATTTTTAGCAACAAGTTGAACGACAGAATAGAACACAGAAATTTCTGTACCAGACCCCACTGAGCAACAAACAGAAACAGCTGAAATAACACTTAGGATATTTGTTTATCCTATAGCAGTGTTTTATAAGGTTGGGGTTTTTTTTCCATAGGACAAACCAATCTGAACTATCCTAGAGTTACTCAATGTGAATTCATGACGAAAAACACAAAACTGGGATGAGATCTGTGAAGTCTGTACCTTGCCCAGAGAGTAACATTTCCCGATACACTAGTGAACATGTTGCAAACTATTCTTCAAGCCTAATTAGACTTCTGTACATACAAATGCATGTATTGTACATTGATTCTGTGTAAGTCAACACTAAGCCTTTACTTTGCAAACAAGAAATTACAGAACAAAAAGGTACCATCTCTACCACACAGTGGACACGGGTTAAATCAAGAGAAAGGGGTTATCTTTGAAATGCACATTTCTACAAGAGAAGGGTAAACTGAAATGGTGTATGGATCTGGTATACTAGAATCTACAGTAACAGTGATTCTGGTGTACGGATGGATGGGATGCAACTGCATAACTGCATTCACAGCCTATGTTGGTTTAAGTCCGATATCTTTAGTTATGGAAGTATAAAAATGGTGTAAACGTAAGCCTCAGTCTGCAAAATATTAGAATAAAAATTAATCCCAAAACAGTCAATCCAATAAAAGGTATTATTCTATCCTCCCTCCCCTCCCCCCCAAGAAAAAAGGCAAGTTAGGTGCTTGATTAGAGTATGTGTTCCAAATACTCTATACAGGCCAAATTAAAAAAAAAAAGTCTCTAAATATTATGCATTTTGGAATAATAACAAGTGGTTTCTGTAACAGAATTGATGTAATTTCATTGTTAACAGAGTGTGACCCATGACCACACACACAACAAATGGGTAGCTCGTTTGTTAAATAACTGATTAAAAGATTCTTACTGGTAGTCACATGGCTACAGATTAACACAGAAAGTGGCATTTCCAACACAGGCCAGCTCTACTGAAGCGGATTGCACCTATAAATTGCATAATGTGAACTGGAAGGAGCCAGAACAGCCTGTCACTGCACAAGGAAAGTCACACAACAACCACCGCGTAGGCTCCTGGCTACTGCATTCAAAGTGGGTACATGGGTCCAAAACCCAGAGGTGTCATGGACAAAGCAGAGCCCGTGGCAAGGATATTCGGGTAAAACACAGCTCAAACTGTCGTTAGTAGCAAATATTAACGTGCCCATATTTTATTTAGAGACAACCTCTTCAGTTATGTAACTAAATCTCAGTGCACTCATAAGGAACAAATCAGCGTCAACCGCGATGTGCACACCAGAGGGGATGAAAAATTAGAAGAGCAATTACATACTGAGTGAGTCTGGGACTGCCCCCACAAAGCAGGTGGAGCTTGCTCTACCTTATACCTTATTGTGCTAATCAAAGGATCACTCCTACTTTATTCTAGCTCTTCCACTTATTGAAAAGTAACACACAGAAAAATAACCTACCTAACAGCAAGTATATTATACTATTCTTATTACCTGGAAATTTGCAAGTGTTAGACTATTTATGTTTTTTGTACATTTCTCCCAGCAGCTATGCAACACGAGTCGTTTCTAAAAAAATTGTTAAATATCATCAACCACTGCAGTAAATAATAATGTTTCAATTTTCTAAGTTTCAAGGGTTATTATCGGAGGGGGAGACCATGTGAAAAAAAAAAAAAAGAAACTTCCAATAATTGAGCTACCAGATAAATTTCTTTGCCCATAATAAGTGGATTAGAAGCAAAGATTGCAGTAGATATTGTGCAGGGAGCATAAGGTGCTCATTAAATTAATCCTTGCTCTTTGTGAGCATCTTTTACCCAAAGGAGTTACAAGTCGTGTCTCGGTTGCCATAGCACAATGCAGCTGACCTCTGAATCTCTCATGTTCCAGAAAATCATCCCTTAAATGTTGCTTTCCACTTATGTTTTAAATCACACAGTACATCAAGTAACACAAACTTGACTCCATCTTGATCTCCACAATTTGGTGTGTATTCCTTTCACAAAGGATCCTAGAAATACACTGTAATAGCTACAGGATGAATCCAGAAGAAGAATTATGTGACAAAGCATTGTATGTATCGCACACATTCTGAGTGGTAGAAGCTTCACTGCAAAGCCAAGGATCTTCAATAAAATTAATTTATAGCCCAAATACTGAAATCAGTTAAGCAGCATATTAATGAAAACGTTGAACTTCCTAAGCAAGCAGTGCTCAAGAGGTTCAAATATCTATTGTACATATTGCCCAAATGACAAATAAACTTATCAAACAATTCCTAACTGCATCATATCATCTTACAGTAGATTTTTCACACCAGCTTACACTGTCACACACGACTATGTTAAGCCAAAAACCACAATGTGTGAATCTTTATTCAACATGACACCTGCACTGGCCCAGGCATAGCACTAGGGAGAAAGGACTGATTTCTTAATTCCATTTTATTATCTTGCACATGAGGTATCTCTAGTTCTTAATATTTCTTACAACTATCTATGGCTGTAGCCATAATAAAAATCAATAGCTTTTTTAAGACTATATGCCTTGAAGAGGCATGTGCAACAGCGAGAAGGAAAGCCCACTCCAAGTGTGCTATAGTAAGATGACACACACTACTAAGTCCACGAGTTTACCCGTGCAGAGATCTTACAGAAAATCGCAGGAGTTTTAACCACAAACATGTCAAGGGACAGAAAAGTTGAGGCCCTCATGGATACCTGAGTGTGTGTTATTACCTAAGTAATAATATGAAAAAAGTAGCATTAAAAGGTAGTATGCTATCCTTTCACTAGACATGATCACTCGTTAGTTCCAGTGTATATTAATCACATGAGGAATGCCATACTGCAGCACTGTATTAAATACAAAATACTGTGATGACTCCACACCATGCTATAAGCAATGGACTAATGTCACCTGCTACCTCACTACAGTGTAATTCTTTATAAGAATTTGTATGTACTTGAAACAAACTGAATTGAAAATTGTTACAAAGCTGTTTATCTTGCTGGGTAAAAAAGGACACCCTGCAATGCTTTGATAATTTCCCTTTTCTGCACAATATTTGTAGAGCTTATGAAAAGGTCTGCACGAAAAGAGAATACCAGTAACACAGTGTCTACTCTGTATAGAGACATGGCTGTGTTTTCTGACTCACCATGCAGATGCACTACACACATTTGAACGTGTACCTCTAGATAAAATGACATTTTCTACCATGTTTGGTAAATTTTTTTGTCTTTTCTAATACATTAAAAAAAAATTAAGTCAGTGGACCATGATGACTGGGTGTATAACAAGTTTGAATATTGATCCACGTTTGTGATCCTGGTGCCTAAAAGGCTGTGATTACATCCATAGTTATAGAGACAGAACACTTCCTGGTCTTAACACAGCAGGAAAGAGTTGTTCTTAATAATTATCTCACAGGAGATGAGAAAGTAAGATATCCAATTATATATTAAAGCAGTGATTTAATTAAAGGAATTAGAGCAATAAGACATTGTTATAGGAAGGCTGGATTAACATCCTCTCTCCATCACATTTAGTTATCAATACCAGAGATTTATATTTTACCACCTGGGAGATGAAATGCAAAGATGCACAAAAATAGCTTGATTAAAAAAAATCCATCCTGTGACAGGGAAGGAAATGCTTTTCAGAAGAATTGCTGACTTTTGCTAAATCATCTATCCATTCTAATTGCTTAGAAATGTGTCTATATACAGACTGGCATCAACATAAATAATAGCTCAAGACAACATATTTGCATGGGCACATAATAACTTTAAACCTTCTCAGTCATAGATAGACTCATTTCAAAACAAAAGACAGAACAACTTACTTTTTAAGCCCTTTTTTCATACAAAAATCCATTTAACAAATGAGGATCCATTCATTCTACCAAAATAGACTTTCTCCACCCCCCACAAAAAGTCCAAAATAAAGAAAAATTAAAAACCGTTTAATCATTCTGTATTTCAAATTGGTTTGTATGAAAATATTTTTAAAAGTTAGTCTTTCCAGAATATACATCTGCGCACACTTCAACACTGTTAACTGAAAGAAAGAAACTCTGTAAAAACCCCAGTTATAATATATGATTTAAATAAATATAAGCAGGTAGTGGTGCATATATACACACACATGTTTTTATATAAAAACATGTATGTGCATACGCATGCCCAGAAAAAACACAACATGTCCTACTATGGTTCCTTTGAGAGGAACTATGGTTCCTTTAGTAAGATTTTGGGGGAGGGAAGTATGTGATGAGCTAACAAATACTTGGGTAAACATTGTTAAGTCTAAGTTAAAGAAGCAGATTTCCATACCAGTAATAATTCAAAGTTTCTTTAAAAGGATGTCTAGGTGGGAAAATGTAAGTTAACTTTTTTTTGTGAAGTTCAATAATGAAAGCAATTGTGGACTCCCAATCCCAATTCTCATAACGGAACATTACCACACATTGCATTTTCAAAGGAAAACATCTAAAAAGGCATGAATGTAAACATACTTTATGTCTCTATTTTATATGTGAATGATTTCCTAATCAATTGCCTACTTTTATGAAAGAAAACTGACTCATAAATAATGACCCAATGAATGAATGCATTCATTGATGTATAAACACTGTATTTTTGCTAAGTCTGTCCTATGTAATACAAGTTTAATCAACCCCCTCCACCCTTCAAATTAAACAAACCCAAAACTTGCAATAATACAGAAAAGGGAAAACCACGTAACCAACAAAATGTTTTATCATTTTTGCTGGTGAGGAAAAGGCAATTGGGGGTTTTAAGATCCTCTCCCAGTTTATGGTACGCTATTATCAAGAACAACCCAAAGGACAGCATCTCTATCAGAGTTAAAAACCCAAACCACTCAAAGAAAAACAATTTGAAGAGATCAGGTACAGTAAAAAACAACATACAAAAGGGATTAATTTGGAAGGAGGGGAGGAAAACAGACCAAATACTTAAAAGTGAATCATCATTGGTCAGAAAAGGTTCAAGACATATTCCAAAGGGTGGACCATGTCTGCATGAAAAGCGGCTCTACTACATGACTTTTTTTTTTTTTTAATTTTAAAACGCAATCATTATCTCCTTAGCCAGCTGAGAGCTCTCTCAATCTACAAGGAACCTTTATATTGAAGCCTTATGGTCACCTTCTGCAGTAGGAATCACAGTCAGTGCTTAAGCAGCTGGGACATACCAGGCAGGAACATACCATCATTTTCTTTCTATAATGACATCAAATCTCAACAATTATTCAGACTT
Organism: Rhinoptilus africanus; assembly: GCA_013400135.1. Classification (NCBI taxonomy): domain Eukaryota; kingdom Metazoa; phylum Chordata; class Aves; order Charadriiformes; family Glareolidae; genus Rhinoptilus; species Rhinoptilus africanus. The sequence continues at coordinate 124,694 of VXBO01003222.1, forward strand.
CCATGTGAGTTTCTACTTACACTGTTGTTACACAGCATTCCTTCAAAAAATCCATTTAGTTTATAAATTCTCTTGATATGTAAATCATTTTTATCAGCAAAATCCACATGTATTTATCCCAATATACTAGCGATTCTAAGCACCCTTCTAATTCTTAAATAGCTAGCATGTTCAGAAGCTGGTAAGTTCAAAAGAATATTCAGACACTACAATTCTCATATTTTTTCCTTTATACCTTGTCAGTACTTCTACACTCATCCATAACATGTTGATCCCTCTCTTTAAAAGTCCTGAAAAGTACCACTTGCCAAGACCAAATTTATTCCTTTAAAGACTCCAAAACCTCCACCTGTTATTGCTTCTATGTTATAAGATCTGTTTAAAGTTCTCACTGTTTGCATTTGAGGCCATTCAAATGACCCCAAAGGTATCAAGCTCGAGTTACTTATATCACAGAGTATGAGGGATTCAGAGTCAGGACACGGAGTCCAGTGATGAGGCACAAACAGTACAAAACAGATCTCAAAAGGTATGCAAGAAGTGAGGTAGCATGAAAGAAATAATGAAAACCGGACTGGGAGGGAAGTATTTCAATTCTCCGGCCTAATTTAAAGTGTTTCCAGAAATTGCACAGATGTCACAGCCAGAAAACAAAAAAGTTCAAGTATTTCCAATTAGAAGGTAAGCATTTTAGTCTTGCTAGTACAACACGAGAAAATTCTGACTGAATGCTTCAACATTTTTCTCACCTGCTGTGATCACTCAGTCAACAAAATATGCCTTAGATCCAGCTTAAATCGGGTATAAAATTACTAGGCAAAAAGATTAATAACCTTCTATCTCAAGGTTAGTTGAATAATCGCTAATTTAATATTTCCTGCCACAGGTGGTGAGATACAGTATGACAAAGCAGACTTCAGAAGTGAACTAGAAGATGCAGCAGTGGTGTCACATTTCCCAGCTTCAAGCCAGAACGCTTGTGATATTGAAACAAGACTAAGCCTCCCGTAGGATTACCCATTTTCCATCTTACCACATCACTCTTGCACTGACATTCAAGTGTCTAAGATAAAATAAAGGTACAGATGCAAAAAAACCCAAACCCAAACGAACTGTGGCCTGGCTGATACAATGAACAGTTCTAGAAAGAAGTCCGTCCAGAGGGAGACCATGTCATATTAATCACATAAACATCTCTCTCTGCAATAACCAGCCAGAAACCTCTGATTTTCCTGTTGAATATGGTGTTCCTCCTAACTCTGGTTCAGAGCTAACCAATTACAAGTTCACAAACAAGAGATAATTCATTCCCTAGTTTAAGTTAAGAGGGAGTTTCAGAGTTTCAGTTAAGTTTCAGAGAGAGAGAGGAATCTCCTGCCATCTTTTAAGGCCAGCCCTCTCTTAACTTTACAACAGCCTACCCCTCACCTTCATGCCAGCACCATCATAGATTAAGCAAGCAGACATCTTCCATGGCCATGCCATTGGTAGTTCTGAGAGCATGAAGGTATGGGAAGGCAACAGCATGTTAAAGCAAGTTTTCCCAGAGCACAGGGCCTTCTTTTTCATACATGCTTTTTGGGAGCATAGGTTCAGAATACTGAATTCTAATACAAAATTTTAAAATAAAGAACAGAATTTGTTACTCTGCATTCCAGTATCACAGTTCTTTATGTTATGTTGGCAAAGAGAACTTGATTAAGCTCTGAAGAGAACCAAAAATACCTTAGTTTTCTGATCAAACTGGTTTCCGCGTATATTTCTGCTGCCCTCTACTGTTCAGAATACCAGAGCTGTCACAGTTTTCTTTGTTTCTCAAGAGGGACACAAAAATCTAAAGAAAAGCTCTATTCCTTTTGAGGGAGCAGCAGTCAGAGATGACTCGATGGCACAGTTTGCACCGAGGCTGGGACAAAGCTTTGCTGGTTCTGCTTCCCACTCCACACACGTTCGACCAGCAGGCTTTGTGTATGGGTGTTAGTCACAGAACTTGCTTGTTCTTGATGTCCCAAGCAAACGAACAAGTGAAAATCCAAACTCTGCTCTCAAAGTCTGTTACAACACAGCAGCAAACTCCGAAATGGAGGTGAGGTCATCTGTGGCACCTCAGACTTTGCCACTGGATCGTCGGTATCAAAGCACTTCTGAGGGGTCACTCACATCTCTGCCAGACAAAATGGCAGCTCCTTTTCACCCTTCTCTGAGTACAGGGAGCCAGCTTCACTTCTACAGCGCTTATTGTGATGGATTTGAGATTTTCCGGTCAATGTAATATAAAATGAACACTGAAGTGAACAATGAAATGAAAGTTATATTCAATGTGTTTAACATTAACAACAGGAAATGGGTGTGCATGTACGGGATGCTGTAAGGACAAGGCTCAGCAGAGCTTTGTTTGAGGACTGGTATTTATTCTATCTTTATTTAACCTTCTTCCTTCCCCTTTTTGGAAGACAGGGGAGAGTATCAGTCACTGGAATCTAGCAGAGAGTTAAACATGCTGAAGCTTTTTCACAGGTTACTATGAAGTCTGAATCAAACTCAAATAAATAAGTTACATACTTTTATTTCTTTCTCCATAGGAGTTCTTTTTTTACATGAATGAACAGCAATCTTTATTCTATAATCCTTCCTCAGTCAGAACTTGAAGACTGCTACATAAATTACGCCTTTAATTAACACTCACAATCAATATCTAAGGATTCTAAATTCACTTAGCATATAAATAAAAAAACTAGAGATGCAATTTGAAAGAGTCCATACACTATTTAGATTCATCTTCTGTTCTTCTCACAAACGCTTTTCAGTTGGGATCTGTCAGATCCAGTTCTTTGTGGCCTCAAGTAATACAATGACTTACTGTGCAAATAATCCATGGATTCCTTTGCCTTTGGCAAGCTGATGTGACGACGTTGCAGTTCCTAGCCTTGTATGTTTGTGCTGAGGGAGTTTACTATAGGTCTAGTTGTAAAAGCAAGAATACTCAAGTTAGGCTACTTCAATGCTCTAAGTCTACCCTCAGAGGTTTTGTGGACTTGAAGGCCTGGGTCCTTCCTCTGAGCGGACAGCAACGACCTGTACTTGCTGCAGTTGACCATTTAATCACAGCTGTCACCCACCACTTCTGCTTCCAGAACTGCTACAGCTGTGTATGGATGAGGTATAACTTTTTTTCTTAGAACAGAAACTACAATGACATTTTCTCACTTGAAAAGCAGATTCATTCAAATTACACTTTTTTTTTATTATTATCACTATATTATTTATTTTTTAGGTTTGGGGGCTTTATTGTTTGTTTATTTTTAAGAATGTCAGGAATCTAACAAAGCTTCTCATTGTAAAAGAGAGCTTGGATTGCTGATGCTGTGCAGAACCACAAGCAGCAGAATGAAAACATTTCCATAAACTAGGTCTCCACATTTGGCTTACGTTGGCATGAGCTGCAGTCATCCCTTACCGTTCTAGTACTCTACTGTTAGTCTGCTTTTCCCCGGCCTCCTGTATTCAGCGTTATGACACTGCTGTACCTTTAAAACCACAGACAGATTCCTGCACGTGGCTTTTGATCTAAGTGCCTCAAGTGCTCTTCAGCTTCACACAGAAGAGATAAAACAATAAAATGGCTGCACCCGAAATGGATCTTTCTGCAGATAAAAACAACACTACGTTTACTAAAATTACGTGTTGCTATGTCTATTTTTTGATTCACCATATATAAACACACACACAAAGACTTTAGCTCCATTTCTTAGGCAACAAGGCTTATATGGTATTTTGGTGGATATCCCTATGACTCTTGATTCTTAAGTTATTATTTAATTTTTAAAAACTCATTGCCCGGTTTTAACCAAAATTGACAAAGGAATAAAGACCTCAATCATTTTGAACAAAGCACATAGAACACGAGACAGAATTTGCACTGAACTGAAAAGATTTCACTGTGAGCTCCACAGTACTAGTAGACACCAAACAATCTGGGTGACTTTACATCAAAGCCAAACACGCATCTCCATGGTGTTCCACAGAAACTGTGGCATTTACTAGATTTCTTCTGCTAAAAATTTTCAAGTGAATGATATCTGAAATACATACCCACAGCAAAAGTATGCATATTAAATAAATCCCAAAAGACTGCACCAACTTAACAGCATGGCAGTTAGTAACCAGCAGTCTCCTTCTTAAGCTATTTTATAAAAACCTGAGAATTCAAATGCATAACATCTATTAAACAAATTTTCACTAATTGAATGGCTCTTCATTTCTCTGACGGTCTTAAACTTTCTGAGCCTGATGCCTTTTGATTTACCTTTCTTAAACATTATTTAAGTCAGAGCTGCCTGAAACATACCAGTTAACATCTTAAAAATATTCTGTGCAATAAATTTATCACAGATCACCTCTCCCACTACTGAAAATTGTCACAGAAAATGTAAAAAAAAAGAAAAAAATATCCCAATTAACAATTCAGTCTTAAGCTTAAGTATACTTTAGCCACTTTCTCCACAGCAAATCCAAGAGCATATAGGCCCTTGAACACATCCCTGACTTGCCTGTCTCTCACTACAGGCCCCACCTTTATCACATGTTTCTAAGACCTTCCAAGTCCAGTTTTATTCAACATATACACAAATATTTTGAAATAACTTGGCTTCTGAAGTAAGAGGAAGCTCTCTAGTTTTCCAACTTCCAAGTGGAACGATGCTGCAAAGTTAGAGATGAGATTTGTGCACTTGTGACCCTAATGTGCTATTCTTACTCACACAGTAACAGCTCAAAACCAAAATCCCACACAAACCATTAAGAACAATCAAGTATTAAATGCTAACCATTGCAAGATGTAAAACACGCCAATGGGTATAATGCAGCTCTTTCTAAATTACGCTGAAAAGTTTGAAGCGACAGATTTTATAATGTAATTGTATGCTCTGTTCTACCGCTTAATTCACATTACAATCGGGAAGTGTTTCCCTCAAAATATCTAACTTAAATCTCCCTTGCTATGAAATAAGCCCACTTATTCCTGTGCTACCCTTGTCAAACACCAACAAGTATCAACTTCATAGTTGTTCCCACACACTCAGAGGCAAACGTATATTTGTACTTCATTATCAAGTCTTATTTTTCTACACACGTTTTAAACTTTCTTCATAGGTTGTACTGCCTACAGTTATTATCAATCTTGCTACTTTTCTGTCCACATCTTTCCCAAGTGCAACATCTAAACCCACACACAGCTTTCCAGGTGATACCACATACAGATGCTGCAGAGCAGAATCATTATGCACTGTAAATACCCTGCAAATAGGATCTGGTACAGCTTTCACTTTGACAACGGACAGACTTATGCATATAGCTATAAATGTTCCCATTTAAACCCTAGCATCAGCCAAAATCCTGATTTTCACACTAGGAGCCAGAGGCAGAGATGTTTACATGTGTATGATAAACAAGCAAAACCAAAACCATAAACCCACTATCCTGCAGCAACAAATTACCAACACATAGAGAAAAATAAACGTTCATCCGTCCCATTGGGAATATCAGAGTATATTACCTAAACCTTTAAAAATTTCTTTTCTTACAGAAGGAAACATCCTGCTAAGCAACATTTTGATTTTGTTAATACCCAACTTAAAATCCTGCCATGCTTGGAAGCAATATCTGTGCAATTTCAACTTACTACAATGCCACACACGCAAACAATAAGAAGTAACGTGATCTCTAATTCACACTTACCTGATGATGCACAAAAAAGCAACACCACACCATGAGGTACTTCGTATTGTACTCAGATTTTAGGAGGTTTCTTAATCTCCGGCGTGACAGTGAAAAGCCTTTACTACAAAGGAGTCCCTATATCTCTCCTTCAGTTTTGGGCAGGAACTCCTCCCCGTGCAGCCACAGTTTGCTCTCGCTTCCTGTCATGCAGTGCGCTACAAGTGTCAGAAGCTGAGTGACATGCATTGTTGTCTCACTCTCTGTTGTGAGGTTTCCTCATAGACTGCTTCAAATAATATTTGAAACAGACAAAAATTTTTTTAAAATTGCTAACAGGTGAACGGCATGGGTATGGTAAAGGTAAAGACAACATTAACGTGTTTTTAAAGTAGCAGGTAGGTCTTTGCAGGCTTTGAGACTCAGTAACTGAAACACAGTCCATGTCCTACCTGTGCAATTCTGTCTTAAACAGCAGCAATGGGCTTTAAACTCAAGGACAGATAACTATCTCCAAATGTAGATGCCTCAGAAAACAAAACAGCTGGTAGACACTGGGCAGAGCTTATAGTTGACAGAAAACTTTCAGTATTTCAGAAATTAAGGGATCTGCTAAGTTATACCGTTACTATCTCAATGACAAAATTTCTCAACCCACCTGAAATTTCAAAACTGTGGATCTCCTCCTGCAAGGTCTCCCTAGGCACATACACAGTGGCCACCAACGTGACTGAGAACTTGAAAGTCAGTAAACTTACAGGATTAGGTTCCAGACTCATAATTCAAATTGCAAAACATAATGCTTCCTTGAGTGCTCCTATATTTGCATGCCAAATCATTCTCTGGACAAGCACGACAAAGAGATCGATCTGCTAGTAATGAGAGTCTTCAGTGCCAGGCAGGTCACTCGCACTTTCCAGTGCGTATTTCCCTTCAATGTATACTGAGTTAGTTGCCTCATTTGGCCATCATGTCAAGTTACATTACTTCAAGGTAAGAAAAGCTAAGTTTCATGAAGTGCTCATCTGCAAGTTATCAAAACACATAACTTACCACACATTATATGAAAATGTATATTTGCATATGATTCATATATACCAGTTTCAATGTGCATTTGAGTAGCCCTCTTCAAAATCTAGACATACATAGATACCAACTTCCCTTAGCCAAAGTTAGCTAGAAAACAATGCAGAATATATTGACCCCAAAAATGGAATCCATAATCATCACCAATGATTGAAACACAGTGCTTTACATGGCAAATAAAAATGAGTGATCTCAAATGGCTTTCCTTCATCTTTTCTGCATCACAAACTGAATTAACAATTTTGGGCAAGTGAAACTTGTTCTCAGAAACCAGTAAAAAGGAACTATTGAGAGATATATGAGATTTGGTTCTTCTTTAAAGCATACGTGGACTCTAATGTAAAGAACAAGTGCAAATAAAGGAAAAAGTAAGATCCTGGAACTCTTCTCATCTTTTGTACACACACTGCAAATACACAGCAAAAAATTTCCTGTGTGCTTACCTTTTAAAATATTTTCTATACATTTGTAAAATAGTGCATTCCTGGTTTTAGAAGATTTAGTTATATCAGAAGACTGAGTGTGTTCCTACTACTATTCCAAAGAGCCTATTTTGTTTAAGACTAAAATAATAATTCTGTGAATGGAAAAGTTCAGGCAAATATCCATAACGGACAAATAGAAACAGATGAATTTATTAGTTAACTGTTCCATTTTAACAGACAAACCCCCCAATTTTTCAGTATAATAAACATAAGATAAATACAATTTTGTATACACACATGGATAATTACCTCACATACCCTATGTCCTTACACCTCGCTCTTGATTTATCCCTATTTGGTTCATTCTTTTGTGACTTACTCAGATCTACCAATGCTGAGCTGTTCTGCAAAATTCTGCATATTTCCAGTAGGCAAGAATGGCAAGACAAATTTGAATTTGGGTAGCAAGCTAACAGCAATACAAACTTCCTTTTGAAAGAAAACAGGTCCTTAGTGAGCTGATGCAATCTTTCATCAGTTCAGAACTCAATTAGAACAAAAACTTTCTGCTGAGCTTGGTGGAAGATGAAAAGGTGAAAACTGGTATCAGTTAGTAACCAATTCCTTTGACAACAAGAGCCATCGCATCTCTCTGCAGACAGAAAACACTAATTGGAAGAATTTTAGGCCAAGACTTCAAGAAACTACTCAAGTATTTCCCTTTGAGCGTACTTGTAAATGCTGTTGGCCTGTCTTTCCTGCCTAAAAATGAGATAAAACTAAATCTATCTGCCTTCTTTCCAGACCTTTCCAGTATAACACCATTTATTTTTCAAAGGAAATCCATATAAATTCCATATAGAATCCTGGAATTTTTTTCAAGGGTTCTTTCCTTTCTCTCTATTAGGCTGTCACTAGATCTGAGTTATTTTTTAAATAATCTTTCACTCCATCATGGGAAACCTTAATCATTTGCTAGCAGAAATTGGCAATCCCTCACCCAAGCTCAAATATAGAGGTGCAAGTTTCTGAAGTATTATGGTTTTCATAGGTCTTAAAGTGCACCAAAGATGAAGTTAGGTAGGCAGGCATTTTTCAATCAGATTTCCTGGTAACATTCAGATTTCTGTATTCCATTTCCTGGAGACCACAACATGCAAACACTCTAACTTGCTATTCTTCTTTATATTCTCACTTGTGCTATTTCTTAGGTCACCTAGAATCTTCTGCCTCAGCAGCCATTGGAATTTCAGAAGCCTAAAGGCAGATGCCACAGATTTCATCAGCCTAGTATCAGGCATAAGATTGGCCAACCAGACCTTTTCTCATCAATCTAGCGAACGTTTGAAACAGTTTGCCCTCCCCCCTTCCCTCTTTAATCAATCAACACAGATTAACAGGATGGCAAAAACCGCTCTCTAACCTCCCAGTATATAAAACATTGTACCTGCGTTTTTTTCCCTGCAGCTTTGCATCAGTCAGCTCCAGGGTTACTCTGCACTTTGTTGACAGCAACATCAAAAGCATCCACCTGGAAGAAGGTGAAGCTTGAACCTACATATATTCTAAAGACCCACACAAGTACCAAGGAAGAAAATCTAAGATATCATATCTAGACTCCAGGCAGCAACTGCCTCAAAAGATTCAGATCAAGAAATCAAAATACGTAACTATATGAAAGCTGTCCATTCGGTCTCTGTGCAGCTATAGCAGTGCTGCCGAGCCCAATGCAGTAACTAAACATGAAATGAAACAAGACAGCCCCATGAACACAGGATCAAATAGCCAGAAACCTACACAAAACTGGGAGTAAAACAAATTAAATATTACTCTAACTTTGGTTTAGAGAAACAAAGAATGTACATGTGGTATTAACGGTTTAAATAATAAATAAAAACAATCTGACACGACTTTGCCTAAGAAACTTTCCTGCCTTTATATTCTCACTTGTGAAATGCCCAAAGCACTGGGGTGGCATAAGGTTAAAGTCTGTCAAATGTTTACAACAACAAGCACCTGATAAGTCTGTATTCAGACAGTATACAGCCAGTTTCCAAGTATCTTCTGCTGACTGATGTTGTCAAAATGATAGCAAAGTGCAAGCAAAACTCCCTAAGCAGTTTCACTGTTGCTTTCTTCTCTAAAGTTCTTAAAAGTAAGGAAATTAAAGAAATAAAATCATTCTTTCAGGGCAGTATCCTACTGCTGCAACTAGGATTTTTAACTGTATAACTAAAGGGAACACAAACATCTGAAGTACTGTTGTAGAAAGACACCCAGTGTTCCCTTTTTTCCTGTCCAGAAGCCCAAGCAAGTTAAACGCAGGTTCACGTGCAACCACCAGGCCACTCAAAAAAAACCTGGTCTGCTTTGGTCTGGAAGCATCCGAGAGCACACAGTGATTGTTCGAACTCTGGCTACTTCTTTTGAGGATATTTAGGGTTGTGAACCACTGAAATCTTGAAAAAGTGGTTGGAAAAGGACTAATTCAATGAGGAGCCTGCTGGCACATAAACAGATTGAATCCCTTTTCTCATTGTGCATTTTGAGTGTTTTAAGGATGCTAAATTTAACTCTCTGAAAAGCTTTACAATTAACCACAATCTATAAAGAGACAGCACCACTGTACAACTTCTGAATCAAAACCAACTCAATCAATATTTTTAAACGTGCATTTTACAGAGTTTCAGAATGTTACTCCAAATCATGGCAGGATCACATTATAAGCAATGTTTCATACATCCTGAATTAGATTTAATATCCCATTTTAAGACATGTAGCAGAATCCAGGAATTATGAAGTCTGTCATCATGAGGGGAATTTAAGAGCTTCAACAGACCTGTATTTTCTTTAAAAATTTAATTTAGTATTATTTAAGAAATGTTACAGTATGTTCTTACAAAAGTTTAGATTACAAATTCTTTAGAGAAACAATAGTTTATTATTATGCTTTCATGACATCTAGCGAAATGGAGACCTTGTTTTCTGGTTGCTAATGTAATAACAAAGTTTGTTTCCAGGTCACTATAAATAAAGGACACCATCCTATTCCTCTTATTATGCATTTGTGTCAGATTTTAAAACATGGCCACATGGCCATAATTTTTAATTGCCGTGTGCTTTTCTAACCACAGAAAATAGCATTAGCTTTCAAGAAGAATCTTATTCTTACATTTAATTTTAAAAAAAATTACGACTCATTCTAAGACTAAGATGTCTTAGAGTGAAGCTGGCTGTGAAAGCACTTTTATGTTTGGGATAAACAGCAGTCTTTACACTGAAAAAGGTCAGAGAGAACTCAAATTTCCTGTTCTTTTTCCATCAGCTCTTGAGGACTGTTTGTAAGCTCTTTCAGAATTTTTCAGAATGCCTTCCTTCTGTCTTGGTTGGTAAGAGATTTTGTTTAGCTTTCTGTCACAAGTACAACTTGCCAACCTAAATCAGAAGCTGTGGAACTGGAGATGGAGAGGCAGATGTTTGAATAAAACCCCTAGTACAGCACACAGAACTTCCCAACCGCTTCTCCAAATGGTGCTTTTGCAACGTCTTCCAAATGTGTAGCCCTCTTATTTACTTTTTATTTAAAACATACTTCTACTTTTTATTTAAAACATACTTCATAGTTTTAAATAGTACTACCTAAGCACTGCCGAATTGGAAGCTTCTGCAATGATCTTCAACTGGCCAGTGAGAGTTTTTACAGTATGAGCACTAGGAAATTAGGCAACAGACCATCACAATGATTTCATAAAAAAGTAAAGAGTGATGCTAATATATATCTTTGTAACAGGTTGTAATAACACTAAGTTCTACTGAAAGCATCCTAACTAGTAAATACAACCAAAAAAGGCAATTAAAGTCCATGCGTACAACCATTCATGTCCACTAGTCATTTAAAAATAAAATTGCTCATCTGAAACAGTGTAGCATCAATAAAATACCAGTATGTAGTTCAAAATGGTTTCCAAAACGTTGGTTTTGGTTGATTGTTGTCCAGTTCAGCTGGGTAACAGCATCACCCTGTTAACCACTACCAGTCTCTGAAACAAAGTCATAGGAAACAGTAATTTCACATCATGTGTTCTCAAAGAGCAGCCACTTGTGGGGTGGGGGGAAAGAAATACAAAGAAATGGGCAGAGTTTGGTTGGAGTTAAATTGAACAGGGGTCAAGTTCATCTGCTGTTGAACAAAGAAAAGAACAGTAAATGACAGCAGGAGTACAAGGTAACACCCACTTTATGATTAAAGACAGGAAATCTGCTATATAACAGAGCATCAAACTTAGCCTAAGAGAATGACCATTGGACCTATCTGCTTTATCACGTTGCTTCAAGCTCAGTATTGTTTGTATGTGCAAAATAGCTGGCGTGATGGGTTTGTAGTATATTCAGAATATTTCTACTCTAAATAACAAACCACACCCGGAACAAAAATAATCTTGTTACAAAGCACTTACAAAGATCCATAAAATAAAGCCCTACAATGTTAACAGAATGACTGCAGAAAGTATTTTTCAAGAAAATATCTATTCTGTGAAAAGTTGACATGAAATTATAAGAAATCCTTCCAAATGGGAGATATCAAAGTATTTTCATTATAAGAAAGACTCAAAATATTAATTTAATAACTGAGCCTTAATAAACAGAATACTACCTTTTACAATACAAGTAACGATGGAAAAGTTTTGCAGATGTAAAAGCCTACGACAGTGTCTTCATTTCAAGAACGCATTAGCCAAGTGCTCTATAAGCATTCTTCAAAATTCTTGTCCCAAGAAACATATAATCTAAAGTGTACTTTAGTTAACCAGCATGTAATTAACTGGAAAGCAGCCCTGTAAACTAGGTAATTGGACAGGTTTAATGGCTATGTACTTCGCTCATAGATGATTTTAGATGTAAAAACCGTGAAAGTTTAATAAAACAGCCACTGAATTAAGTTAATGAAAACACTGCAAACCCCTAAGCATTACAGTACTCTCTGGATAGCATGAGCAATAAACAGCCCACAAAATGTGCACAGTTTTTTCTACCCGAGTCCCAAACTACTAGAAATCTGGCAAAGTCTAAAGGCGAGCCTGCATCATTCTCCTCTATAACTAACTCATCTGTAAATAGCTCATAGATGTCCCTCCAGCACACCTTAAAGCGCTACTATATGCAAAGAACCTTGGAATTTACAGTATCCATTGATCCTACAAAAAGATACAGCCATTTATCACAGACCTAAGAACTAATATATCAACAAATGATGTTTTGCTGGAATTTCAAATAAAACATTCTGACATAACTACCCTAACATCACACATTGTGGATAGAAATTATGATGGTAATTAAGCCATGCTGAGTCAGCACATCAATTTGGAATTCTTGAATTCTTCAAAATTGTCTAACTGGTCACACTGAATTGCTCTTTAAACTCAGTGTATACATTAAGAATGTAACAATTCTGATGTGTGTTTTGGAACTGCAGATGGAATTGACTACTATACAGTTACGCAAATGCCACACAATGAATTTCTGATAGCATCTCTATTTGTTTGCCAACATAAACCTCGCTGTTCCAAGAGAAATTAGTCTTGTGACTAATCAACAACAGTTCCAATGGTTTGTTCAAAAACAAAACCAATAATAAGCTAAAACATTTAAAACTCCGCCCATAGATTAAGCAAGCAGACATCAAAGTCACCTCTTTTACAAATAAATATCAGTGTCCAGGCTGTCTACTTACTACAGTTTGTAAGCTCTAGTAGTCTGAACTAAAAATTGTGCATCATGGAAGGGAATTTTTAACACTCCTATTGTCCCCTACACTGCTGCTACCAACAGCCTGAAGAAAAGTTTCCCTGCTCCCTGCAATGCTCCAGAGAAACTCGGCTTCTATTGAGCTCATTAGACTGGCTTTATATGTTTGCAGCATCCATCTTTTAATACGCTAAAGCAGAAAGACTTATAGAATTGTTTCTTACAACTTCTAATACCAGGTATCAGAGACATTCTGACCGAAGGAAGGTCAAGGTTGGACAGAGGCACAACAGCACCTCCACAAAGGCAGAATAAAAGCAAGGCTGAACAAAGACAATAAAAGAGAAGTGCTGGGTCAATTAAACTCCAAAATAGATGAGTTTTTGCAACCCCCTGGAAAAAGGAACAGGAAGAGACCTAAGGGAGCAAGTGGAGCACAGGAATACATCATCTGTTAGAAAGAAGAAAAAAGGAATATGGAATTTATACTTTTTCTTTTCAAAGAGAAAGGGGGAATGAGACGGGTCAGGGATCCACCATCCAGCCAGCATCTCTTTAACTTACTGCGGGTGGGGAGAAGCGACAGAGGAGCTCCCCCAGAGGGCAAGGGATGAGTGCAGAGCAGCAGGGCGGGCACGGGAGAGCAGGGGGGCCAGCGGGACTCCCCCACGCGGAGGAGTCTTTCTATGACATGAAGGAACTAGTTTCTGACTGTTAAGTCGTATGAGGTATAATTATCCCACTCACAGCTATGCTTTCAATAATGGAAAGTAAACCTTTTTCCCCCCCTACAGATGATGCTATTTAAATTGTGCACACAAAATGCATTAACAGAAAACCACATACGCTTATTAATGTACATGATAACTTGTGTTTTAAAATCATTATTGGTCATACTATGAGATAATGGTATTTAAGCACATTTGATCTAGAGACATTCGCGTGTAATTTTGCGTCAAAAGTACGAATAAAGACCTGCCTGACACCACTTTTAATAACTGTCTGCTACAGGTACCATTATTGCTTACGCAAACAAGTATCAGTGGATATAGACATTAATTAAGTATAACCAGTCAGAATCCAGCAAAGGTAAAGAGGTGCTTTCTGTAGTAGTATGCAATTATGTAACTTATGTAATTAATCATCAAGTTAAAGCTAGAAAAGAACTTCTCTCTTAACAACTTTTATCTTGTTTAGATTCACGGACCCTGAAGGGATTAACTGACATCTACCAACCTGCACAACATAAACATACTATTTTGTAAATACTGTCTGAAAAGCAAGGAATTCTTCCCATTTGGCATCAAAGATACCTTTTTCCCCACACACTTGCAGCAAACCTAGCAAAGAAACCACTTACACATCTAAAATTGACTTTCAGCATGTTCAGCAAATTTTCATGTGAGGCTTCTCATAAATGAGATCAGCCTTCCTCACAGGTGACCACATCTGCAGCTTGGTTAATGAAATGCTTCTGCAAAACTGAAACGGAAACAAACCAGGAGGAAATAGGAAGAAGCCTAATCGCAGTAAATTCTCTTCAAGCTTCAGGCAACTGCACATCAAACATATAGCTCAAAATATTTCAAGTAGAAAATGTTGATTTGGATTTCACTATTTATTTGTATTTTTAGCCCTAAAGTTCTTCAGCCAAATTTGATGTGTAGGGGAAAGAAAAATAGAGAAACCATTATGATGGTTCAGATGTTTGTTTAAAATATGCAGGAAACGATGCTAGCTCTTGGTGGAACAGTAGAGAGAAATATCAACGACAAGCAGAGACAAAAACAGCACCCTCTTCAGTTACACCTACAAGTCTTATTCTTCATTAATTAGGCAACCGTTTTTCTTTTGATTGCCTGGCAGTGTCTCCATAGCCATCTGAAATGTCATCATATGAACAGCCGGATTGCTATGTACCACTGCTTTTGCAAATGCATGTAAATACATCATTAGGAAAAAAAAAAAATCTTTTAAAGAATTTCAGTAACACGAGTCCATCATTCACGTAACTAAGGCAGTCTACAAAATTACCCTGCTGTCAAAAAGAGGAACTGGGTGATTTTAAGGGAGCAGGAAAGGAGCCAGATATAGCAGCTGAAATTTGAAACTCCTCAGGAGATTCTTAGTTTTCTTGAATTCAGAACTTTCTTATAAAAAACCAGCACAAAAGTGTGTAAGTCAAGACTATATCATAACTAGTAAACAACTACAGAATCTTGGCAATTAACTGCATGTGCATGACTGTATAAAGGTAAACCTTATTTGATGGGGTGCTTTATTAAATAAAACTGTTTCCCACCCTATGTGGCAATATAACACCTTATTTCCATAGACACTGGGAGCAGCATATTAAACTGCTGTCTCTTGTATAAGCACCAAACAGCGGCATGGAGGAAAGCTGCCTGTCCGCATTAAGCTTTTAAGGAAAGGGTGGCAAAGAGATGAGAAGAAAAAAAGCGAGAGCTAATGGCAAACAGAAGAGAGGGCAAAAATAGGATTAATACCAACCTCTGTGCTAAGGTCCATGCTGTTTTTTTCTTTATATACATTACTGCCCCATCCTATGAGATATTCACGCCATTCTCCTTATCAAGCCCTGGACACAAACTACTCCCCATCCACGTGGCTACTGCTTCTTCCTGGAGTCAGTATTTGCAAAAGCTGAACTGATAAACCTATCGTGTTATATAGAAGACTTCTGCCTCCACTCCATACTCCCGTCTCTTTGCTTTCACACTCATTAGCTTTCCTTCATTTCCACACTTTACCCCTCTCCACTCTCTTTCACTACCTCTTTCACTGCTCCTTGCTTTCCCCGTCCTGACTATCCCTATTCCCAAACCGCAGCTTCTTCCTTTTTGCCTCTCCAATCCTATACCCGGTGTCTTCCTTTACTTTATTCCTTTTCTACTCCCAGTGGCACATCCACTACCTAATCTCCTATGTTCTGATTTTCCCATTACACCGTCCCTCCAGTCTGCAATATTCTTGTCTCCACAGGTTCTGTGTTTCTTCCTCTGCAATTACAATTCTCACTACAAATACCTTCCCTCTAAAATACTCTGTTTGCTGGACACCTGACAATACAATCTTGTCAAAGACCAAACTGACCTGATATATATGCAAGAGGAGCATACAGCAGAGAGACTGCACAGCTTGGTAACTTTAAGACTAAATTTCATCTAAACTGGGATTTATTTGTTACTATTATTACTTTAAATCAAAAAAACCTCCCTTCTCCCCACTGACACTAAACTCTCCCTAAACACTGCCCAAAGTTCTATAAGTAACTGCTACCACTATCTAAAAATGACAGCATTCATAGAAACACATAAATGACAGCACCTTGACATGGAAATCCCCATTGAGAAAATTAAACATGATCTCTAACCACGGGGCTCAAAAGAGCCGCTCAACATGGAAAAAAAGCTTCTTCTGATGAAATAAATTTATGCAAGGAGAGGGAAAGAGAAGTGCAGAGGAGTTTCTTTGGTAAATGTTAAGCATCTTGGCCTTCCTTATCTTACTTTGAGGTTTACACTGGTGTACGTTCACGGATGCTTTAACATGCACACTTTATCAGCATGATACAGAGACATTTAAAACCAGTGAACTGACTGCAAAGCAAGAATAGGTAGCTGAACACAACACTGCAGTTAGGTGCTGAACCACTTTCTCTCTTTTATTTTTTGCAACTATTGAAATGATCCTATATTACAGTCTGTAATATAGAAATAGCTATGTTTTTTTTAAATATCTATGCTATGAGTAAGTCAGGTCCAGAGCTTTGTTTGCTATACTCCAGCATGGACTGCTCCACTGTCAATATTAATTTTGTTCTTTTACCCAGTAAGGTTTTACTCCTCTTTGAGAAAAGGCATCAAAGTTAACCTTTTAATAACACACATGAAAACCTTTGTGACTTCAAGTCTGCTCATTGGGATTTTCATAAAACAATTTTTCCACCCATCAAAATAAAGTGGATGCTGACACATTGCAAACATCAACAGAGACTTAGGTCTCTTGTCCAGTGCTCAGCTGTCACAGTTTCAGCATGTAAACAGATCAAGTGAACAACTGATACAGGTTCTTCCTTTGATGAAGTAGTTTATTTCAAACAATTAACTCCAACTGCCTCCAACTATGCGTTTTTATGAAGTATTACAACTACGGAACTTGACATCTGTGTTAGTGTCCCTATAAATTCCTTAAAAATAAGGTGACAGACAACTCCCACAGATCTTAATTTCCACACATGAACGAAGCAGTGTGAAGATCCTTTACTCACTGCCTGTTTTCTCTAATCAGGCTATAAATAATACCTATTCCTATCTCCTCTCCTTTCAGGTTGCTGATTTCTCCTCTTGATTCCAAAGTCTTTTTGCTCTCCAGTTCTCTGTTCTTCATGCAGTCCACCTCTTCCACACAGCTTGGATCACTGACTTCATGCTGCTACTTACCAACCCCAGACCCTCACCCCCATTGAGGTGTTGCTCTCTGAATGTGGGATCACTGTTTCTTCAGCTACAACTCATGCCTACAACACTCTTACTATTTTCATACCTACAACACTCTTCCTTGATTTCTTTTCCAGCATAGTAGAGAATTTGAGAAATACTAAAGTCAATTTTACTTTTAAACTGCCTCTGAAATTTATAATTGTTCTACAGATCAGAAGATGTTGGTATTTTCCTTGCATTCTCAACAGCATTGTTGTGAGGGAACTATTTTTTCAGCAATGCCGACAACTTCATCCCTATAGTTTTGTGGTGCAATGTAAGAAATAGACAGTGAAAACAAAAAGCTTACAATAAACAACAGTGGATACTCTATTCAAAATATCAAATTAGAATGCAGACTCAGTATCAGATACTGTGAAAAATATTTTTTGTTTTAATGAAGGTTACTTTATTATGACTAACACAGACCAGGAAACCTATCAATGCCATTTACCATTTCAGCGTGACATTTAAGTAATGTTTTTCTACTTAAAACTTTTGTTGGAAGAAGCTCAGTGAAAACACATTTAAATGCTCTCCTGAATACAAAACTGAACTCTTTAGATTCAGTGTAAGTTAGTTCACACTACAGGTAATGAAGTCTGCAAGGCAGAAAAGACCTTCCTTTGACTTAAGGTTACAATAACACTACGACTTAAGATACAACATGCAGCAGCAACTCCTCCTCCTAGACTGTATCTCCTGCCAGCAACTCCTCCTCCTAGACTGTATCCCCTGCTGCAGTACTTACACACATGGCAAATGCACCATTGCCATCTGGCCCACTGTCACCATCACATTAAGTTTTTCAGCAGGGGACAGAGAGGGGACAACACAACTCTTTGAAAGAATTAATCTGCATAAGAAGTACGTGCCTGAAACCTGAAGCAGATACAATCACCAGCAAATATTAAGATTCTCAGTTTCACTTGCTTTGTTTTTTCATGAACCTTTTGACTCAGTTACTGTGGGAACACACATGCTTCTGTATTTCCTTCCTCAGCCAACCAAACAGAAATAAAACCTAGTCCTTTCTACCTTGTAGGAAATTAAAGTAATTTTTGTTATCATTCTCCAACTCTACTTCTGCAAAATTCACATATACAAGCTTTCAATAAGTAACTTTACAAATATCTATAATAAATGAGCACTTAAAAAAACAGGACATATCAATTCAGTTTTGCTGATTTATTTTCAGATACCACCAAATTCTTTTTCTTCTTAAATCACAGTGTACGTTAACTCACTTACATTAAATGATCTCCCCACCCCTCAGAACAAATCAGTCAATCATATAAACAAAAGATGTTTTTTTAGAAAGCCTTTTAGGAAGTCACAAAATGAAAAGTTCCATTTTAGGATTGTTTTGCCATAATTTTAGTACTTGCAGATCATGTTTTATTGACAGTTACACTGCAACAGGATGAAGCAGGAGGGAATGTTACAGCATATAAACAAAACAATACCAAACTTACCCCTCTGAAATTCCAGCCTTTGCTTGAAGGAAACAAGGAAAAATTGTTCTGTTGCTGTTGTTTCGGCCTGCAAGATGAGACAAGGAAAAGGGTTTACATTTTCAGGTGTTGTGTTTTCTATATCAATAATGGAGTGACAATTGAGGGAGAAAAGAAAAACACAGGCTTCAAGTACTAAGACACCTTAGATTTCCTTGGCTGTACTTCTGACAGGCTTCTCTCTTCAGTTCAGTGAAATGTGTTAATTCAGACTGAGAGCTAAGGGACATGGCAGCCTCACAAGCCTTCAGAGACGCACTGACTTGATGTCTGACAACAAATTACTCCTACTGGTTCTCAACAAGAAGGGACAACCCTGACCTGAACGGTGTGGGTCTATGAAGCTGCAATTATGTCAGGTGATGTAAGATGGTGCAGCCTGCCAGCTGTACAAGATGGGGACACTAAAGAGCCTTTAATCCTAACAGTGAAGCTACGCAAAGGACGGACGTAAAGCAAGCTAGCCAGACCTTTGTGTGACGCTAAAAACTAGAGAAGCTGACTCCAGTTTTTACTCATTCCAAACCCTTTATCCTACCCTATAATTATCGCCGTACAATTATTTCTGAAAAGTAACCAAAACATTTCTCCACTTCCCTCTTAATAAGTGCTTTTCACCAGTAAGATCTTAAACTACTTTACGAAGGTAGGCAAACATTGCTGAGATTTTACACATGAAGTCAGATCAAAGCCTGACTGACCTGTTGAAGCTGACCAAACCAACAAATAGTTTGGTGGCGGGACCTAAGTGCTGAGCACACTGCAACTCCAACCATGCAATTATATAGATTACAGAAGCGATCACAAATAATAACAGGAATACAAAAACTCGGTTAAAAAATAGCAAATTGAATCACTGCCTTCCAAACGTCACCATCCAACAGTGACAAGATGGATGTTTTGCAGTTACAGCACTGGACTAACACATGAAAGACCCGGGAGTCGTTCCTGTTGCTTATAGTTCCTGAAGGACACCAACACCCTGTGCCTCTGTTTCTTTTCTGTGGAGTCAGGGTAGCAATAGTTGTTCTTTTTTCTGTCTTCTCTATTTTGGTGTAAAGTACTTGGTGTACGGACATTTTTCTTATGTGCATTAAAACACATCATAGAGCTGTGATCACAGTAGACGTTTTCAGATGCCAACATAACACAGATAATTAACTATAATCATGACAATGGAGACATTTTTGTAACATGCAAGTTTCAGATGTAAATCTTCTCCGTTTTTCACTCTACCAGCCAGCCAATCAGAAAGAAAAAATCAATATCTGAAGCACATCGATCAAGTCATTAAAAAGCACAAGGCAGCACAAAACACAGGCTTTAGCATTAAAGATGAACCCACTAATAAATCCTACTACTACAGCTTCCAAGTTAAAATATTATAAAACTGAATTTCTAAGCCAAAAGCCTCACTGAACTGGAAGTGCATTATGAAAAGAGAAAAATGTGATTAACAATAGTGAATTACACAAATTATCAGTGGTCCTAACAGAGTTTTGCACCCTTTTTATTCAGAAATGATCTCACACTGGAACCAGAGTCAGATTTCCCAAAAACTACTAGTGAGCTTTCTATAGAGTTGTGCTCCTTAGTCACTTTAAAAAAAAAATTGAAATCTCATGTTTAAACTTAGATTTCTGCATTTTTTCTTTGATATTTTAATGCTGTTCATGCATTTATTTTCCCAGTTTACTAAGAACTGCAATAGTTCTATTTTAATTAAGCTAAATATAGGGGAAACAAAAGACACTTCAACTTCAGTATAGCAGGATTTATGACAGTTTAGAAAACAGTTACAAGGGAAATGTAAACTTCATTAAAAATTCTTTCCCCACAATCATTCCGTAACAAGAACCGAGAACTCCGTAATAAGCAATGGTTGTTGTATCATTCATCTACACTAAACTGAAGGCCATCCACTAGAAGACGACTGATGACTAACCATTCGTTATCATCAATCTGTAACTTTCCCACTCACTGAAAGCATCCCAGACTACCCAACAGCCAGTCTTCACAGAGAGCAGACAACATTAAATCTACATTTTGCCAGTTTTCACAATAGGTATCCTCCTTCCTTATCAATCAAGAACCTTACTCCATTTTGTTGAGAATTAACCTATTATTCACAATGGTATGCTAACTCCTTTCTTTTTTATATTATTGTAGTGTTATTAAAGAGCCTGAAGTGCAGCAGCCTAACGAAACAAGCCAGTTTTACCACAAGGAGTTAATTAAAAAGGTGGTGAAACATATCAGAGAAACTATTGAAGCACCACGACTAACACTCTTGAAATACATCTAATAGATGACCGCAGACTAGACCATGGCCGAAAAAAGGAGGGAAAGAGAGGAGTTCCTGCAATTATCTGCAACAGTAACCTCAAAGCTGTAATTTATAATACTTGATCTTTCTTACAGATGGATCTTTTTTGACTTATCTGAAAGTCACGAAAACATTTTCCACCCAGTATTGCATTTTCAAGAAAGAAAGACTAGAAGGTAGGACTAGATAGGAACTCTTCAGACTGTGGAATGGAGGGGGTCAACGAACCTGTTAGCTGAGCCTGGTCTGGAGATCGCTGTGGGAAGTTTACCTTGGAAATAAAAGCCTGAAACCAAGTCCATCCACTCTGAGAAAAGTGTGAGTGGAGGCCTGCCGCTTGGAAAGGCAGCCCATGAAGATACTCAGCCTTCAGCCATGTCTATCTGTTTGTCTGTCAAATTCCTCCCCTGCCTCCTTAGAAGTTTTAACTGTTCATTTTCCATCAGAACTTTAAGGTCCAGCCCTGGCAAAAGTAGCCCTGGAAATGCCTTCTTCACATCTCAGTAGCTCAGATGTACTTTAGATCCCTTGAAGCATTTACCAGGGACTGAACTGAACTGCTCTCCAGTAAGGAGAATTTGGAATTTTATTGATCAAAACATTTATTACTGCAGGAACTTTTAACACTGGTAATATCCTTTGAGCTGTTGGTCTATCTTAAACCAAGGTGCTTCCACAACTATTTGGTAGCCTGGAGAGTAAATGGCCACTGAATTAAACACACAGTGCATTATCAGCTTAAGATCTGTAAGGTGCCAGATTCTGTGACACATGAGAAGCACCTGAAGTCTTAAATCAGCATGAATGAAGTTCTAGAACTTCTGCTACACATGAGTTAGTTTATATTATCAGGCTAGCTACAATAAATCAACTCCCTCTGCTTCTTGTAGCACAAGGCTGTATTACACACTACCCAGCAGAAAGCAAAGATTTACTAAAGAAAACTACTCGTAGAGCTGGAGAGGAGGGAAAAAGAAGGGGAAAAAAATTAAAAAAAAAAGATAAAACCCAAGATAAACTATTAAATAAAAAAACTATTATAGATAGAGAGATGTTGTTTTTTCCTCACAGCCATATATGTACTACAGAAGTTTATATACAATAAAGACAAGATAGTGCCAGAAACTAATAAAGTGAATTAAAGATAAATGTCAGTTGGTTTCAGTGGTGGAACACTGAATTAAAAATAAACATGCATCTCTGTAAAGACTGAAGCAGGTATTATTTGTCTTCTAGTATGCTTACGTTGTCCCATCTACTGCTTGCATTCAGAAAAAAATCCAGTATTTCATATTAAACCAGCATAATCATAAAGGTTTATCTGGAAACAAAACATTGATCCTTCTTAAAA
Source organism: Rhinoptilus africanus (assembly GCA_013400135.1). Classification (NCBI taxonomy): domain Eukaryota; kingdom Metazoa; phylum Chordata; class Aves; order Charadriiformes; family Glareolidae; genus Rhinoptilus; species Rhinoptilus africanus. The sequence continues at coordinate 147,358 of VXBO01003222.1, forward strand.
TGGTTTTGCAAAAAATGTTCCCTATATTTTACATTTGGTGAGTTCAGTAAGTATGTGCCTAGCATATTCCAATTGTGCCTTGAAACTTAAATTAAAATTTGAAAAACAAATTCTCACCTGCCACCAGTAGCAAAAACATGTACAGATCAGTGAACAGTAGAGGTTTTGCAAAGATTGAATATGACCAATAACTGTTCTTTCTGCGTAAAACTCAGGATAGAACCCAGCTATGTTCCCCAGAATTTTGTTGACAATGCTAAGAAAAATAATGAAAAGTCATAAAATAACATTTGTGTCCTTAAGACATGCAGGCTTTTCTGTTTAGGTTCCCTCCCAGAATAAATCAGTGGAGGTTTTTTTGTGCAACCTTTATGGTGATGTAGGTTAGTTATATAATGACAATCGATAAGCAAAAGTATATAGAGGAATCTAGAAACTACAACATGCACCGAATGCTTTAAAGTTTCTTTACATTTAACATAAAAAGTATGTTATCTGTCTTGAAGCATGATGATGAGGTAAATGAAGGATTTATATTAAGCTCACGTAACTTTTACATCTGCATCTGATCCTGCAGTCTTTCTGCACACAGAATCACTGACTACAACAGTATTTTTTTAGATATGAGTATATCTGAGCTGTGTGTTTTGTTTAAAATACTCAGCTGTACATCTGTTTCAAGATAAAGTGCATTTCACAAATCTACATGAATGCTCATTCAGACAATAAAAGGAAAGCTCAAACCACTTAGAGACAAGCTGTGCTAAGTAAATATTCTTTTCAATCTGCAAAAATAAAGGCTCTTACTACAGCTGTGATTATTTTACAGAGATAACTGTTAAATAATAAATAGTACTTACTGTTCAGAACTGTTCTTTTTATTGTCATCTGCTCAACCTATCAAAAGTGTACAGTAATATACGGTTCCTAAAAGCACATTTATTTTAACACACTATGAGATTTGCAGTACTAAATTATAACAAAAAAAATTCAATGTGGTTTGCCTGGTGAAGCATTTTACACAAGAGCATTTTAGCTTTGACCAATAGTTTTGTACAATACTGATTCTCTTAGATGCTTTAAGATACAGATAATAATAACTTAATGTACCATTGGTACTGATTTTACAAGCAGAAAAAACTCCATGGATTGACCTACTTAATAAGAAACACTGACTCCTCCACTGGAAATCTCAAATACTACTTCTCTTCTACCAAAAATTTTGAATAGGATGGTTATGTCATTAAGCCTACAGCCAACTTAGAGGCTTCTCTGTGTTGAAACGTGGAAAACTCCTGTACATCTTTTAAGGAGTGCTGTATGATACTTTTCATACCTTGCTCTCAAAGGGCACGACATTAAGGCAGTCAGTCACGGATGTGAACCTGCTTTTATGAAATGCGATCCGTTATAGAGGGTTGTAACTTTCAGAATACGGTTTCATTGAAGTTGTCACAGGCCTGTCACTGCTGGAGCTCATAAATTAAACTTTTCCAAGCGAATGCAATCATGTCCATGACTTAACATCAGCATGGCGGAACCACTACCCCCAAAAAAGTCAAATTATACCACATAATTTCATGTCTACACTAGTTCTGCCCTCTGCCATGCCTAAAGGATTGCAGGCTATGGTGGCATATTCCATTTAGCTGCTCTGCCACATATAATTCAGTAACTTAGGACACAAAAATCTCAGCAAAGGTTAAATTCCACAGCATACTGGGACTCTGCTCAGGACACAAGCAAGTATTTTACTATGGCACAACTGAAACATGGGCAACAGAACTTCTCCAACACTTTAAGCATTGCTAGTTAAAGCACATAAGAACAGAGTATTAAGAAGTGAAAAAAGTCATGAATTTATCGATAACAAAACATTCCATGGGAATGAGTTTCAATATTTATATCAAGTCTGTGGGAAAAGCTTCAACTTTTTCAAACAACCATTCCCTGTTTCTAGAGCTTTTTATTTAGAAATCTGAAGTACCATGACTTAAGATTTACTTTATTTTTTTCCTTTTGGGTGCTGTTTTAAAGGTAAGCAGTCAATGAAACACCCTTTTTTCTTTCAGGGGAATATGAAACCAGGAGAGAACACTTTCAGTTTACTAGATTACTAAAATCAATAGGTACAATAAAAACAACTATGCTTAACAAAATATTTAAGATACTCAGAGCTGAAACATCTGTAGATAAACAAACATTTTCGGTATTTATGTACCAACACAACCAGTTTTCTTTACTAAGCTGCCAGTACATTTACTTTTTTTGAACTCAGTTACGTTACGTGCACCAAAACGAAATACATGAGGCTCTGAATCAAAGTTTAAACCAATATATGATATATGCATACAAGTCATCAAGATCAAACCATGAAACTTCTAGATATACGAATACATTTTCACTTGTAAGACTTTCCCTTGCATTATTAGCAGGTTGTACACTGCAGAAACCAAATAAAACAAATAGTGATTTCATCTCCATTTCTATCCGCACAGTAATGCCAATTAAGTTGCATAAATAACTGTAAGAGCAACCATCAGCCGCCTGGACTTAGAAAGCTTTTTTCTTCTCATATTTAACAGTGATCTTCACAATTTTCTTATTCAGCTTTAACATATTTTTTTACATCTTGAAAAGAACTAGCAATGCCCTTTCAATATTGATTACTTTTGTTTCCTCTGAGCTCCATAAGCATTATGTCTTACTCCATGACAGTAAAACTACCAAATTAAGCCCTAAAATGCTTTCAAGTTTAAAAGTTTATTCATATCATAAACACTGGACTGGTTCCCCCCCTTTGTTCTGAATGGAAGCAAAATAAATACAAACAAGGCAACTACATGCACAAAGGCCAGTTTACACATACAAGGAGAGCCAGATTTAACAGCAAACTGTTTCAATAAATATTGCATCCTCTGACATCAGGATATTCTGCTTAGTACAAACACTGACAAATTTATTTCTGCAAAAATCAGAAGAGTATTTGAAAGCAATTTATAAATAGACACTGAAGTCAACAAATACTGAGCTCTACCATGTGACTTTTGTGATCTTGATCTTCACAGCACAGTGAGGTCAGAAGGTTATCACGATAGTTTTATCTTCAAGAATTATGTAAACACATTTACATAACAAATAATAATGTTAATAAAAGCTACATTATAATTCCTGAACTGTATCCCGTATTCCTGAAATCTGTACTACAGACTGGGCATTGGAAGTTTCTTTACAACACGAAACATTTGAAGCCAGTGCCAAATTTTACGCCCAGTGTTCGTAATGCTCTTCATTGGTCTGAGGGATGATACTTCAGCAATGTATTCATAGGGTACGTGTACTCTGAGACCAAACACCTCTTTCATAATATCTGGATTTTTGTATAGTAGAATGACTTCCTATTAAGTAAGCAAAACCCACACACTTTCACTATTTCCATCATTTCTGAAGGGATATTTAACCTGAGATGCAAAAGCAAAATGTTCCCAGTGGTTAGTTATTTTTCACAGCTGGGTTCCTGTGGGAACATTTTGCGCATCAGTGTTGCCATAGTAATTACTATAGAAACCCCTGAAGGCAATGGAGTAAAACCTGTCGAAACTATCATTCCATTAAAGCTCCATTCAAAATATCAACCCAGGACTGAAAATGTTCAATTATCTCCAATTCTGCCAGCAAGAAGTTATGTTTTCTAGTCTCTTCAATATAAGTACGCTAACTACATTACAGTAATTTCAGCCCAAAACCATTTTACAAAAGCGTACAGAAAACTTTGACAAAATAATTTTGTTACAAGTCCAGAATTATATAATTATACCAGTAATGACTCTGAAAACGTGTATTTTTTGTTTTGGCTCAGGTCAAAGTACATTCATTAAAAAGTGCACTTGTGGGTAGGAAAGATTTGGAGCTGGTTTCTGCAGAAATACACACAAATATGTAGGTATATGTAAAAAATAAAATGTATTTGTATGGATGAATACACACTCCCCTCTGCTTTTTCTTCCTTCCAAATTAATACAATTCCTGCAAAAAGAGGAATTAACATGTTACGCAAGACCAGTGGATCAGATAGGAAATGGGATTTTGCTGTGAACTAGACCAGTGATGGGGTAATCCATCAATGGAGGAAATTCTTTCATCTCTTTCAAGGTAAGATTGTATTCAATGCTTCTTTACATTATTTTTAAGAGTATTTTTGCTATAGGAAAAAATAAAGAGCCCAAATAATTAATTATTTTAATATATTATCAGCCTTGCTAAGATCACACTGCTGTATCTTGCCTTTCCAAAAAACATGAACAAGAATCCATATGCTTGTGCTTCGTTTGTGCCATATATACCAAAACTTTCCTATCCAAGCACAAAAAAAGTTAACACGGACCTGAAACTACCTACTGAAAAAATTCTCAGAAGGCCCTATGAAATAAACACAGCTGTATATGAAACTTTAAAGTTTTTCCACAGTTACTTGTGAATAAGGAGTAACAACTCATATCGGAAAAATCTTTAACATAAATTTGCCAGAGATTACTTGCTTTCAAATAAACATTTGTGGGCTATTTGCCCTTCCAGATATCAACATAGTCTCATCACATAAGCTAGTACAGCACCTTTTTTCTTTCTCCAAGATAGTACTCACTTTATGATATGTGGTAGAAGATTCACTCGGACATGCAGAAACTACTAGTTTTAGACTCATTGGGTTTTGCTATACTGAGGAATGTTAGCAGTTGCACAACTGCACACCGCTTCATTCTGTATTTTCACCAGGTTTTGGGTTTTTTTTCAAGACATTCACCACTATTATGGTTCCTCTGAAACTGTTTTTGATGCTATGCCTTCAAATTAGGGCATGTTTATCTTTGCTTTTACTCTCGCTGATAGCTAATGTGTTTAGGTTTCAAAGGGGTGCATTAATTAGGTTTAGGAAGCAGATATACACTGCAGTATTTCATTATAAAAACTGAAAAGCTTGCTAATGACAAAACCAAGAGAACAGGCTTTTTCAGTCTGAATACAGAAAGCATCAGAACACAGGTACAACATGTCTACTCACTACAGCAGCTGAAGTAAGAGAGTCATAAACCACAAGGGAAGAGATCAAACAGATGCTGATTTGATCAATGATGAGGCAAAAATCACATACCGTTTCCTTCACTGATACCAGAACTACTGTTGGTAGCCATCAGAGTGACAGGAACATAAGGTAAATCATCCTACTTCTTTTGAATATGTGAAATATGTTTCTGAAGCCAAGCCGCTGGATATTTTCCGATCACTTATACTGTATCTTCTGATTAATAAAATAGCATCTTGCTTTCAGTACAGCATTTTTCATTTCCAAACGCATCAAAAATGCTGTTCTAGGAGTCTATGAAAAACTGATACGAAGAGTTCACTTTGTCCAATACTCTCCCCACCTCCAACTAAAGTGGGGTCTTTTGCACTAAACACAGAAACAATTTGACGATGTTGCAAGATTCATTGACAGCATTTGTCCAATAGCCCTACAGGCAGATCTCCCAACCTCGACAACATCAAACTGAGAAAGAATAGATATGTGTCAATGTGATGAATAAATTGCTTGGGAGAAGCGGCAGAACAATGAAGAGCATCTAGAGCTCAGCCTTGCAAGTCTGATGCTCCAGCATGAGCTCTTTGATAAGGGTAAAGATTAATGATAAGATGCAGCTTTCTCATTCCTAAGAGAGTAAGGCAGCACCGGAATTGAGCCAAGCAGCAGCCACAGCCCATGCATGGCAGGCGACTTCATGATCTCAATCAGAATGTGAAGAGATACAGTACTGAGCACGCATGATAACAGCACAGGCATCATCGTGTTGCAAGCAGCCATCACCTCTTAGATGCAGTGGAACAGACTCTGCAAGGGGCAGAGGTGATGAAAATTGGTTTCCTGGGGAAGCAGGCCCTGTGTTTGTTCCACACCTCAGCAGACTTTCTGTCCCTGTTACCCCTGTTACACCCTTGCCATGAGAAGGCTGTGGTTAGTTCAGAGCAACACATCTGTGGCAGCGTGCTGCCAAAAGAACATAAAACAGCTACGCTCTGGCAGCCTTCCTCACAATAGCCATAATAATTGGGGTCGCCCACCTCCACTCACACACAATTATGTTAAAACTTGAGTTTCTCTTTGTTGACTCCAATATTTTTTACATCTTTTTAAAAGTGAAACTGGGCAATAGGTTGAAAAGTTACTGGGAAGAGACAGCACAGTCATATGCCATTTCCTGAGGAAACTAGGCTTTCTCTAAACCACACACATACATCTCCCTGCAAATCTGACTTTTTAAGGTACCTTAAAAAGCAAAGTAAATGGTTTCATAATTTCCAGCTCACACTCCCCCTTATGTCCTGCTGAGAGAGATAAAAGTTGGTGAGGTTGGTTTGGTTGGTTTTTCAAACTCAAAATGTGTCAGGTAAATCTACAGAAAGGGGAAAAAAGTCTGTTCTTTAAATTACCATAATGAATCAACCATCCCACTCAGGGGAAAAAAGTGCAATGATTTTTCCCAAAGTTCATAAAATCAGGTGGCTGGTCTCAAGAGAGAAAAATTTAAAATGACTAGCAAGTGAAAAATACTTAATGTTAAACCTAAATCACAGCGAAAGATATATTGACACTGTGTCTGATATGTAAACAAAGAGCTTTAAGATAATCATTCTAAACATAACTGCATTGTGAAAAGAAAACACAGAAAAGGGAAATTACAGTATTTTTAAGTTGTCTTTAAATGGAAACCTGATAAAACCAGTTACATCTTTGCTCTAGTAGAATATAGAGTTGCAGTACACGTGTAATGAGTCAGTTCTACTGTGAGCAAAAGCCTTAGCAAATAAAAATTTGCCTTTTGAGATTTAACTGATCGCTAAAGTATCAGAGCATTAAATTACCATAGAAGACATTTATTGTAAGCATGCTCTGGTATCATGTGAGTAAATCTTCGCACACTAGATTGAAACATCTAATAGACAATAACACATAATAAAAAGCAGGTGTTACATCACTTTTACAACAGCGTCACACAAAAACCTTTCCATTCTTACAGAAATCTCAAACTGTATGAGTCACTGCGCAAAAGAACCTGAAATTCTAGATACCTGACTTTCAAATAAATATAGGTATGCCGAATAACTAAGCTTGTTTTCCTACATGAGTTAGCACTGGCAACCAAGGAAATTCATGTGCTTTATTAAAATTTCCACTTCATGAAGTCTATGACAAATCAAGACAACAGCCTTCCATATTGATCCCAAATTTTGCTCTGTAGCACCGAAGTTTTGTTTCCCTGAGCAATTTCTAAACTGCTCAATTAGGCTCAGAAAAAGGGTTAGCAGTTTCCTCAAGGGAAACAACACAGCTTGTTGTTTCGCCAGACTACCAACTGTTTTCCTAGATAGGTATCCTAGCAGATGCAAAATCCTAAATCAACTGTGATCTGATGATAGATGAGGCTGTTCCTGGAACCACTAATACTTTGGCAAAAGAGATAGTTAAGAGTCCTTCCTGGGCAAAAAATATTATTTGCATTATTGATTAAAACAGTTTGAGTTGAAACAGGCAAGGAAATAATATCAAGATCTTTGATGGAACTTGATAACACAAAATCATTTCCTTTAAATAAGGACACCAGAGATTCAGAATCCAAAACAAGTTTTTGCCAGTTCTAGAGTCCTTTGTCAATCTTCCTACCTACCCTTTGTGACAATTACGTGTTTCTGTAGGTAGGACTCAGTTGCTGAAAGGCTTGAGGCAGGAGCACGGTAGGAGAAAAACATGATCATGTCCTATCTGCACTGTTTATTAGAAAAACAAACAGAATGAACATTCATGGACAGTGCTCCCCAGGGAAGCACGGACAGCTGCTTTAGTTGCATGAAGTTGCCACAGTAACAGAGGAATATAAGGAACCACTATTTTGTTTATGATCACAAAATTACGGTATACAGACTTTGTGAACTGCAGTGTACAGAGTAAGGAGACATTTCACAGTTGTCTTGTTGTAAACAGGCTATTTTGGAGCTGAAAAAGAGACCTTCCTAGGTTGACAGGAGAAAACTATGCAAAGTATATGTACAGACCTGAAGGCCACTGCTGGTCCAGTCTTACATGCACAGCACACATACACACTATGAACAAAACCATAGAGGAATAACCTTCAGAGAGGAAAAGAAGAAATGGTTCAGGTGCTAGCAGCATTTACCTTCTCAATGCCTTGATACAGATACTATAAAGCTACCATGAAACCAAGTATCATAATATTAAGTCCTCCAAAACAAAAGACAAACACCAGTGAGAGAAGTTTGGCAAACCCTGAAATGGAATTAAAACATTACACTTTTTTTTAATTAATTAAATACCCTATGTAGTTACTCATAGTCCCCACAGAAAAACAGATCAATAAACATCTATGCACATACTCTTGGTAAATACAGCCCCCTGCTGCGCAAAATCTAAAATCTGTACTGCAGTTACCTTTGTGTCACTGTGCCCTGAGACCTTTCTGTAAATTACTGTGTTCTCTTTTATTTATGTGATGGCAAGCGATAACAAAAGAAATTCAATTTCCTCAAAACTCTCCTACTCCAATAAATAGAATATTAAAAATTCTGAATGGATAGGTATCCACTGTATCCAGCCTATCCACTGTAATACATACAAGAACTTTGCCTCTCAAGTCTCCTCTCCCTGTGTTTAATAATTCTAAAATTTTTTTAAGCAAGCTGTAAATGGTGAATACAAACACATCATATCTAAATTTTAAACATCCTCCAAATATATTGACACACAAGGAAAAGTTCATGATTAATTTCAAAACCCTGTTGAAATGAAATGCAAAAGAAGTCTACTACAGAATACGTGACCAGGCAAACGTCTTGTGCCAGACAAGTTGCAGATTAAATAAGAAACATTAGGGAGGGAAAATTATTTTTAATCATAGAACACAAAGACCATGAAAAAGAGATATTATTTAACCTCTGGATTAACCATATGATGCCCAAGAAATTTTAGATAGCTTTATCTTCTACAAGAATTGATTATGGAGATGCTATAAAACAGGCATCGCTGCTGATTAATTGGATCACTGTAGAACAGTGTCATAATCAAGCACGTAGCAAAGTCTCAAGAGATATAATACCAATAGAAACTGTTTGAAGTATGACCTAGAGACAATATAATCTCATGTACAAAATGCAGATTACAGCTTAATCTAGGAAGTGAAAGTAGAAATAAAGCCCCTGAAAAAAAAAAATAACACAACAAACAACCCAACGCTAAATATTAGCTACAAGCAGCAAGCTTAGACCAGCAATCAGTAACTCGCACCTTGTCTTACGTCTCGTTACGCAGTCACAGAACAAAGAAAAGGGTGAGGTGGGAAAGGGGAAGGAGAACAACCAGAAAGCAGAGTGACACCAGTGAGTTGAACACCAAGAGCAACTTGTTTCTCTGCCGGGCTGAGAGAACAGGTTTTCTCAATTTCAGATCAAGCCTGCCATCTTGTGGGATTCAGATTCAGGCCAGCAAGCCCAATGCTTTTTTTTCTTTCTAAAGACAGCAATCAAGATTTTTTTTTTTTTTAAACTCCATCCAGGATGAGGAAATGCAATCCATACCAAGCTTTGTAAGACATGATGATTAAACGTATGTTTAAACCTGTATTTGCCTTTGGGGCATATTTTCTTTGGTTACAAAGCCCATTTCATGTGTGCATGAAACTTAAGTCAGCAGTTGGCGACTGCTCTTACTTTAACTATTTCAGCACATTCTCATCTCTCCCTGGTTCTGGTTGTGCTACAGAAGTCGATATGACTCATCCTCTCCACGTTCTGCATCGCTCTCCTGGATCTTCACCCACTTCCTTTAAGGGACCGGCTCCCAGGCTGCAAGTCCCAATGCAAAGGATTCCTGCGTAACAATTTTCAATTCTACTACTCCTTTTATGGGCAGAGAAGTACATTAAATAAACTAGGAAAGTTAGGTAAGATTGAGTGAGGGTTTTTAAATCTATTTTGTAAATATTTATCTGCTTTATTAAAATAGTCTGTCATAATTGTTAGGTTATGCTAACTATCCTGAATATTCCTCAGCTTTCCAAGGAGAGTATTTCCTGTCTTTCCAATAAGACATTATTAAAAAACAACTAATTCAAGGCCTCTTGCAAATAAGATTAGTTTTATCTATCTACCGAAAGTGTTAATCCGCAATTTATGGGACTTCCTTTTTGCAAACACTGCAACCTTGTATTCTCCAAACATGTATGTGCCTTTTGTAATCACAAACAGCTGCAGTTAAACTGCACTAGAGGCATTTTAATTCAGTTCTTCAGGATGACTCATTTCTTCTGATTGAACAAGGATATAGGAGAAACAGGGAAAGTTGTTAAACTTGTTTCTCTTCTCACTCGCATTCCAGACACATAATTCTTTCTTCATCAGTTAGCAACTGGCAAAAGCTGCAACAGAATTATGATGATTTATGTCAGAAACCTTACGTCCCACACAAGCTAGGAGTCAGCTTGAATACTCGTCTGTCTGTGAGCTACAGTATGCAGCAATTTAGCTACTCTATTCTCACCCTCATTAAGGAAGAAGGGTTGTGTGATTAAAACCATATGCATTAAGGTAAGTATCTACCAGATGGTATCTACATACTACCTCATCATGAAAATGCAGATTTTCAGCTGCACACCACTGCTTTCCTAATGTACTTTCACTCACATTGCAGTCATGAGCATGTCAGTTCAAGCGTCTTTTTAATCTCAGTTGACCCTGTTATTTCTATTCGGTTTTTAAATAACAGATGCTTTACAAAAAAAAAAAAAAGCTTTAAATACAGTTTGCACAATACCCCAGAATAACTACTTTTGCTATACCAAAGAGTTTCCAAATTCTAAAGCTCAGATAAAACAAAAATCAACAGACATTAACATAACCCATACGTTCAGGGAATGATCTGATACCTAGCCACTGGGCAGAACTTCAATGTAGAACCATTTTTCCTTATTAAACAAAATCACTTAAAAATCTAGCTGTGTAATTGTAAGCCTGTTGGGTCCTAAATAAGTCCTAAATAAGACTAAAAATAGATTCAGCTTAGCAACAGCTATTAAGAACCTAGAGTTACAAAAGTGAGAAAGCACTTCACAACTGAGATCAGAGCTCAGCCACAGTAAGCCCAACCACTAGGGACTGGACAGACTGCAATAGAAATTGCAATATAAATATTGAAAAGGCACATAATATGTTTTCTGGAAAGCAAGTGTGCAGCTAACAAACATTTAGGGCAGCCTGAGGCTTTCCCTCCTCCATCTACCTGCCCTTCCCTGCCTTCTGCCCTGCCCTTGTTTGTTTTAAATGCTAACCTGCATTTCTTGACTTTTTGCCACCCAGTGTTCTAATTTCTTTTCTCTTTGCTTTCCTGTTTCTTTTTTTTTTCCCATCGTCTGTATAATAAAACAAGGCCAGCCTCCTAAAGAAAATGTGCTGTTAGAAGCAGGCAAACAAAAATAGTCAATGTCTTCGACACTGTAGTCATTTTTTCAGTGGAAAAGCTTTTACGTTTCATTCATGTCGCAATAATTTACTCACGAGTTAATTTTGCAGTGAATTAGACCCAGTAAAGTCAACAGAACTGCATGGCCTTCATAATATTAAGCAAACTGGGTATCTTTGCTATATCAATTTTAACCTTTTTTGGTGACATATTGTATACAATACTTAAGAACTGACAACAGGGATTTGATTCTAACAAAAATATCTTTAGAAGTACACCCATACCATTCTTGGGCTGGCTCTGTAAATTCTTACATTGCTCCACTGAAGTTGACAATCATAGAATCGTAGGCTTGGAAGGGACCTCTGGAGATCATCTAGTCCAACCCCCTGACAGAGCAGGGTCACCCAGAGCAGGGGGCACAGGAACCCATCCATCAGTGTTTTGAATGTCTCCAGAGACGGAGACTCCACCACCTCCCTGGGCAGCCTGTGCCAGGGCTCTGCCACCCTCAAGGGAAAGAAGTTCCTCCTCGTGTTTAGGTGGAACTTCCTGTGCTCAAGTTTGTGCCTGTTACCTCTTGTCCTGTCACTGGGCACCACTGAAAAGAGCCTGGCCAAGCGGTCAGTCTCTTCTTCCACTTGAGCTTTTTCAGAAGCTCCCTGCTCAGCCGTGCAGGTCTCCTGCATACCTTGGTCAGTTTCTTGCTCTTAGGGATGCACCGATCCTGAGCTTGGAGAAAGTGGTGTTTGAATACCAACCAGCTCTCTTGATCCCCTTGGCGTTCCAGAGCCTTCCAGATCTCTCCAAGCAGTTACTCTCCAAGCTTACGACCCCCTCAAGCAGCGTCATTTTATTTGAGATTACTCTTCTTTATATATTTTATAACTACCATTTTAGGATAAAAAAAAAATCTACTTTTGGCAAAGAAGTCCTAGTAAAGGACAAAAACCTTGCGACTCTCCACTACTTTGGTCACTGTGCCCTACCCCATACTTACAGCAGCTTTTCACAGTCCAAGCTGTACCAAACAACTATTTGTAGGGCTGTGCTACATACAAAATTACTGAAATAAAAATTAATTCCCTTTTGGGAAAGCTATTTTAAACCAGAATTACTTTCATCTCACTCACAGAATGGATCAATACAGTATTGGCACAACAGAGGTGTTGGCAAGTAATGGTGAAAATTGGAACAGACAACTGAGAAGCTAAAGTGTTTTTAAATTAGCTTGACTGCAAAAGCCAGGTTGTTGTGAAGCCTCACTCCAGAATGTTTCCCTGATTTAAAAAAAAAAAAGAGATAAAAATATTCTGGTATGTTTCAATTAATTATTTCCTGTGTCTATTTACAATGTTCTACTTCACATTTCTAAGGCCATGATATTTAAAAAAAAAAAAAGGAAAAAAGAAAACAGCAGCAAAAATAAAAACTTTGCTCCTGGTAATATTCCACAATATACCACATCCCTTGCCTAGGGAAAGGAACAGCCAAGCACCAAACAATGTGTGAGGCTTCAGTGAAGACTAAACCACAAGCTCTGTAAAAAGCCTAAACCCAAGAAGAAATCTACTGTCTTCATCAGTCACTTATGATATTAAGAAAAAGAAACATTTTTTTCCTGACATAAAGTTGCATTTATTTATTTATTTTAACTTACACAAGCTTTTCTGCGTAACTATCACAAAGTAAACAAATCATTGCTAATTACTTGGATCAAAAATTCAAAATAAAAAAAAAAGCATAAGGGTCTGGGACAAATGAAAGAAATTTTAATAAAGTTTGGATTTTCAAGGTGGAGAATCAAAATTTTGGTTAAAATTTTTAATTTGCTTCCTATTGACGGGTATTTTTCTCACATCTTCTGACAGGCCTCAGTGACTGAAGACAAGTTTCAAAATCTCATCCTAATGATCAAATACAGCAAGTACCATGTTTTCATATGTAGAAGCCACATTCTGGATAACCACAACACTAACTACTGGAAGAAAAAAGATAAAAATAAATCCTTCGGGTAGTCTTGGGTGACCTACACAAAACCAGAGACAGAAGACCATTGTTGAGGGTTTTTTTCCTTTTTAAATAGAAAACTCAAGAGAAGTTAATAATAACTTGGACCGTTTAAAAAGGAAGTGGAAAACACCCAAAGTACATCTCTTTCTGGAACACAGAACAGTACACAACTTTTTACTCCTTAGTATTTGTTTCTGGCAAATATTTATGGTTTTCTTATCAGAGATAACAGCACATACTTGACTAAAGGAATGAATATTTGGTTATATAGACAAATACATGCTTGGGAACAAACCATAAACTCACTGCTGCATTCAACATTCCTCCATTTAGAGATGGTCTAGTTTTAAGAATTGCAGAAGCCAGATGTGCAAGAGCAACTAGGTAGTCCATACAGCCCTGAATCTCTGGGATTCATACTGTATTTCTTTCCTGCCTCAAAATCTCACCCACACTGAATTTACAGGATAAGCTTCTAGAATCCCAAGGAGAGCCCCATGAAAGACCATCATTTTTACCTCCGTGTGTCCCTTTTCTAGAATATCTCTCTAAATAGGAGCAGTGCAATGTTTCGTACTGGTATCTAGCCCTCATATAGACAATGCTGAGCTGGAAAGACTGTTATATCGATAATAAACAGGAAAAGTAGGCTACAACTCCCAAAGGCTTCCAATTTTGGGAGGAAAAGCTGAGGCATCTTCTTGCAGAAACGGTGTTCTAGGCCTGAGGACACAGTCACATGTAGGGCAGGCAGCTGAGCAACCACATCAGAAGGGCTGCCTGGCAAGAAGCAGTGCCACGCATCACTCCAGCCAGTGTCGGCAGTAAGATCCTAACAATCTCTCTGCACTCTAGACACATGCACACTAAGATATAGCAGTAAACTGTTCTCTTTCAATACATGCAACTACAGAGCCAGTTTTGCAATTAATTTTTGCACTACCTAAGTTGAATATTTATCTTACTTCCCACTATACAGACTGGAGTTTCAATAGCTCCCCTTCCTCAAAAAGTCACCAAGAATAATAGCTACAAACTGTCAATTTCTCTACAATAAATTTACCAGAAAGCAAGTTATTAAAGTTCAGTGCAGAAACATGACTGTATTTCCAGCCCCAACGAAACACACAGCACTCAAAAAAATGACACGAGATTGCAAATTAAAATTTTCATGCAAGATACTTATCATTGTTATTTGCACACCACTGCTCTCTCAGCCAAGATTAGCACCAGTACCCACATGCCTTTCTAGATTACAAAAACATTTACATTTCAGATTGGAAAGGAAAGTTGAGACAAAAACAACCTTACCGCTCTTACAGCGGAAGACAAAGAACAAATAAAAATGATTTAAAGACATTTCTGTACCCAAAATCAGTTTAAGTCAAGTCATAAATACAAAGACAGTCAGAAGGCACTGGAGTCCACATGTAACAATGCTTGTTTGGTTTATTTTAAAAGTTATAGATTTGTTTCTTCAGAGCCTTGTGACAGAGGCAGTTTTCAGAGAGATTTGCTCTAAAAGTGATGGTGACCGTCACAGAAATAGGACAGTGCTGCATACTCAAGTTAGCAACACGACAGAATATTTGGAGACGGAAAGCCAAAGCACCACACAGTCACACAAGAGATCTAGAACCCTAAATTTCAATTACTAGTTTTAAGAAACTGAAATACTTCCTGACTTAATCCTACATAAAATGGTAAAGAAGCAACTAGCAAGATTTCATCCAGCCTAGAGGCAGTACAGTATAAATCCACACGCAATAACAAAAACTGGAAAATTTCCAATTCCCCTGCACATTTGTTTTGAAAAACAATGTGCCAGCCAGCTCCTTTCCTAGTAAGCGTACATGAATCGACACAGTTCCCACTTGCTCCCTTATCTTTAGCTCCTTTCTTGCCATTTCCTACATTAAGAAACTGAGAATCTGCCAAATCGGTAGCTTCTGGTATTTCAAGGCTCTCAAGACTTTATTTGTTCAACTGCTGTTCCATAACAGCTCAGATAGTGAATGGTCGTAACGTCAATTAGTACCATCTGAATTTCTCAGTATTCCTGCTTATCAAGAACAGATTGATTTGGTTCACACATGAACTCTGTTGTGGTGCCCTCTGGTTATCACACATTTACAGAAGTCACACTAGTACTATTACTAGCATGTTTTTGTTGCTGTAATCTTGATAATGTATGTTGGGGGGAAAAAAAGCAGTAGAAGCAAGTGAAGCACTGCAAGTGTAAGAACTCAGTTAACTTTATCTTGTAGAAAGTACCAAACTATGCAGATACAAAACACTGATGAAATAGAATGGCAGAATTGTAAATGGCTATACAACGTAACTGGGAACAGAGCATATAATAGCTATTGGAAGTTTTAATTTCAGAACTAAATTTCTTGTATTTTTGATTGAGCTTTTTTCAGCAGCTTTTTCATATCTTATCAGATTATATTCCTTTCTGGTATTAGCTCTAGAAAAAGAACGCAGATAAGGTTTCAGATGCCATCTTCATAGTCAGTAAAGTAGTTAAACCATAGAATTCCCAAAACCCATTAGCATTTTTGGGAGACTGAAATTAAAAGTTCTTCCCTCTTGCACTCCTTTCCGTGAACTTCAAAATTCTAGCTAGTTAGTAATCTACTATAAAGACACCCTCTTCTATAAAGTAACACTATCATCTTCTATAAAAGGGGAGAAAGTAATTGAGTGAACTATTATTTATTTCCATTTTATAGTTTATCCTCTAATCTATCCACAATATAAAAATATATTATGCAAAAAGTATTTATGACAGCTCTATTTAAAACAGGATACCATGCAGTGAGTAATCTATGAGAATAAAATACTCACTGGCAGTCATTAAAACATCCTTTACAATTTATAAACAAGGAATAAACATATAAATGATCCCAACTTTAAGGAATGGGACAAGACAAAATAATTTACGCTTACCACCTGAACAAATGCACCACACTTTTACTGAGCAAAGTACACAACAACATTGATACAAGTTTAGTTACAGGCCTGCAAGTTTAGTTATGGCACTTGAGAAAACGTCACAACATACTAAAGTTATGTGGATAAATCCACCACAAGTTTGTTGTGTAATATTAATGTCCTTGATATTAAGTGTACCTACTCGTTCTTCACATTTTAGTAATAATTTATTCAAGGCAGAAAGTTAAGAACTTCGTCTTCTGGCTACAAGAAAAAATCACCACCAGTCAATTATTTACTCTTCCCTCTGTTTCTAGGGGGCCTGAATTATAAGGCCTTACACAGTATCAAAGCCTATTACATAGAATCATAGGCTTGGAAGGGACCTCTGGAGATCATCCAGTCCAACCCCCTGCCAGAGAAGGGCCACCTTAGAGCAGGTTGCACAGGAACCCATCCAGGAGGGGTCTGGAATATCTCCAGAGACAGAGACTCCACCACCTCCCTGGGCAGCCTGTGCCAGGGCTCTGCCACCCACCCTCAAGGGAAAGAAGTTCTTCCTTGTGTTTAGGTGGAACTTCCNCTTGCTCTTATTGAATTTCCTAAGATTGCTCTCTGCCCAACTCTCCAGCCTGTCCAGGTCTCTCTGGATGGTGGCACAGCCTTCTGGTGTGTCAGCCACCCTCCCGAGCTTTGTATCATTAGCATCATAAGTGATGTTTAAATGCTAGATAAGGTCTTGCTCGGTGCTTTTCCTCTTTGGAGACTTTTGATTTGATTGAATAATTTACACTGTTACTGCATACTTTTAATAGTACATATTCCTAACCTTGCTATGACTAACACCAGTCCTTAATAACAGTCACATTTTCATTAAAATAAAACAACTGAGAACCCATTAGAACGTAAATATGTTTCAAGAATCAGACAATTAAAAAACAACAATAAACGCATGATTCAGTAATGCAGTGCAACACTGGACTTTATTAGGCTGAGAAAAATAATCTTTATCTCTAATACTCCCAAAATCCCACAATACCAAGCAAAAAAAAAAAAAGTTAGAAAACTTCAAATATATTCCACATAGATCTAAGTGAAATGTTCACCATTGTATTTACTGCACCCACCAAGTCACAGCTGAGTCACAGATAGTAAAGAATTTCAGCCACATCTTGCATTCATTATACCAGATGTGCATCAGACTGCTATTCAGCTTCTCAAATCAGAAACCAAACTCAAATTCCACAGATTGCAAACATGATGCCCTTCTAACAAACAAAGGTTTGGTTTACAAAATAAGAAGCTAGTAAAAGGGATATTGTTGGTTCATGTACAGATTGAAACACATTTAGAAGATATGAAGCACACCTAAAGCTGGGTTAAACATTTTTAGCTCCTTGTAATTCAGCACAGGCCCCACAATTTACACTAAGAGATAACCTGGCTCTTTACAACACTCCTATAACCTAATACACAGTACTTAAATACAAAAGGATATCACAAAGCCTATGACAGCACATATTATTCTCTACCGACAGAAGAGTTAAATCTCAAAATATCCTTAACCACTGAAGTGTTGATTGAGTTATCTTTCAGTAAAAAACACTTCAGTGTCAAGACAAGACAGTCCAAGTTTCTAGTGCCCCTGATTAGCACTCTCATAAGCTGTCACATACTCATAGCCAACAAAGTCTACAAGGCGAGATTCTAATTTAAAATTTTTCATTTCAAATTTATCTTGACAGTTACAAATACTTACCAAGCATACATTCATATACACAGTGGTAACTACACAACCAGTCAGTGTAAATACTCTAGTGGTTATAGAAATATTTATTTCCAAGTCCCACGTAAATTGCATTAAACTAATCTTACAATGTGAAATGATTCTCTACATCTCAGTGATACACTCAATAACTTGGCCTAGCACCGACAGAGATAAAGGAAGGAACTTTCAGAGCATGTCTGCTCCTGGAGATGACTATTTGGAATTGTGGATATTTATTTAACCTCAAATCCCAAGGTAATTTTACAATGACTGAAAAAAGAAATCTATCTCCCAATTAGAACTCCTAAGCATCCTAAGCTATTAAATAAAAAGATGTGTTTAATTCCTGAAGAAGAGAACAATCTCTGCTCTAACCTCTGACTAATTTAATGAAGAATTGCAGGAAAGCAATTACTAAAAATGTGAGCAAGTATGACTGAATGCTTGTCAACGAAATTGTAGATTAGCATACACAAACAACAGATACAAGAATTTGCAGGAGGGGGGGAATGGGACAGACGCAACCAAAGCCAAATCAAAGACTAGTAGACAAGTGAGTTCCACTATTTCCCACCACTTTCCCTAAGGTCAGTTACACATTTGTAACAAATCATGAGATTCTAATACTTGATACCATAAATTGTACACTCCTGCTATTTTAGGCAACATTATCAAGAACTGCCGTAAGCATTAGAAAGAAATACCACACAGAAAATGAAATTATATTGCTCAATACCACAAGTAGGACAAAAAACAGTAAAAGATATCACACAAAGGAACATCATGTGACAATTCCCCATCCCTCATTAGATTTGTGAGTCAGGAAGGAAGCTCACAAGCCTTCCTCATCCCGCCCCAAAAAATCTTCGTCCAAAGATTTTGTACTAGCTTTGAGGATGTTGCAGGAATAGTAGTAGAATAGTGGGAGACATTTAAAAATAAACTACTTTCCAGGTACTATGATACCGTTAATTTAATTCTACATAAAAACAAAACTAAAAAAAATTCTACATGATTTCTGACAAGCATCCAGTATGAAATACAACATTAATTTACTAATATTTCTTTAATTATTTAGCTTTTCAAGAGTATTTCTTGGACTACAAAAACAATGTAAGTTAGCTTTTTATCTCTATGGGTGCCATGCTTCCTGTCATGAGTTTATTTGGTTGTTTCTACATGGTAAATAAACAATGTAACAAAACCCTAGCTAAACCCTTTTGAACAACAGCAAGTAAAAATCAGCAGGCTCTGATTAACACAGTTGAAATAGTTTCAACGCCTTCTCAACACCCTGTCCCCTCCATGAAAACATCAAAGAAGGTGCTAAAAATTGCATGGTCAGTGGCAGATTTCACCAAAAAATTGTCCTAAAGTGTAAGCGTTTATCCATATCTACCATTGAACCGCGTAATTATTTTTTTCTCCAGTACAGAGTAAATTGTTTTTAATAAAAAGCAGAAATTATTGATGTTGTAATGTCTCCCAGGCCACAAACCGCCAGACACCACAAGCCTGTGGAGTACTGAAGGTACTAGTAATAGCATCATACAAGCACAGCAACAGCACCAGGAGATTAACACATCTGCCATATGTGAAAGATTCCATGAGTACAACCGATGCAACGTTGAAGTGAACACGAGTTTCTCCATCAGCCACCCCCCATGATACCCTGTCCCATGGTCCTCTGCTAAAAACTAAAAAACACAGTAAAAAAATATTTCCTTTTTTCCTTATCTGTTGTTAAATAACATAAAATTTATGCAAGCATTTACGAAAAATAATTCTTTTACTCAATTTTAAAACTACATATCCCAATATTGCTGAGAGAGCTGGGGCTGTTTAGCCTGGAGAAGAGAAGGCTCCAGGGAGACCTTATAGCCCCTTCCAGTACCTGAAGGCGGCCTACAGGAAAGCTGGGGAGAGACTCTTTACGAGGGAGCATAACAATAGGCGTAATGGTTTTAAACTGGAAGATTTAGATTAGAAGAAATTCTTGACTCTGAGGGTGGGGAGACAGTGGAATGGATTGCCCAGGAAATCTGTGGATGCTCCATCCCTGGAGGTGTGCAAGGCCAGGCTGGATGAGGCTTTGAACAACCTGGTCTAGTGGGAGGTGTCCCTGCCCAGGGCAGGGGGGTTGGAATTAGATGATCTTCCAGCTCCAAACATTCTATAATTGCTGTATACCAACCTCTTAAAAAATTAGAGGTAAAGCTTACCAAATTTTTTCTTCTTCCATTCCTCCTCTGGCACATTGGTTTATTACAGCAGGGCTACTCATCATAAGTGCTGAGCTTTCAGAATTCATTTTTTTTCTACAAAGAAACAACAACAACAAAATATAAAAAATGCAATATAAGTGAGGAATGTGCTTGCTAATTCACTAGAAAACCAAAATTTCAAGATAAGAACTTTTAAGACCAAATACAGTATGTTTTAGTCACTTAAGTTAATGTCCTGAATCAATGGGATTAATTGGATGAATACATTGAGAAGGATTTGGCAGTTTTGTGGACTTGCTAGCTATGCCAAACTCAACACTGATTGTCTTTTGTTTATTTTTCTGAACACATGCCAACAGAGTTGATGTCAGCAAGCCTGTATCCAAGGCTATGCATAGTGACAGTTATGTTAATTCAGAGCAGCAGTCACAGCTAGTGTTGCCAAGGAATGATCCACACAACATTGGGGAGAAAATTTCAATTTCTGATATGTAAAGATACAGAAGTTTTTTAGCATATTTTGCTAACTTACAATCATAGTTTGCTTATTTGCAGAAAATAAAAATTCATTCATGCCTGAAGTCACTCTCAAAAACAGCACACGCAGATTCAAAGAGTGGCAGTAGCAATTCCCAAACTACAACACTTCCAAAACCAAAAGGCCTACATGGCCAAAGGTGCTTCAAGTAAACAACTTGCACGATAGGAACAAATGAAGTCTCTAGATAAGGCAAGTTAATTTCAGCATGAAACACTATTAATTTTTGGTAACAAGATCCACAATGTTAACATGGAACTTCTTACACCTATTGCTTTTTTTTTCCCCTTTTCAAGGGAGAGAGGGGAAAAAAAAAATATTTTTAGCCATCAAAGTCATCCTATTCAACTTGTTTTGACACCTGTTTTCTATTATGATCAGCACAAAGACCTAACTGATTAACAGAGAACAGGTTCAACTGTATATTAATTAATATCTACTAGAGCATAACCAGAAAATAGGCTATGCTTGTCAAGATAATGATCCCTTGCTTTTCACAAGAAGATACAGAGAACCATTAAAAATCTGGTTTAACCTGTGTGAAACCTGGGCCAAAATCTGACTTGAAGTCATGGACAGCATGGAAAGTTGAGCACCATGCATGTGTCCCATCAGTGGCAGGCAGATCAAGCCAATCTCCAAAAAACAAGGACTTTGAAGAGAATATCGATCTTTGTTTCAAAATTCTGTCCATGCAGGAGTAAACGAACAGCCCCAGCAAACATGTTTATTGGACAGAAGTCCCAAAAACAGCAACCAAAATTTGGTCCTGACTGAAATTAATGTCCTTTTCTTGCCTGCCCTTTGCTGTGAACAGAGCACACTGCACTGCCATTCCAGAGAAAACAGAGTAAGTCCTTAATTATGCATATTTTTTTTTACCTCTGTTGTAACAGAAAGGGATAAAAATTCTGCACAGTCTGTTTCTGAGCAAATTTGATTCTTGAAATCTTGTTTTAAAGATCTGGAAAACTAGTCTGAAAGGAAGAACAACAGAAGTCTCGCCTTGGTGAAGGCAGGAACCGTTAGCCATCTGACCTCTTTTTGGATCAGTGCCTGACCACGAATTTACTCCTCATTCTGAATTTGGACCACTTGGAAAAAAAATCAGAAGTTTAAAAAAACCTAACAAAACAAACCAACAACAACAGAAAAACACCAAAAACCAAACCCACCCAAAACCCTAGTAATTCTAGAAGTGGCTAAGCAGCAGGTGTTGAAAGTTAAATTATTACTTGCTCCTCTGTCTGTAATAGTGCAGGAAGAGGGGAGTTGTTCTTAAATATATTTTGAAGCAACAATGCAAGAGTCCATACTTAAATATCTTCTGCAAAGTTCCCCTCTTTCAGGAAGCAATTTCCTGACAGGGTAAATTGAAATTTTTCTTTTGGTAATGAATTTCTACTCTATGTTGGGAAAGTCCAGATGCTTCAATGGCCATGTAGGTTATGCCAACAAGAGTTTTAACTCCTCTTACAGTCACTTGTACTAAGTAAGATCAAAGGTTCAAGGGAAGGTTAAAAGCAGTCCATTAATTCTCAAAGTTGGAAGCTGAAAGATTCAAATTACAAAACCACAAGGTCGCCATTCCAGAAAAACAAAACAAAACAACACAACTTCTACTGTTCACTTGTGAATTAGTACCACAGCAGTACAAGTGTTCAACATACGACTAAAGAAAGGGTTTTCAGCTCTCCCCTCCCCAGCCTTGGAAACATCTAAGCAAAACCTCCATACATTTCTCTGCATTGAGCCTTCCACAACTAAACTAGGGTAAAAGCAGAGGACAAAAGAAGTGATAGAAGTTACTGCGTCACAAACTTTTCTATGATCAATTGATGATAAAGGTGACATATATCTCACAGAAAATAAATGAAATATGCCATAAACCCAATTTATGATCTCACGTTTCACAAAAAACCCCTCACAATGTAAAGTAATACAGAGAGGAATACATCTTGTCAAACTTCTCAACTCCCTCACATTCCCAGTCTAACATCTGAAAATGTCACTAATACATTGTACTCCTTCCCCTTGACAACCTCAGGATCTTACAAAAATCTGCTTCTGGTGTTTTCTGTAACATAAAAGGAGGGCATCAAGAGGCCAGTATTTATTCACTCTGATAGTAAGAACTCATCCACCACACCTTCAGAAAGATATCTATATGCTGGATAAGATAACAGGCTTTTTGGAAACCATAAGTCATATTTTTTCAAGACACACAACCATGCTTTTGCAACCTCCACTGCTTAGTTTCTAATAACACAAGAGATCTGCCAAGTCACCCCCTAACTAAACAAATGCACTCTTCACTTACATATGTGGAGGAGAGAAGCTTAACAGCCAGCTGATACAATGGTGGACAAGCATCCTTCCTCAGCAACATCACCATACCTGCCTGGCCCTGTCCCGTCCTCCGCTCTGCAGCAGCCAAGAGCGCCCGTCCTCAAGATGGGAGCAGGCAGTGCAGAGTATCCCTCTAACTTTCCATCCACACCAAAGAACGAACAATGCTCCACCAATACCCAGCATGCAACCTGTTTGCTACAGCATGAACTCCTACCGTCTTGAATGACTTTTGTATATTCCAGCCAATTTCTTTCAAATCATACTCTTCCTTCCTTCCTATCTTTTGAGACGGAGGAGATGTTAAAGCTTTGAGACCAAGTGTCCATTCACTTGCCAGCCAGCAGCACTTCTCATTCACGCTTCGGAGGCTGGACAGCAATGAGCCAGGCAAGATTCTGGAAAATCATCAGGGATACTCTTTTGTCATCCTATTCCTGACAACAGGTCTACAGAGGTCCTAGTTCACTCTTCACCAGGAGCACCAGGTAATTAAACAGCTGATCCCCACATCACTGACAAGTTTTATGGCCTTGTCAAAATAATAAAAGTTTTTTAGTTTCTAAAAGACAAATGGAAAATTGGTATCCATCTACACTTTCAAAAGCCACGGATATCAAATATTACCATTATTTCTTTTACTTGAAAGACTTTTCAATGAAAAATTCTCAACCTGTAGATTCTATCCTGATTCATTGTTGTACCACAGACTGCTCTTAGACTCCTTCTTCAAAATAACTATTTTTAAAATAAAAGCTTTTCTATTTTAAGATGTAGAGGGGGCTATCTTTTTTCAAGCATTAAGAATATTTTGTGGAAGTATTTCTAGCAAACACAAACTGCTTCAGTAGGTCTAAAATAAAACTAAATTGTTCTGTTGTGCAAAGAAAAGTTATTGTAAGGCTTATATTCTCCAAAAAATATCGTTTATATTCAAAGTGAACCACACAAAATCAAAGATAAAATTGGCAAAGTAAAATTTTGTCTGGAATATTCTGGTTTAGGATTTATTCAATGAGAATACTAACACTATCCCCAGAAATCAGTCTCCAGCATCTTAGAAAATTAAATGCAATTCAAGAAGCAAAGGAACAATGTTCAGAAAAAAATGCTATTCACAGGTGCCTCTTTCTACATCACCATCTAACTCTTGTTTGGACTTGAACTTTATGGCATAGGCACTACACATGATGAAACTTGAAGGAGGAAAATAAATCTATCATCTTCCCTCTTAATAACTTGAAGCCAGATGCCAAGGCAAGTCAATGAATATTAAGAGGCTCTGCTTCAGACGTATTCTGTTCCTCATCCTCTGTACACTGAACCTTGACTGTTCCAGATAAGGAACATGCACTTTAATTAGGTGCTGTCCTAGAGATCGTACTGTGCTGTTTTAGGAGGAAGTGGGCGAAAGGCAATTCCAGAACAAAAACATCGGAAAACAATGTCAAAGACTTTATTTATATCAGCTATGTTTAACACTACTGTCACTATCTTATTGAGGGAACAGCCCTGAAGAAACGTCCTTGCTGGTTTTGAAGAGAAATCAGAAATTTAGCACACTTAAGTCTTCTATGAGTGAGTATAGACTGTGTAATACTGGAGTACCCAGAAAGAAGCATGCACCCCAAAATTCTCTTAAGTTATGTCCACAAAGAAACTAATTTTTATGCTTCCGTTAAAATCATTAACTTAGATTATCTGATGTATTATCAGTCCATCTGCCTTAGAATGGATTCTTACCCCCCATACCAGCAGAGAAAAGCCTAGTAGTGGTAAGCCACTGGCTCAAAAACTCAAAAGTGTGTTACATTTAAGTGTATTTTATTCATTTATAATTAGATTTAATTCTGGAAGTTCTGCAATTGCCCTTAAGTGGACAAAGAAAGAGGAAGAAAGGGATCTAGTATAGCACGGCACTCAAGCCTCCGACTACCTGCACAGAAGAGAATTAAAGGATCATCTGACCAGAAAAAAAGAGAAGATTCAAGGAAAGTGTTGAAGTGACAACACCCCATGGGCTCAAACCAGCCTGTGATTTATATCTACCAGACTGAGGCAAGTATTAGCCGATCTTTTTAAAATAGCAACTCCCTACAAAAAGCCCATTTTCTTTGCCTTTTTTTTTTTTTTGGCTTGTTTTACAAAATGTAGATACGCTTTGATCCTCAGGCTAAAAATCTTTGCCTTTCGCTCCACTCCCTACTTGTATCTCTAGACAAGTAAGATATTCACTGTAGCAGTAGTTAAAAAATAACTTATCATTCAACAGCTGTTCACTACAGTAAAGTAAAAATAACCAATATCTTCTGATAAAACATGTTCCCACAGCTCCTTACCTTCACCAAAATGCTTTGCATTGTTGAAATAGTATCTTGTTATACTCGGTTGATAAGAGAACTGTGAAAAAAGCTTTACTGAACACTAAGACCCCTCAATGCGAAAACTATTACTCCTTTTAATGAAAAGGCAGCAGTAGCATCGCTATACTAATGTGCATGTAGTACAAAGGAAAGAAATTAGCAGCGTTAGACACCATCATTCTCTCAACCAGAAGTCTTTAAGATCACAAAACCTGCACAACAGATTACTAATTAGCAAGCACACATCATAACATCTTCAGTTTTAAAGAGCTGATTTTCCATTTTCTTACTAGCTGCAAAGTGTGTAATTTCTAGTGAACAACTACATTTACTCTGGCACTGTTTTCTGAAAAGTCACATTTCCACACACAAAGTCTGCAAGCATGTAATACCTCACATCTTGATAGCACTCAGCTCCTAACCAGCAACCGCCTGCAGCAAATTGCTTGTTGGAGTGCAGATTCAAAATTTAAAATGAACTTCATTATTTAACTGCATAACAACAAATACCAAAACCAACATTTTATCCAATTTGTTTTTCTGAGGTTTTCAGATACTGCAGTTGCCAAGTATCTTTATACAACTAAAGCGTACTTCAGTAAAATCAGAGTGAACACTCAAGCTCCTCTTGAAGAATATTTCTCCTAAGTACAGCTCCAAGTAGCAGGCAGTGCTGAGAGGTTTCACACTGCATAATCACTTCAAGCCTAGCATACCATAAACTTTCTTTCACACACACTATGCTTATTTCAAGTAAGTTTTGACCTCCACGAACACGTTACCATTACTTTCTATCTTGAGGTTTTTAAAAATGCATGCGATGCACTAAAGAATGAGGTCTTGGAGGACCTTTTTAAATACGTTGTTTTGAACGGGTTTTTATATCTGTCCTTGAGGCATCTCACTAAAAATAGTCACCTTCTGTCCTCTTAAAAAAAGTGCAGATAAATTTTATATAGGTACTTTACACAAGTATATATTTTTAAAAGACATTTGGAGAAAGTAGTTCAGAGAACCACAGGCACTGCACATAACTTTTCATTCCATATTTGGTGATTCCATCAGAACTCCCCAAGACAATACAGAAGAAGCTTTAAAATAATATAATGATTCTGACTTACAGCAAGTATCAAGTTTGGCTCCCTCTCCCATATACACACACACTTGCCATAGACAGTGAGACAGCCTATCCAGCCATATATAAAAGACAATACTTCTGAAATAGCATAAACATCATATTCATTCTCAGCACAAAGTAGATTAAAACGCTAAGAGACTACAGTTAAATAAATAAATAAAGGTTTGTACCAGGCAGAGCACTGACGTGCAATACTGCTCCATGCTGGAGAAATCTAGCCTACTATGAGACACTGTTCTCAATAGGACTAGTCCTTTAGTTTACCCAGGCTTAGCTAAAAAATACCAAAAGAAAACGAAGACAACCAATTACGTTGCAATTAAGCTCAAGAAAGCACATGGAGAAGTTTACCAGCATCAAGGAAAGGACGTGGCTACAATTCAGACACCTTTCAGAACTGTTTAAATATGCTTATGTAGTAAGATACCAGCATCAGGGAAACCACAAGCAGGTCCATCCACACGTTTTATTCCCAAAATGCAAACATGGATTTTCCTGAGCTGGTTACCGCAGGGCAAAATAAGAGTTATGAAAGAATTCCGACTGTTGGTTTAGTAAAGCCTATCCGCATATTATATAATCGTACATTAATACTGTACATCACTGTGATAAAGAAGAGCAAGGACTTGTCTGCACCGCCTGATCCGCAAAGTTACTAGGAGGTTTGAGCCTTTCAGTGGCATCACGTCAGAAACTTCAGCAGTGTAGAGAGAAACAGGGAACGTTTGTGAGCTTTATTGTCACTTTTAGGGATGGTAGTTGATTGCCATATCAAAGAAAAAAAAAAAGGAAAAGGGAATTTAATTTAATTAGGCAAAAAAACCTAACATTGTGAAACATTAGCAAAGACTCAAACAGAACATTTTAAACAGATGGTTTAAATGTAAAATGCACACAAAAATAAATACACTGTATCTAAGCAGAATACAGAGAATACTAAGTACTATATTTTATTGTACATAAATAGATTAAGGAATTTTTTGTCACTGATGTTATAAATACTTATGTCATTTTGAGACAAATACGTTTCTCTCTGGACTAGAAGATCCAGATGTTCCTCTTTCAAGTATCTGGCTTCAGCACCAGACAGTAAACAAAACAACCTATCCATTCTATCAGCGTGCAAGAAGAACTCCCCAGCACTGGCCATTTCGCTTCCCTTTTCACTCTCTCCAAGTTTTTATTTCTTTTCAACAAAGCAAGCAAACAAAACAGAACAGTATCATAATCTATCTTCTACTGCAGACTTAGCACTAGCCTTCAGTCAGTTTAACAAGCAAAAAAGAACAAGAAGTTATCTGTTTTTTTTCATAAACTACAATTTCCAATGTAAATACAACTACTTTTCAGCTAAACATACTGTATTGTATTTTGCAGTTGACACTACGCAGCAAAACAATGTTGAGAGGTTCTTTCCAAAGATTATGAGTATTTATGTTCCCAATTTAGTGACTCATACAGCTAGCAATTTCTGAGATTAATTTAACTCTATCCTCCTCAAACTTCTGAATTTGAAAGCAAGCACTAAGTTGTTATTCAAAAGTTTTAACAATGACAAAGACAAAGATTTTATCTATGATTTTTTTTTTTAATCTAGATTTTATCTAGGGAAGAACTATTTCCAGAAATAACTATGTGCTATTTCTGTAAAGAATATTAGAAGGGCTGCACGAAGCTAAACCAATTTAAAGGACAATTTATTAAACAAAAAAAAAGGAGTTTTCTGAAGCTAGCACTTCATTTAAGTCTTTTTCATGGTAATGGCAGACTCAGAGAAAAGAAAAAAAAAGAGATACATCATTCATGCCCAGCATAAAATTAACGCAACCACTGCCACATTTTTTCATATTCTCCTCCTTTCAACATATTCCTCCCTCTCTCATGACAAAAAGGTTTCTCTTCAACAAAAATACTTTAAGAATAAATGAAAAACAAGAAAAATAGCACCACAACTGAGAGAAACGCAACCCATTTTCCCCTTTATCACAATCATCACTGCCTGGGAATGGTAGCAGGTTCAAAACGTCACCTGCCTGGACAGGAAGGGTGTCACATTTTCTCCTTAACATAAAATTATAATCCTTTCAGACTTCTATCTTAACAATCGTGATTATTCCATTCAAGACTGCTGCACAGTTTAATAAATCGTTGAAGTTTGTAAAGTTGGTTTTGAATTTATTTTTCTCGGTTACTTAATAGATTTGAATGGCAGACAAAAAGGTGTACTTTTCTAAAATAATCTTCTTTTCTGTCTTTACAGCTTTTCACCTGCAATTGCTAAGCACAGTCAGAACTCAAAGTCAGGAAGTTTGCAAGATCACTCCTCCACACAGTAATCGACTTGCTTGAGAGAATTTTCTCCAGGATATTAATTACTTATCTGTGGAGCATCAACAAATGCTAATTTTGACAGCATCTATTTCTGTAGGCAAAGCATTTTAAGGCTCATACTCACGTGAACATCACTATCTACAGAGGGCTAACCAGGTTTGGGAGACACTCATCATAGCCTGCGCCAATATAAATTGTACAGCAATTCATCCGTGCCTCTCACCTCTCCCAACCACCTGCTATCTGGTTGCTTCAGCTAAGGACATACACAAGGAGAAGCAGTCAGCCACCCCCAAAACACAGGCTGCCCAAATAGCTGGTTGTTGTCTTCAGGACAAAGGTGATTGTCCAGGCAGAACCTTCTGAGGGAACACTAGCTGGGCACACCGTAATATTTAAAATAAATTCAGTAGGATTCCTGATACAATATAGACAGTGTAATGGATATACTCTTCTCCTAGTTATAATCCCAAAAATTTATTTTGGAAAAATGCTGAAGTGTTTAAAATTAACTAATGAAAGCTGTACTTCTATTGAACAACTAAGATGTTCGAAGGATGATACCAGCAGAGCAGCTGTTCTTGCTCTACAGAAACCAGACAAGTCCAGATAACCCCTGCCAACTTTCCAAGTTTATGCAAGCTTCAGTAGTATAAAAGCCAGTAAACCTCTTTGAATACAAGTTGTACCACACATTGATTACACCTGCAGAGTTATGAGGGGAACTGCATGACTGTGAAGGTAATTAATCCTATATTAGAAAGGGAAAAACAAAAAGAACCAAAAACCGGTAACAGTATAGGGCACCTTCCTAATCACATAATGTTACCATTTCTGATTGTATATATAATAATTTAATATGAAAAGCTCTTTTATTGTAGAAAACATAAAGCTTCTGTTTCTTGTCCAGTTTAAACAAATTTTTTAGGAGAGGATTGCTGGATTTCACTACTGGCCATGCCTTCAAGTACTGCCCTCAGCAGTGGTCTGTATAAAACATGTAATACTTTGAAGTTAACTCATACACCCATGGCAGCACACTTACTCAGATTTGAAATCCTTAGAATACCCATAAGCACGTGATTAAGAAGTAAATAAATATGCACGCACATACCCCCTTGTGTTTAGATATTAACAGCCTGATCCATTAACATGCTAACTACTTCAGCTGGATTCCCTACAGCCTTGAGCACCTGCAAGTTAATCATTGTTTACATTTCCATAATTGACAGCATATGACTTCATGTCCAACCCAGGGTGACACTATATGGGAAAACACTTTTTGTTTGTTTGTTTTCACATCCCTTTGGGGATGGAGGCCACCACCACTACATGCTATAGAACTATTTATTTCAGAATGGTTACTTTGTAGCTATT
Source organism: Rhinoptilus africanus (assembly GCA_013400135.1). NCBI lineage: Eukaryota > Metazoa > Chordata > Aves > Charadriiformes > Glareolidae > Rhinoptilus > Rhinoptilus africanus. Next base: position 177,915 of record VXBO01003222.1, read on the forward strand.
TACAGTCAAAAGCAAAGTACAAGGTGTTTGTTAATCAGTAAATTCGCTCTAGTAACTGGCCAGTCCTTTATTTTCCAGTTATTTACCTACTACACTAGAGAAGTTCTACATGCTCTTAGAGACTTGTTCAAGACCATAGCCATTTGTTTATTCCAGATTTCATGTGACCTGGACAACTCACATCTGCAACACGCCCTCACAAGTGGAGAGGCGTAAAAAATTTGGTAAAAAATCAAAGGGACTTTTATAGGACCTAGAAAACATTAGATATGTAGCGATAACATTTTTTTTTCAGCTCGTATGTATAGATGCAAATGTGAAAATTTTAAAACTTCTTTGTCCAGCAAGTTTAAGTATTTTCATCTGTTTCCACCTTTTACTCCAATGTAGTGCTGCTCTGCCTAGGCTTTTTCCAAGTCACAGACTACAATTTATCTGTGAAATACCAGATTTATCTATTTATCTGTAAAACCTACATGACCTTGCAATGCTTATATCCCCAAGATTTAATAAACAAATAAATAACATAAAGGGACTGATTACATTAAACATTAAGAAACTAATTAAGTTTAAAAAAATCAATAATATGATTTATAGCACCCCAACTATTTCAGTCTTCCAGTAAGCGTATTGTCTGCCAGTTTCCCCACATATTACACAGGAAGAAAATGGCAACTCTTCACAAGTTAATTCTCAAAATGGACATCACACTTAACTGAGTATAAGGTGTCTGCAATATAATATACACACGGAAAGCACTCCAAAAGGATTCTGAATGCATTTATTACAGCATTTGTAGCAGCAGGCAGATGCTTTCACAAAGAAGTATTCAGCAAAACCACGTTTCATCAGAAGAGATTGTTCAAAACCCTAAAACACTGAAAACATAAAATTAAAACTCTAGCAAAAACAGAATTTAAGAGGTCGGGTTAATTATCTTTAGCACCTAAAGCAAAAGATTTAACATGGGAAAAACTAGCCCCTGGATCAGTATTAAGACATTACATGTAAACTCCTGAGCAGAATCAGGTATCACCCACTTCAATTCATGAACAGCAAAACAAAACAGACTTTTGTTTAAGGACATGTGGTGCCACTGGCCGCTTGCTGGAAACAACTCCACATAATACACCTCCAAATCGTGCGCACAACGACACCCACAACTTGGAATCACTCCAGAACAACTGTCTACACAAAAGCAGCCCCGAGAAGAAGTGCACTATTCAAAACAGAGCAGAGGTCTGAGGAAATGCGCAGGGAATGATACTGAATGTTACAGTGTCTTCACAGGTCACGAGGCCCTGTCACATTGCGAACCAATACACACGATTCTGTTGGGAAATTAAAAGGGATTTCTGTTCAGAACAATATGGGATTTTGTTTACAAAAACTGGGCAGTAAATATTTACTGAGAACAGGTAGCAAGTCATATGTATAAAAGTTTTATCCACTAAATGAGAAGCCAAAGATATTCCTGTTGATTCCGTCACTTCAGGTACACTGGGGCAGCTTCGTTTCACACGCTCCCCTACCTACACTCTGCAAGACTTATTACTCTGCAATAAATATTTCTAACTCCACTTGTTTCCAAATCCCAAGGCTCCTATTCTGAATTCAAATTCTGTACAGACAGACCATCCATCTCATAACTCATTGCGCTTGGCAGACCTCTGTACGTGGTAAGAAATCAGGTACGTAATGAAATTAATTCTACAACAAGTGTTTGAGGATGAAGGAATTTCTTCTGCCCTTTCACTATTAAAACGTAGCACACAAGGTACTAAAGGATAATACTAAATTACAAATTATATTAATGTCTATATGCACAGACGGAAGAGATACACATGAACATTTATATGTTCACAGATTTAAGAACTACAGAGAAAAATAAAGGCATCAGCTGCCTCAGTTGGATTTCTTGCGTTAATGTAAATGGTTCCTCAGTAAATCCCAATTCTGGTCACCACCAACCACATGCCCGAGGCATGACGGAGATGCCATTGACGGCCTTACAGCGGCCTCACCTACACCAGCCTCCACTACCTAAATTCAGGCAGTGATCTGTGCCACACCAATTACCGTTGTCTCTCTTTTACAAGAGTCTGCTGTGACTAACTTCACAAGTGTAAGTAATTACGCTGCATGTTTGCTTTTTGCACTTTCCTTTCGCCTACAACCCTCCTCTCCCCGAGGTGCGGGCTGTGCTGAGGGGAGGGAAGGGCTGGAAACCAGAGGCCGGCGGAGCCGGACAAACAAGCAGCCGAGGGGAATAACTTATTTGCAATAACTACAGTTTCCAAAGGAGGCAACACGCACCTGGGGCTTCAGCCCCTTCCTTCGCGGGGTTTTCCTCCTGAACGGACGCTCGCATAAGACTTGTCCCTAAATAAGTCTCTAACGTCCCTAAACGTAAGAAGTTCTTTTTAAAAAAAATAAACGCAGCGGAGCGGCTGCGGAGCCCCGAGAGGAAGCGGGTCAAGCGCCCGCCGCCTCCCGCCCCCTCAGGGCCCCTCACAGGGCGGCCGGGCGCGAGCCGAGCCAGGGGCTGGCTGAGGCGGCGGCTCCCGCCCGCCTCACACCGACCCGGGCGGCGCAAGGCTCCGGCCGCGAGGGACGCCCCCGCCCGGGGCATCGCCAGAGCAGGGCGAGGAGGGCGGCGACGGCGTGAGGAGATGAAGGAGGAGGAAGGTGCGTCCCCCCCGGGCATGGCCGGGGCACCCCCGCTACCGCTCCGTGCCGGGTCCCCCCGGAGCCACAGTGCAACCTTTGTGGTCCGCCCCGCCACGGCCGCCTCCCGGTGCCCCGGAGGAGCCGAGCCCCGCCAGCCCTGACAGGCAACCGCCCCCCTGCCGAGCCCCGGGCAGAGCACAGCCGCAAAGGACGGCACCTTACCTTGCACCCTCCTGCTCCTCCTCGGCTCCCGGCATGCGGCTCGCAGAGCTGCCGCCCCGGCGAGGACCNGGGAGCTGAGGGAACGCGGGGGGTTCCAGGGCTGGCCCGGCGGCTGTCAGGGCAGGCGGAGGGAGGAGACGTGTGTCTGTGTGCCGGCCCCCGCCGCCACAGCCCCGCCCCGCGCGGTCTCCCCTCCCCGGCTCCCACCCGCTCCTGGGCCGTGCCTCCCTCCCTTCCGCTCCTCCCCTCCGGGTCCCCGCCGAGCTACCCACCTCTGCCGGCCCTGCCTCCTCCCCCAGCCCCGGGCTTCACCGCCCCGCAGCAAGGCCGGGGGGGAGAAGGGGCACCGACCCGGGTGAGAAGGGGTTCGGCCCGGCTTGTGCCCCCCGGGAAGCTCGGCTCCCCCCGCCCCGGTCGTGTTCTAAACGGCCGAGGGGAAAGAGCCAGCAACAAAAGGCAAAGGGCATCACTTCCACGCTGAAAATCTGAGAGATTAACAGTAAGTGACTAGGAGTGGGTCCCATTAGATCAACAACCTGGGGAAAGTAGCGACAAGTAAATTACAGATGGCAACAGGCATGTCTCTTCTGGAGGAACGAAGTATGGAAATATGCTATGAAGCCCTATTGATCAGAAAAAAAAATAGTGCTCTGAAGATGGAAGCAAGTAGAGTATGAGCTCTTCAGAAGAGGGACTTTCTGATATGCATTTATACTTTGGTAAAGATCATCTTATTTTCTGTGACCAAGTCTATAGGCACTAGTTCTGTATAGTAATAAATACTAACAGTTACATCACTTAACACAAATGCAAACTCAAATGAAACGCATCTGGTAGGCCTTTTTCAGCAGTAGTGTTGCCAACTTCAAACAGCCATTGCAAAAGTAATAATAAAAGGCAAAAAGTAGCTCACCACATTCTGTAGCCCAGACACCAGAAATATTTTAAAATTGAGTAATTAATTGTGTTCCTCAGCGACCGTTAGGCTTTACATTTCAAACCTAACATCTTGCAGTAAGATTTAATCTTTCAGTTGTTTCAAGTTGCTGAGGCTAGAAATGTAGACATCGACATATGAACATCAGACCTTGGTTCTTTTTAAGTAAATGTCTTAAATGTCATTTAATTTCTTCAGTTTGGGATACTAATCTCTGAACTCCACTTTACACAGTATGAAAACACTCTGGAATTAAAGTCACATCTAAAGAAAGTGGTTCTTAAGGTGAACTACTGTTTTTAAACTAGGGACAATTCAACTGGAAAATAGCCATCAAGACAGTAGTTTTACAACTACTTTTTTCTGCTCCTAAAAGCAGCAATTCACATAAAAATAAACAGGTATGTGGGGGCCTGGCACTTTTCTAGCTCTATGGCAGTTACCTACACAGGGATTTATGTATTAATCAATACTATGTCAAGAGCAAAAACTGGTCTCCCAGCAGTATCGATATAATTAGCAGAATGCAGAAATCTTTGAGGCTGCTCAGGTCTGATTATTTCTGATGGATTCCTGAAACATTGAGCCTTTATCAAGAAAACAGATGTCCCAGCCCCTCCATTTGTAGTGCTGCTAAAGTGGTGCCTATTACAAAAACAGAGCTGCAACAGGCAGCAAGTGCCTGTCCATTTTTTTACTCAGGATTTGCCACACCTGTAACGGAAAAGCGACCGGTTTAGACCTCTATTTTAAAGCTTAATTTGGTATTCATTATCCGGAAATGGGAAGAGATGCTGTTTAGAGACCTTTAACTTTTAGTCTATTTTATGTGTCCTCAAAATTTCCACTTACTTATGTAGACAGGGAATGAAAGATTAGTTGATGTAAATTGTATAATTATATAACGTACTGGAATCTGCTCATCCACATCGACTAAAAATGTCGTCCAGGGAAATTCAACATTTTTAGTAATTACCGATTCGTAATTCCTGTTTTTTAAGATGATAAACTATATAACACAACTTGCAATTGTTGTTTGTTCAGCATTTTTAAATCCTAACAAGCAGTGATAATAGACATACTTTTTAAAAAATGTTTGTTTTTAACAAGCCAATTTAAGGGTAAAAGCAGGGATCTTCAAATAAATGTACCTGTATTTCTCAAGTCTGAAGGCAGTCTAAGCAAAGAGGGTAAAGTTTAGAAATAAGAATCCTGCCCTGCTTTCCTGATTCACTGTAACTATTATTCTCACTCCACCCTCAGTAGCTGAGCATTGTCCAACTGTTCTGCAAAGACATGGTGCTTTCCTTCCTAACACCTAAACACACCTTGGCACGTTTGCAAAAGCTACAATAAAGAGTAGGCAGTTTCCTTTCTGTTGATGACTAATGACTTTTATGGATACATCCTCCATATTAGATGTTGCTAAAGACAAGTAGGTCTAATTCTATTCTCATTTTTCATTATTTTGAAGTAAGTATGATGTAACAGACAGCAATGAAATCACTCCTGATTTTCATCGAAATTATAAAGGAGTCACTCTTGCAAACCAGGTTCAAATCAAGCAATGCTCTTCTAGAGGAGAAGTAGTACCAAGAAGTTCTACGGGGCCCTGGAGACTGTCAAAAGGCTGTTCTAAGTTAACTCACAGATCAGAGGTCTCGGTGGGATACCATAGAGGAAATAAAACACATTGCTCAATGTCTGCCTCAAATCTACCTCTTCCTTCTCTTGCAGTTCTTGCTGGGCCTCTGCTGTGCAGCCCTCTGTTTCCTACCACACTCCATCGGTAGATGACTTGTTGCAGGGGTGACACAAAACTTGTTTGGCGCATAAACCAGTGCCCTGTTGATTGTTCTATCATGCAGGTTATTGCAAAATAGCAAAAGGTGCAATAATGGTATCTCTAGCCAAATACACTCACTGGTTACAGACTGCTGAAAGAAGCACCATTATGGCTCAAGACTAAGACATGAATCCCAGTATTCTGTCTTCAGCCGACACCAGCCTCATCTTTGCTCTGAAGTGGATTTATTTCCTATATCTAGTTCCTATCCATTTCTCATGTAAGATGAGGTTAACACCACTTGCTTACAGCCTTTGTAACCCCAGTTGTGCACTTGTGAGGAAAAAAAATCTGACTTGCGACACACCAAACAACTTCTCTGATGTATATCCCACTCACATTGTTAGTATCTGATTTCATAACCAGACCCACTGAAATTAGTTGAATCATCTGAGAAATAAAGCATTACTAAAAAGGGTGTGGCCACAGCATTCATAAAAGGCTCAGAAAATGGCACTGAAAGAGACTTTTATATCATGATTATTGTTCTACAACTTGCACTGTAGATGACTTTCACCAGGCAGGAGCTAGCTGCAGTGAAAATATTCTTGGCACCCACTTCCTTGATGTAAAATCCTTCTGGGAACTGTTTTCTTTGAAACACAGTTTAGTTTGGTAGCCACGTAAAAAAATAGATAAAACAAGTCCATTCCTCAAGTTTAATTTTCCCTTTTGCTATGCTAGACATCCAGTCTTTTGACAAGTGTAATCCTCTGTAATTGGGTTAGAAATAAAATTTTCTCAGCTGTGGAAGAGGTGACTTCTACTTTTAGTTTTGATCTGTGTTTTCAGCATGCTATCAAAGTTAATCAAGAACTCATGGTCTGCAGTCACTGGCAATACTCAATATTCCTATAAAAGGCAGAGTGTAGCCTCCAAAGGTTGCTTTACTCTGATATGGGAAAAACACTGTATCAGTCTCCCAGGCCCTTTGCATGATGTTGGGTTCCATGTCTACTAGTAAATAATGTTATATTCTCTAGGAAATTATATTATGATTATAAATAGCCAAATACTTTTGGTTAAGTAAAATCTCATCACAAACATGGTTAGCTGTTACAAAAATTCAGAGCAAGTTACATGAAGAATTTGATGGTGTTTTAGAGTCAAAGGGTTAATACAGAATTTGCACAGGGAACATATGTGTGTTACAGCACCTACGATTATGTGAAACCACAGGTGCACAGTTCCCCTGTGGAGAAAAAAATACCAATTCTATAGACTACTATGAAATAAATTTACGTGACTCATAATCAACAAGACTGCCTCTCTCCAAGTAGATCTTTTTGCACATCAGTAGCAAGTAAATAGTTCAAATTCCAGCTAAATCAGCAGCCCTACAGGACAGCATTCCATACACTCACTCATGCTACTTCAGTCTTCCATCTATTGTCAGTGCCTGTGAACCCACCAGCCAAGTCTGGGAAAAAAGGTAGTTTGATTTCTGTGGTAAATCAGCTTTAAACGTTACAGCTCCCTATCCATTAAAAATTAATTCTTTTTATTACTTGATGAAGAAAATTCTCCAGATATTAATTTATTCTTGCACTGATGTTTACTAATATAACTATTATGTCCATTAATATATTATAAATATCCAACTATATGTAACTACTCCCCCCCC
>VXBO01003222.1:185264-236304 GCA_013400135.1 Rhinoptilus africanus
AATGTTTTCACACTCCCAGCCTTCCCGAAGAACTGAGCTTTAGCATTATGGCAGGTATGGGCAAGCACTTAAATTTCTCGTCATCTAGGTGACATCTGACACCGAGGAAAGAACATTTCCTTTTCCTCTGCTTTCTGTGAAACAGACGATATGACCAATCTCTACTTTTTCTATGTACTGCTATAAATACGAAATCATTGTCAGTAGTGCCACTGCCCATAAAAATGAACACAACAGGTAAATCAGACTTCATTAAATTAGTTCTAAGAGAATAAAGAATGAAATCATATTCTGTTACAAAGATAGAAATTGACCTTTGTTCTGGTTTTTATGAGTCTGAGAAACAGCAACAGATTCTAGCAAGTAAAATAAAAATAATTTGTAGCAATAGAAGGAAAAATTCCTTCAGCGGATCTATAGCACAGCCTTTAACTTCTGACCTTTTAGAAATAATTCACGTCTGACCAATTATAGTTGGAATGCACATATTGTGTGCAGTGCACACTTTTCACCATAACTCAAAAAGGGGTGGTTGTTGTGTGATTGTTGGTTGTGGGTGGTTGTTGGGTTTGGGGTTTTTTTGCGGGGCATTTCAGTATGAAGTCACCGCAATATTTAAATGCAAGATAAAAAAAATGAGAGCTTACTTCCTTACGTTTTTTGAGATGTATTATCCATATGTACATCCTTATATCGAAGCATATATTTCCACATCCTCAAGGTGGAAGAATTTTGGCCAAGAATTCCCAAACATCAGGAAAGCATCCTAAGGGTTCTCATGTTTTAAACTGAAGGTATAAAAACTAGAGCAACACCTTCTTTCCATTTTCTTTCAACCACAAAGTCCCTTGCGGGCTCCAAGGCAGAAGATACAGAGATCAGGACTGCAGAATACACATATGGATAACACATCTCAAATAAGTCCAGTTCAGACACAGAGAAGTAACTTACCAAATTCCCTTTTGAATTGCTAATGCAACTATTCACATGCTTAGTGACCCTTCAGAATGTCTCCACTTACCTGGTGATAGAAGCAGAATTAGGAATCCTGGGATAGAGACCCAAAGACAACAACAACAGGTATAAGCAATTTAAACATCATCCTGTAAATTCAACGCAGCTAATGCGTATGCAACCTATTTGATATTAAGTAAAGAGTTCAAGTCTTCAGTAATAACAAGTTTTACAGACTAATTACAGATTTTTCTATAGCATTCTACGTTTGATTGTGCCAGACCAAAAGTCTATTATAAAAACCTTCATTTACCTGAGCAATATGAGGAGCATGAGTGGTTTCAAGGCTTATCCTTGAAATTAGTTTGCAAGGTTCACTGACTGGAACAGTGCTTGGATCAAATTAAGAATCATATAAACCTTAGGTAATTATCACATCATCTTTGACAAAATTAATCCAATCCAATCCAGGTTATTATGGTTTTATAGCTGGTGTGGACAGGTGTCAGAACCAGGTACTGCTAGGAGACCTTCAAAGAAGATATGGGAAAAATAATTACGTAAAATCATATTAAGACAGATTTTTTTTTTTAAAAATAAAAATCAGACCCAGTCCGTCCAATACAGGAATTTTAGAAAATTAAGTTTCTTACAATTGCTTGACCATATTAAACACCCATCAAAATATCATTTCACTTCCCAATGTAGTATAAATAGGAGTTAGAGAATCTAGTTATTTGTGTGGTGTGCATAACTGTATTAAAAGTGTTTGATAAAATGATTAGTCTCTTAAGACAAGTCTTCTTATACTAGTAAGAAAAGCCCAATGAAAGAAATGCAACAAAAATGTTTTATTTTGATATTTAACTTCTAAATTATAGTATCATAAAAAATTTATTTCTGCAAATGTCAGCTGCATTCTGTTTTCAACAGTTCATGTGTTTATGTACAGGTACAAATTATGGCAACAGCTATACTTATCATTCACAATGTTGAACACACTGCCATATATTGAACCTTCAGCTTTCCAACGTTTTTTCCACCCTCCCAGAAAATACATTTTAAAACATCCAAAGAATATCCACACTTGAGTCTAGCAGAAATTAAAGGGATTCTTTCACCAATAACATTCTGGTTAGAGTTTACTAATGCTTGAAAATAGTAGTAAGCTAACCTCTAATATGTGTATTAACATATTTGTTTTAAAAAATATTTTTTACAAGGATTTTTTCTGTTATTCTCATTGAAGGGAAAAATTACAGAATTCTTGCAATTTCAGTACTATGTCCTTCAAGCATCTCAATATACACAATAATTTTTCTAATTTTTTTAAGCCCTATGGCTCTGTAAAAAAACCTGTGGTAATACCAAATTAAGTATTACTTTTTTCAATCTTGTATATTTCAACTGTAGGCTTGTCCTACTCTAAATTTTCAATTAATTATATTCTCTTTCTTCTGAGGACATATAATACGTTGTTTCCACCTTATGTGAAGAAGGAATGAAGGAATTCTTCTTTGTTCACCACCCCCCCAACAGATTTGATTGGCATCTGCATATACCTTTTATAATTAAAAAAAATAACATTTGCAGGATTGTACAGCAAATTTTGAAGAAATAAAAATTAAAAGATTAATGACAGATGAATCTTTGTGCAACTGCCATTGACCTTTTTTGAAACTGAGCTTTCTCAGAGCTCAAAACAAAAACCTCATCCATTAAGTAATACCAATTCTGTGACTGAACTTAACAGAACCAGGATATCTTCCCCATATTCAGTCTAGCATAAAACAACAGTATGTGAGCTGCAACTTTCCACAGGGGAAAGCAGCACTGCCTTCACCAGCTAACTGCTAAGGAATTGCCGCTGCCTCATGTTTTGCAGCTTTGGCATTTCTAAGCACAGCAGCTCTCCAGCACCCAATTTTTGGAACCTTTCTGCCTGTGTCTTATCAATCCAAACTCTCTCTCTAGTAAAATGGCAAGAATTGCACTGAATCAAGATCCTTCACAGCTGGATTTAGTAGAGGAGCATTTACAGCATAAACCCCCCATCACTGAAGGTGCAGATGATTCACTACGTACTTAAAACTACCTAAAACTTACTTATCAGTATAGCAAGTTTGAGGTTTTCCAGTTAGTGGCTTTTTTTCAAATTCGTAAAACAGGAAGAGTAAGGAACATTACATTAATGAGGAAGGCCCCTCGAATCTGTCAAAGCATGACGGAGTTCTGCCATCAACAGTTACATTCAAATAATTGTTACAGCACTTTTGCACTCCATCTGTGACAACAATTTTGAGAGTCTCTTGTTTGGAAATTCAAATGATTTAATATAAGCTGATGAAAAAAAAAACAAACACAAACCCCCAACACTCAGGAGCTTTAAAGCTACTCAGCCAACTCATCGCTGGTTTAATAGTTCTATCTCATGCTATTAGAATAGATAATACAATACAACAGTCAGCAATGTCTAATTCTTATCTATCGAACTGAGAGAAAATATTTGAGGTGTTTGAGTTCTCCCTTGACATACTTCCTAAAGTAACATCCTGTTAGTGGAATGTGAAGACAGGTTAAACGAGACAGAATCTGACTCCATGAGCGAAATAGCCAAGGGCACATTGCCAAGGTGTCTTTGACTATTTGCTGTTATCATACTTATTATAATTGTGCCTAGAATTGCAGTTACACAGATGAGTTTTAATTATAAGAAGATAAGAAATTGCTCTTTGAAAACTGCAGGGATATTTTGGATTATGGCCCACCTACCTGGTCACTGCTAAAAAAAGGACATGCGTGCTCTGTGTGTCTTTAGGTAAACATGTCCAGCTGTAGTTTAAGCATTTTTTGTTAACATAACAGTATTAATATTATACTATCTTAATAACTAAGTAATGATAAATATTGTGAAAAATAACTGTGAAATAACTCATAGGCTTTTGTCTCCTGGTTGTTTCAAAACAAAGCAAAGAATTCATGCCTGTTAACTGCTTCTCTTAACTTGTTTTACCCCAGATGATTTTTGTAGCAGCATGGCCTTGAAAGATAATATGAAATCCCCCATAAAGCACACATTTCATGGCTGAACAAAACCAGAATGTTGTCTTAACAGAAAATTTGGTCTTCCTTCCCTCATCTCTTTGAAGTGTTCTTTATATTAGCACTTCCAGGAAGAAAACAGGAAACTTGGTTTCCATGGTACCACTCAGCATATGCAGGATCTATATTTTTGTCTATTATTAAAATCATACTTCAGACTCAGTACAGTATTATTCGTGAGTCATCATAGCCAGATTCTGGGGAAGAGATAGGAGAACCATACAGAAGAGGGAGATGCACAATTATCTGAAACTAAATACTGAAACATATTAACATTTGGTAGAGGAGACTGTGCGGAAAGGAGCTCAAACATTTCTAAAAGAAAATTATTTCTTCTGTTGGAGAATTGCTTAATCTCACCTTTGGCATTTTATCTTGCTTCTGAAAAAAATACTGCTTTTACTTACTACAACACTGCTGCCATCAAGTACATCAGCACTTAAAACTAGAGGCTGGACTACAAAATTTACTAAGACTTAATGTTCCAAGCTATTTTATGTCCAGTTGCAAGATTATTTCTAGCAAAAAAATAAGTCAATTTTGATTATGGCATCTGTAAACAGTGTAATATCATGACATTTAAATTAGTAATAATTTTGAATGTATTACCGTCTATTTTTGAATGCTGCATTTTTCAAATCATGAAAGACTTTATATAAAGACCAAAAGATTCAAGTTTACTGGCCATAAAAAATTGCCTTAGGAGTAACAGATCTTCTTCAGGGAGTACTTGTTCCTTCAAGTAGATTTAGTGCTGAGACAGTGTGGTAGTTAAAGCACAAACAGAGGCTGTTGATAAAGTGGCAAATGCATAACAATGCTGTAATGTATTATAAAGGAGCAATTGCCTGCAGTTCGTCACTGTGGATATGGCAATGAAGTTCTGCTTTACATATTCCAGGCACTAGGAATTTTGTAGCAGTGATTACAGGAGGTTCTTCTTCCCCTATAAAAGGAAAAAAAAAAAAAAGTGAGGTTCATTAATTGAAACACTGATTTTGGATTTGGTCGACATTTTAGAAACAACGTAAAGAAAAATTTTAAGAACCCGCTGGATCATAAAGCCATACACTCATGAGGCTGAAATACCATGCTCAGCAACTCCATATCTAAAGAATTAATACAAATTTCCTCCCCGGGCAGGGCTTCTTAGAGAAGACCTTATCAGTGAACGGAACTAGTAAAGGTCTGGCTGTTGCTACTTCCCCAAAATTAAACTGGTTTGAAATTCAGTTGATGATGCCCAATATAATGATCTCTTTGAGAATCTTTTCTTTGCAGATCAGCAGTCTGCACGTGAACTGCACTGAAAGATAGAAACAATTACAAATTATGTGACTTATGATTTTAATACAAAAGATTAAATCAAACTGTCCTTTAAAGAAGAAAGGAAAGATCTACCTTAAGATGCTAAATGACAGGGCTATTCACTTCTGTTCTGACCAAGTAATGGATAAAAAAATAGCCAGAACAGAAATAGTACTGTGAATTCAGAGTAATAATTTGGAAATGTCCAACTCTTAGAACAAGAGTAAAAGCTAAAAAATTCTATCGCCTCCTCTCATTATTAGGCATATAAGTATTAGGGATATAAGTATTTTCCATGTCTGGGACAGTAAAAAGATTTAATGGGTTGCACTCTAATAGGCAGATGATGCCCAGTTCTAGATACTGTCTCATTTGTACCTGTACCTAATTAGGACCGTGATTTGGCTGAGGGAGGGTTTGAGTGAGAGTCAGTCAGGGTGGTGCTTTTGGACAGGGATAGAGAATGAGAAAACAGCAGAAATTATTGTGGTTCTTTTAAGATGTTGGAACGTCGGTGTTGAGATCCAACTCTACCAGCTAGTACTATCATGTTTAACCTCTATAGCTGAAACGTGTTAACAAGTAGGTATGTGACTGGAGTATTAATTACAGGAAAGACTGCCTCTTTCTTCCAGTGACTCCTTGGCAGCTGGGATACCCAGCTGACAGCTCTGTGATTGAATCAGGAGGGAAATACTGGTAAAACATTCTTACAGAGAAGCCATAAATTTTAAACTAGCATCTTACTTTCATCTAACACGAGAACCTTTACAAATATAATCTGTAATTTTTCCCACAAGTGTGAGAAAAGGCTATGTTGGCAGGAAATTAAAAAATATAATATTAATTTTGAAACAAAAGTATTTGTGGCTTACACAATTAAATCGGTAAATCTGTATTTTTTCTACCTGAGAAGTTATCAGGTTTGAGTTATTTTGGGCTATAGACTATCTAGCCTATAGATCTGGATGCTATATCAGTAAATCAACACCTATATTATCTCCCCCAAGATAATTCTGGCATCAAACATTAGCTATGAATTATCTGAATAATAATAAAAAATAATCCATTTAGCCAAGAGAAAAGTCTAACCAATGAGCTCACTGTCAGCATTCATTCAAGAAAGCAGAACAGCATACCACCATTGAAATGTAATATTCACCTGTTGTAGCTGCTTAAGGAAAATCTCAGCAAATAGCTGTTTTATCCTACGAATACAATTGCTGGAACATTCCACACTGATATAGTTGTGATGCCAGTTCAATGTACTGTAACTGCTAAGGTCGGATCAGCTTTTTATATAGCCTGAGGCAATATTTACACCTTCTAACTGTAGGCATCTAAACTGAGTATCTATTTCAGAAAGCCCCTTCTAAGCATTTCAGTTCTTCAAATGAAACCCGTTTGTTCATTCCTCCCAGCCCCACGTCCAATGAGAGGCCTAATGTCATTCTGAAACTTGAGTCTAGACGAGTATAGGCACAGTATAGACTATATCCCTAAAGCTGCTAGTATGCACTGGAGCAAAATAGGATGTCAGGTTTAGATTTATGACCATTCTGCAAGAATGCTTCACCATATCACCCTCTTGATTAAATGACACAGCTGTCAGCTGAGTATCCCAGCTGCCAAGGAGTCCCTGGAAGAAAGAAGCAGTCTCCAATAATAGGTCAATTAATGACAAGTGACTTTATTAACAGAATTTTAGTGAAACCTTACTTAGCTAGGGAACCTCCCTGACAATAAGGAAAAGATTAATTTTTCTGAAGTTACTGAAACCTGTATCTTTTTTACCATCTTTGTACAATGCTTACCTTCCTCTGCAGCCTTCTATATGGCTCCTAACGTATTACCTTAAGTATTTTGAGATGGCAGAAATATGCTCACAATAACTGAATATAAATTTTAAAACACTGCTCTATCTTACCTAAACCTGATGATGAAGAAACACTTCCTGTAATGGAAGATGTTTCCATTTGGTCTGTCAATAGTCCTTCCATTAAAGGTAAAGATAATTCAGATGAGGGAACAGACGAATCATAGATTCCAGAATCTCGAGGCATATCTTTAAGATTTGAAGCCTTAACGACATGCAATAACGGCTGAAGAACAGAGCTGCCACCACCTGGAATGTCCTGAGTTTCTGTATCGTCTCCAAGGTTTAAGTGCTGAATTATACAGTGAGAGTCTGAATTCCCAGCTGAAATAATATTTACATCTGTTTTCAGGTAAAAATCGCCGTCTGTCACCTGTTTATTCACTAAGTCATTTAAAACCAGGCCAGAATCAAATTTTTCCATGACGGGCTCCGAGTAATGTAAAGAAGGTGGAGGGAAGGGAATAAATTGTTTCTCAAACCAGTCTGGTTCCTGATCAATGAACTGATGCATATTGCAAATGGCAACATAAAGGGACCTCCCAGATTTGCTCCTGAAATAATTCCTTTTACTAATGTTAACAGGAAACACCTCTGAATCCTGTACACTAAGATCTCTGGAGTGTAAATGTGAATATAGCTGAGGAAGATTGTCCATGAGTTTGTATTTTGTACTTAGATCCAGAATACCAGGGATGTCTCCTTCACAGGAGTAATCAAAGTAGACGGCAATGAACTTGCAAAGGTCATTTGAATTCTGCTTTGCTTGACGAAGCTTCTCTGCGACAGTCAACACAGCAAACAGAAAGAGTTCTCCTTTTCCGGCATCTTTGGTTACCCCTCTGTGTTTCCAGTTCTTTTTTTCAACAAAGTATTTCATTCCCTTGGAACACACAATGATGATAAACTGTGACTCATTTATTTTTTTAATAAGCCACTCTTTCTGACCTTCTTTACAAATTTTTAGATCTTCCCACAAGTCTAGAGCCACCTGGAAAAGAAAAGAACATTCTGGTTGATATTCATTATTAGAATATTAGATATATTTCCTAATAAAAGATAAATGAGTTATACTCAGTGAGTCAGCTTGTATTTATCCAGCAACTGAGAATTAATGATGAGTTTAACTACAGCTTATTCCTGATCCAAATACAAGCTGTTTTAAAAGAGTAACAATTAATTGTAGCATTGATAGTGGACAAACCGGCATCAGTGATATTGACCATGTCAGTAGTTATTCACCAAAATAAGCACGGCCTCATATTCATTCTAAACTCTTTGCTTGCAGGCTGAATATTTTACTGGGCTAAGGAAGTGGGTGAATTGCTAAGATAAAAAGGAAAACCTTCCAGACTTTTTATTTAAAAAAAAAACCCAAGAATGCTAGTTACTATATAAACCCATTTTGCTGCTTGTTTAATAAAGAAAAACATACTTAAATATACTTGTGTTACCTATAAATTTATGGAATCAACAAGTAAGAGTGCAAAGCCAAGTAGCTGAATGTAAACTGGGTAGTTCCTTAAAAAATAACACCACTATGGATTTGGTACATAGCAATATTTCTTGGGGAATAAAAAGAACATAGAAAATGTGGTTGGACCAAGTAAATTACTATTTACTTATCTGTTCAAATTAGAGATCATAAATCTACAATAAACAATGTATTGTGCCTGTATATGTGGTTCCATAATGTGCTGAATGTAATGGGAATCCATATTCATTTATCATCGTTTACATATTAATGATGTCTGATGCCAAGAATTTTCATATCTAGATACAAACATGATTAGTGCCTATAACATTGAGTCCTTTCAGTTAGGATGCAAAACAGCAGCAGCTCATCTCTAATAAGAAAGCTCTGAAAACTTTATCATAAGAGTTATTTTATTTTGTACTTTTTCTTAACATTCTACATGGTGTGAAATGCCTGTGTACACTAAGATGAAGGACACACCACTTCATCTCGTGAAAGAAAGAATGAGCAGTAGAATAACTGAAAAAAATAGATGCAAAAGACTTTCATAATAGACACACATCAAACCCACTTATAAAGCATTTTTCCAGAGAACAAAGTATTTTTGCTCTGCTATATCACCCATAACAGTGGAAAACTTTGCCATGTCAGAAGACAGAGAGTGGGTGGATGCCTAGGACACAAGGACTCATGAAAACTGTTACCACAGGAAGAACGTGATCATGCCTGAAGTGCTCAGGCAGTTGGACAGAGGCCCATTGCAGGTCCCGTCCAACTGAACTGTTCTATTCTAGGTATGGGGAAGAGAAGTCATTTTACAGCTCCTTGGGAGATACTCTGATAAAGGCGCAATGCATTTAAGTTTCTCTTTTGTGTCTGTTTTTGTTTCTGTTCTTCAAAATACTGTCCGATCTGCTATCTGAGAGGAAGGAATTTTAATATGGTCAAGTTATTCTTTTAAATAGCTATTAAATGCCACTAGTTTTGTCCTTTATGAGAAAATATTCCAATCCCATATGAAAAATACTTATGCAACTGTTCCATTATGCATGGAGCACCACTTTTTGTATTGAACTCCACAGCTTGAATAACAACACATATTACTTCTGTATGTAGATGCTATCAACATTTTTCATACAAATCTTAAAAGATGCCCGATACCATATGTTGCATGGTACATAGTTATAGCAGTTACAGCTCACCTTGGCACTATTCCAAAGAGGTAGGGCTAAAAGTACACCTCTAAAAAGGGGATTCAAATAAGTTACTTATAAAACACCTTACCTGAACCATTTTAAACATGAATAAATTGTGAATAACCCCTCAAAACATGTGAGGGGGTACTGGCCAAACTACTATGTTTGGCCAGGAGAGGTCAGGCTTGCTGTGTGGTTGAAAAACCAGTTCCCCTTCGTACTTTTCAAATCCCAGCGGCAGGATTAAAATGCAGCAAAAGTAAGACTCACAATTGTCTTGCCTTTTTACAGTTGAAAAGGGAAAGACTGGCCACATATTGATTATGTTTTAGAAAGCAGTCTGAATTTTTAAGCGTAGTCGTTCAAAGTAACAATTTGAATGTCTTTCTCGTAGCTTTAAATCAAAAACTAGAAAAAGACATGCTGATTTTACAGCATTAATGGAACAGAAGGGAAGTAAAAATCAATAAAAATTAATACATAGTGTCAAAAGTTATCCTAATTACACAGATTTTTCTCAATGAGTAGGAGTTTTAATAGATTCTGCTACTTTAAAATTGCAATATAGAATCTATTTTAGGAATACTGGAGTATACCCGGTAGACACCAATACCTGTTTGTGGCTGCCAACTATAGAGATACATGACCTACTGAACAGAAAAAGGCGTTAATATGAAACAAGGTAAACACAGCTGAATGAAAGTTCTGGAATCAATGCGGTACACCTTTCCCACTATTCTGTTTTTTCACACGGGCTATGATCTGTTCTTTTCCCTAAGTAAAGAAAATCTCTATAGCAAATATTTAGAAGAATAACTGAAGTTCTCTATGGAAAAGAGAGATTGAAATAACTTATTTTCAAGCACATACTATTATGAGCTTTTGGGGTGCTGTTTCAGTTCAGGAAACCATTTACAGAAGAAACGTTGAGTTTACCTCACAGCCACAAAAGTCCTGAAGAAAATAAGCGAAGCATTGAATGACGTTAATGTGTTTCTGGCAATCTTTATTGGAATAGCAGATGAACACTTTTGGCCGGGGACGAAGTCTTTCCACATGGAGACCTGCAGCATATGCTGAAGATTCTGAGCTCTCCTCATCTAGGTGGGAATATATATTTTCTAAATTGGAAGAGAAAGAGAGTTTATACTATAAAGCTTGGGTTTGTTTTATTTTTTAAATTTTTGTAGGCTCATTACAACTGCATGTAGAAATGTCTTTTTTCAAAAGATATTTCTGTCCTTTCCAGCCTGAAAAAGTTGTGCACACTCTATTTATGCAGCTTAGGAGTTGCTACATATGTGGAACGCACTTGGAAAGTGAAATGTGCAGTTATTACTGTACAACTCAGAAAACTTAAGAAGGGCTTATTTTATAAACAGAATGACGTTGTTTCACCTCTATCCAGTTTCAACAGTCGTCACCTCTCTGTTCAAATATTATGAGCCTCATCATCAAGAGTTTGCTGTATAACAAAGTGGTTTTTTTAAAAAAAAAAAAACACACACACAACACAAGCCATTTGAGAATATTAAACTCCAGGTATACAGATCCCTTCGGAATATCATACAATAGCTCTCCGATATACATACACACACACAGCGACGTTTGGATGTTAATTTGACATTAATCTGAATTAAGATATGATTAATTTAAATCAAAATAGCTGTTAGTGTTTCTTTTCTTGTATAGATGCTTTTATGCTGCAACATAAAAGTCTGCTTTTATGCCAGACATTCAATCTAGTTCTACAGTTGATTAAGCTAATTTGGAATAAAGCATGAGTATTTCAAAATATAAATACCCATCTGGGGATTTAATTTAGGACAATTCATCAGGAATAACTATTCTGGAACAACTCTCTGTAGACAAATCCTTTGTGATTTGTCTGGGGTTTTTTGTTGGAACTGTGCTAGCTGTGAGCAAAGGGAGAGCTACAGAAGACCAGAAGGTAAAAGGATTTAACCCAGATGGCATATAGCACTTGCAGTATACTTCTGTGCCAAAATGCAGATGGATAACACAGATATGTGAGGTTTGGGGACCTAATCTCTTTTTCCATATTCATGAAACCGCATGATTCCCTAGATTCTACAAAAAATGCCAATTGACTTTTAACATCTCAATGTATCAAGTGTTGCTTGCCAGCTCCTGGACACAGAGGAGAGGGAAGTCAGCAAAGAGGGATGGAATCTAATTTAGAGAAACATCTGCAAGTAAGTCTTAGAAAGTAAATTTAGGAAGATGGCTCAGGATGAAGTGTAAAGGCAACTTCCAGGAAAGTGAACAAATCTGGAAAAATAGATACAGGTAGTATTTCAGACAGCGCTGAGAGCTGTACTGGGTTTACTTTCCTTCTGGTTTAAAATAAATATGAATTAGACATTTCAGAATGAAATAAGGGAATGCTTAAAATATATCAATTTACAAACCTGTTTGTATTCTAGATGGTCATGGAGTACTTTTACAAATAAAAAGAAACCCAAACCGAAAAATACTTCCCAATAGCAATTTTGTTCTCTTCTTTCTACAGTGAAGTCTTGATTTGTGACACAATACTTTCTATGGCAACAAAAACCATCAAGCACTGATTAAGAATTTGGTACGAGTTTCAATACACAAAAAGCAGTCGGGGGGAAGGAGAAAGAAATAGAAAAGAAAGCTCTTCCAATAAAGGTATTTCTGGAATCAACCTACAGTTAAGACGTTTTTGGTTGCAAAAGTGCATCTTTACATGGAACTGTATATTGAATAAACCCTCTCACCTTGCTGTTTCTTGCGGCACATCACTGTGAAAAGCGTTGCAAATGCTGAAATGACAACTAAAGGGACTGTAATGGCAATAGCTCTTATCGGTCCAGCCCACGGAGAATGTACTTTGAAAAATAAAGCAGTATTAGCCATATGCAAATAAGTTATATTATAATTATCTAATCAAATCTTCGCATGGGAATGTAAAACTGATGCAATACGCTATTATTAGCTAATTCTCAAATATACAGCAGAATCAAACATGATCTTCTGCTCCATTTTAAATAGGTTTGATGCTGATGGTTCCCATCACCACGGCGTTAGAGAGACTGAAGTAAGTACAAATGCTGCATGCCAAATCAAACCTCCCCCCACAGGAAAAACTTTCCATAAGATACACAATAGTCATTCGAACCTGACAGATTTTTGTTCCAGGGTGCTGAACTAGCCCTGAGAACTGCCCTCCTGCACAGATTACCCTTTAGCAATGTGCCTTAGGATTCAGCCCATTTTGCCCGCTGCCTTCATCTGCGGCCATGTTTTGGGTCTACAGTCCCTATTTAGCTTCTCAGTAACCGGTGTGATACACAGTCATGCTAAGCATTCAGCTGCCGGGTTTCCCAGACCGCTTGATTGGATTTCAGGCTGAAGTACACAGGCAGGTAATGTGTTTAAGCGGCTCTCACAGTTTCATTACGTTATTTCCACACTACTGCATCCATCAGTTGTATGCAATTAAGATTACAGACTATGATTCTTCATATTCATATATATAAAAAAAGTGACTTTCCCACCAATATTTTCAAGGATATATTGACCCAACCTGTACTAAATATAAATGTACAGAGATGTGTATGTACAAGCGTGCGTGTCCACTTGTTTTATTAGGTGAAAAAAAAAATATCACAGCACAATTGTCACAGCACAGTGTATCACAGCCCGGTAGTCTTGATTATGGGAAACAGGCAGAGGTCAAATTGAGATTTATTTCCAACATAATTAAAACTGAATCTAAATTAATAAGGTAAATACTGTATACAGTTAAAGAAACAAAATTCATACCTGGTTTTAGCGCATAGTGCATTGTTTTCCTTGTTGTATTAGTGTCATCTACCAGCTTTGAAAAGTAAAAGTTGGATATTATTTTACGGAAACGTAATCTTATTTATTTTCTGCAATATGTAAACAACTATAACAGCTTTCATGACCAAATGTGAAGAAACTTTCTGTTCAAAAAGTTTAAATTGCAGAGCACCACAAAATAGTAATTAGTGAAATCGTTTGTCTTTGTTGGTACACAGTTTAATATTGTAATATTAACTTTCAGAGTTCACCTACTGTCATCATCAAGAGAAATACACAGCTTTTAAGTATAGTAAAAATTGACTAAACTACAGAATTCCAATTTTTAAGAAAAATAAAATCAAAGTCCAAAAATTATGCAGGCCGACAACTTTACCTGAAGGCACACATGAGACTGCTGTGCACTGAGGGAAGTAAAGCTATGGAAAGGTCAAGAACAATCTGTCTAAAAACCTTTACTTGCTCAGAGTACCTCAGTGGGGATGCCTGAAATCCAATTTCACCAGAGTGTGACTTGAAATACTTTAATTTCCGTTAATTTATCCATGAACATACTCATTTAGCTGTCGTACAAATGACTATTTATAAATATTACCTCAATTATGTAATCCCCTGGAGATACATTCTGAAGAATACAACTTGTAGTATCTGTGTTTTGCTCCTACATCAAAGAAAGAGAATACTTTGCAAGCCATTCATACACTTAAAAAACAAATTAAAAAATACATTTGCATTGATTTAGAAATATACAGTGCCCTCCCATATTAAGACCCCTTAAACCACCAGAACTAAGTCTCTACGCTCAAATATAAAAGGACTACAACCCTCTGCCTGCAAAACTATAATATGATGAATTATAAAAAAAAAAAAAAGTTTGGCCTAATACATAAACTCTGCATTATGCCCTGAAGCTCCCTGGCTTTCAGAGATTTAGGATGAAAGACTGACCAGCGAGAACAAACTTGCCATTGAATACTAACCGAAATCAACGAAAATCATACAGCAAATTGCAGCTCCCATAAGATGGCTTAGGAACAGAGCTGTACAGAATCAGAGAGAACCATGCGCACACTACAGTGAGAGCTATCTTGTGGTACTACCTCAGATGGGCAACCCACAAAGTGGTCAAATTTGGTGCAAAGGTGAAAGAAAAAAGTAGGAAATAATACGTATAACAAACACAATAAAACTGCAGCTTGAAGGACTAATTAGTTTAGGGTCTTCAAGAGAGAACAGTCTCTTCCCATTTGCTTATACAATCCAGCTCCAATGGAGCCCTCAAGCCTATGAGTGCTTTACATAAATAGTACCAAATACTTTAAAAATTTTAAAACTGATATCTTCTATATTATATTAAGTTTTTTAAGTTTTATAAAACCACAGAACACCTAATGTTAATAGGTTTTGTGCTTTTAAGAGTTGCAAAACTCAGCGACATACCTGCTTGCACGTCTTTTGCTTAAATGGCCCTTCATGCTTAAGTTTGTAGTGAAGAAAGTAGTACCTAAACCCAAAGTTGTGAGGTGCATGATCAAAGGACACTTGCATGTTAAATCCCTGCTGGGTAATATTCAGATTCCTCGGCTTCCAGTCTGTCAGAGAAGATATTCATGAAGTGGAAAAAAGTGACTCTTCAAGTACAGTAACTTTTTGTAAGGTGAGTATACAGAAAGTATTACGTTTTACTTACAGGGTTTGCAGACAAGGTTTTCTGGCTGTAGCAACAATTCACATGCTACAGATAAACACAAACATTATTAATGACACAGTATCAAAATGTTATGCTATTTAATAGAAAGAGAACGAGGGCAAAACAAGGGAGTTCACCATTTTGAAGAAAATACCCCCATTTATTGTCCAGTCTCTAATATGCCTGGAGTAAATTTGTTATGTTTCTTTGTTATAAGTTCAAGTCCCTTCTCACCTTTATAAACACAGGTTTTTTAATTTGAAAATAGCATTCCTTATTGTGGCAAAAGGGATAATGCAAGGCACGGCACAGCAGGAGAGGAAGTTGAAACTACCCTTAAATACATTTACTCGGAGTAAGTGAGCATGCTGAGCACTATTACAAAAACAATGTTAATGCAGTCTGCAACAGACAGACTTCAACATGTTTTAAGAAGTTTTATAGGGCAAAAACAGCTAAGGAGGACAAATATTAACATTTCACCCCAAAGAGTACTTGCAGTTTCTCATCATACTATTTAAGCACCGAGGAGCTTATTCAAGTTTCTTGTCTCTAACTCCAATGAGAATTGCTATGTAATTTTGAGAAACTCGAGTTGTTGCTATCCAATTGTTTATGTACTCATCCATCTCTATCTCTAGATCTGGTTCTCAAACTGTGATCTCAAAACCAAAATCAAGCTGAGCTTCTTCACAACGTCCAGAGAGAAGGAGCAAACCATCTTCACGAGTCAAATGTTCCTAAGAACCACGGGAGTAATCCGGCTGCAGGCAAACCTGAGACAATCTCAGGCCTACCTGAGATTTTCTTCTGCTTGTTTGTTGCCTAACACCACAGATTAATCTGAGGCATCCAAATTCTTTACACTTAACACCCAGATCTTCCTTCAAAGACTATGTCAGTAATTATCTTAACCCAAGCTCGCTGAACATCACCTACTACATTCCTTTATTGGAAAAGCTAAAAAAACAGGCAGGGGATGGGGGCAGCCATTGGTGAAGAGATAATCTGCAATACTATCCTGTATGCAATACTTACGTCTAGTTCGGAAGAAAAATGGGTGATAATTACTCTCATTTTTAATGGAAGGAAAAGGAACAATCTTTACAAAGTAATCCGTTTCAAACTTCAGATTTACAAAGGGTTGGGATTCCATTCCCTACAAAAAGACAAGATTGCAATATATTATAAAATCAACTATTATAACTGAAACTATCTTTCAAAACAAGGCCACAGTTTTGCAAACATAAACAGAAATTAATACATTAAGAATCCTTTACCTACCCCTCCATTACACATTGACATGAGGAATCTCAATACAGATTTGCATGGGGACTATTCCAGATGCACACCAGAAGCTTCCAGCTTCAGGGAAGCTTCTATAGAAGGGACTAGATCTGTCTCTAGAGCAACAACTATCATTAGTTTAAAGAATAATACTTTTAGGAAGCAATCTGCATCCTAGTAAACAGCACACTGGGTGTATATTTAAATAGAGATATATTTAGATGTATATGCAGCATATAAACACTTTCAATACTATTCACACAGTCAAATGACATTGACACTTTTCTTGAAACAAAGCACTTACCATTCGTTTAAAACTAGGGCTGAGCTGCTTTGGATCTTTTAAAACCATCTGCTGGCACTGTCTTCCCTCTGATTTTAACTCTTCAAGTATTACTCGAAATCCTTTCAGGTATTCAATCCCTGCAAACAACAGGGCATTTAAATAGAAGGCTAATATTTCAAAATGCATAATGTGGTATTTTATTTAATTTGAATATATTTAATTTGTCTTTAAAAATAAAACTTACCAGTGGTATGAAATGTTTATGTTTTAATACCCGCTGTTGTATGTCAGTTCTTCCCGCATTTTCTATCTTGCCTATTTAGAATTCAATCTTTGGCAAAGGCTGCAATTACTACATACTTGTGTAATGCTTAGAGCAGAGGGGCCCACAGCTCAGCTGGGGCGTCCAAATTATCACTGCAATACAACTTACCAGTACCTTCCTCACCCTCAGGAATGGTAACTTCACCTTTCCGTTATTAACAATGAAATTTCACATTTTGCGAGCAAATTACGGAAATGCTCCTTTATAACATCTTCCTACCATTTCTGAGATTACCAGATTAAAGTGATAGCAGTTGTTACAACTTCTTTAGTTCTAGTATAGTACGGGGTAACAGAAAACTTGACTTAAACGGAATGGAATTTATTCCAGTGCGTGAATAATTCCAGTTACTTATAACTGGTGCCAGAACTACACCCTTTTTTTTTTTTTAAGTTACTCTAACACAACTAACTCCCAGCACATTGTCTTTACATTTCTTTGCAGTGTTCTCATGATGGAATTACTTCATTGGATGACTAAACCGAGTCACAGTGATGTGAAGGTCACAGGACAATGCTGGAGTGTTACCCGGTGATACTTTTGTGGCTCAGGTATCAAAATCACTGCTTAGTTCTTCAAGACTAACTACCACTACTCCATCTAATTACATCTTTTCAAGAGCATTACATATGGCAGAACACACATTTATCAAAGACACAGCCACAGCCTTTCTAAACTAGATGCTATATAAATCAAAGTGGATTGATTTGAGTTTATACTGTGCTTGTCAAATTTAAAAAAAAATCCCAAATGTACAATTTTCTATGGACCTCCTCCATTTCAGTTGGTTTCATGGTTTTGTGGGACGTTTTTAATGTTTTATAGTTTTGTAAAAGATAAAGACCGTGAGTTGCCCAATGTGTTCTTAATATTTCATGGAACAAAAGCACTATTTGTGCTCACACGAAGACCATGAAAGAGAGAGTGTCCAGTCTCCATGTTACCCGAGATGTTTCAGAGGCAGTTGTCCTCACAATTTCCAAAGGATTAACCTCTAACAATTATAAGAAAGAAAACCAAGCTTTGTTTCCCATAGAGATTTGGTTCATCCAGTCTGCAGCTGAAGATGACCAAATGCTTTCAACTGGACATTTTTGCAGAAGTAAGTGTAACTTCATATACTCTTTTAAACTCCAGAAATTAATCATTGGTTTTTATCAAAAAAATTATGAATGTATGATTTAAAACTGGGAGGCCACAAAAAAAAAACCCCACAATTTTTCTTACCAAAAATGTTTACTTTGATAAATGCAGGTCTGGGCTAAAGAAAGTTAATAAATACACATTTGCATTATTAGCCATATCTTATCATTTAGGATGCAATCCTACCACATTACTGGGAACTTCCAGCTCTTACTAAATCACAGAATAGTTTGGGTTGGAATGGACCTTTAAAGGTCATCTAGTCCAACCTCCCTTGCCATAAACAGGGACATCTTCAACTAGATCAGGTTGCTCAGAGCCTCGTCCAACCTGACCCTGAAGGTTCCCAGGGATGGGGCACGTACCACCTCTCTGGGCAACCTGAACCAGTGTTTCACCACACGCGTAAAAAATTTCCTTCTTATACCTAGTCTGAAGCTACCTTCTTTTAGTTTAAAGCCATTCCCTCGCATTATTAGTATTATTTTTTATTATCTTAAGACACCTGTCCATTTCACGATGGTTAGTTTAGTTAAAACTAGATAATACAATCAGTAAATCCACTTAACCCAGCACACACATACATTGCAATATGTCACAATATGGTGGAAGCAAATGAAAGAGCGCGGGCACCACTGGGAACCCCTCCACACTTGCTCTTCCTTCCGGATACTTCAGGTACCACACAAGAAACACCAACATCTGACATAGAGACCGAGTAAGGGTGCCTGTGTTAATCCATCTATTAAGTATTAGTAAAGCTTAGTTGTTCTTTTCAAGATCTTACAAAAATATGTACATAGAAGTTCTAAAACTTTCTTCACCTGCCCCAGTGGATGATGTTGTGCCCCCCCCCCCCCCTTTGGAGATGACTGCCCTAGTGGGCAACAAGGTACTCCCAGTGACATTTAAGTGAGTAAGGAATATTCTTAGTGACCATACCTGGCAAGAAAACACATTAAAGTTTGTACAGCTATGATTAAATAATGTTTTCCACCAGTAATACAATTTACATCCTGAAGAATCTTTCAGTGTATTGGCAATTAAACTCAATCAATGCCACTGAAATGCACCAATGCCTTAGGGCAGGGAATGAAATCAGGGCTATTGCAGTTCTGAAGAGCTGGAAAAATTCAACAAACTGGAACAGTAAAAAGCAGCATATGGCCGCAGAGAGCATCCTAGCTTTAGGGGTATTTCAATTGAGCTAGTAAAAATAGCAGCTTTGCAAAGCTGTTAGAATTTCTTTCTTCTTAGGCAGTTCACTTTAATGATTCCAAGCATAATTTAATTGTTTTACTTAATACCAATCACTAAGAAGTTACTACTGAAGATATGATGAATTAGCGCATTGCCCTCTCTACTTACCAATGGCATTGGCTGTCCAAAGTATCGTCACTGCAACCTGTTCATAGCACGCATACTGACTGATAGTTATATTCTGCACATCTCCAATCACGTGTTTTCCCACTGAATTCAGATAAGGCGTGCAGTCTAAAAATAGAGAAATAAACGCTTTAAGAAAAACATTCTTCCCAATGTTCTTGTGCCACACCAAAGCAAGTAAATCATCATCAGTCAGCATCACCTAATCCTAAAGATTTATTCAAGTGGCCAGGTTCCAACATGACCTGCATCTTTCCATGTAAAGAAGAATAAAGAATTGTTAATTTCAAAAAATTTCTTGAAGATTGAGTAAAGTAAAAGTACATGTGCGCTACTTATTCTATAAAAATAAGTACCGTGTAGTAAATCTAGATTAAGCTTTTGTCTCAGGACACTGAAAAATACAATACTGTACAAATCACTGAGCACAACCACTTTCATCAGTTGCAAAACCCTAGTTCATAGGACTCCAAAGGAAATTACCAGTTTATAATACCAGCATAGCCTGTACCACAGTAAGACGACATGTGTTGGGACTCCCAAAAGAGAACAACTTTGCCTCACTCAAAAGAATACAAGGACTGACATTAATTTTGTGCATGCACAATACTTAGAGCAAGAGAATGTTGGTTGATGATCAGGCACGTATGAGAACAATGAACAATGTGAAGCTTTAGAACTGGTGCTCAAGAAGTGCTTTTTAACCACGATACTGCTTGATCCTGACCACACAGAACCTACTGCCCAAATCCATCTCATCTCTGTCACCCGTTCAGTAGCCACATCCCATTTTACTGCCACTGGATCCCAGTCAGAACTGGTTTTGTCTTGTGATCCTCACAAAATACACTGTATTCCCTACAGTTCTGCAAACATGTGATTATAGAAAACCTCATCTTTCATTATGAAAATAAAATATAAGAAAAACATTCTTGACTTTTTCTGTTGAACTTAACCACATCTTTATGCATTCTAAACAAGAAAACAAATAACCCCAAATGTTATTACTTTTAAGGCTTTGCAATGTTTAGGCTCATATTTTGTGGCAGGAAGAGATGTAGCAGCCAGAGAATTCAACAGTTCTGTTGCACAGTATAAATTAAGACATGTTCTCACGAACAAGTGTTCTGCTTTTGAACCAGGGAAGCCAACAAAATCCAGAAGTCGTCTGCCATATAACTATATGTTACTGACTGATGATTAATTCTGAAAACTTGAGATGTATTTGTCTATACAGAGTTTGAAGAAAAGAACTATGAAAAATCAAGTGTTATGATAAGTCACTGTAGGAAATTAGAATTTAATTCAGAGGTGTGATCTTAGAGACAGGCAAAGAAAAATTTTTAACTGAAAAGCAAATTTAGAAATGTCTTTTTACTATGAATAACAATGGTAAGGAGTCTTTTATGTAACTGTCACACAAATAAGAATAGAACAGTTTGCACAACATCGCCTTTCACAAAAGCTGGGCAGTTGGTACTTACTCTTCTGTTTGTAGAATTCTGTTGCTATGAGTGAATTCAATGACAGCATGAACTTCCTCTTCGGAGAATAGAGTATCTCTTTCAATGGAAAGTTTGAAGTAACAGTTTTTTGCTAGGTCTGGATCTAATTAATAGTAAGCCCAAGATTTTGGATCCTGGTTACTAAAATTTTATGGTCAAATGACAATTTGCCAAAATGGAATATAGCACAAATGTCTGAAGTTTGACTGCGAGTCACTGATTAACATTTTTAAAGAACAACAGATTTAGGAAGAAAACAGCAGGGAAAAATTGCACTTTTCAGGAAAGACTTCTTCTACTTGAATACAAGTGAAATACTAAAACATACAAACACTTGTTTTTCACCTGAATAAATAATCTAACCAACTAATTTAACAACATAAAACACAGATTGTCAGAGTTGCTGTGTGGCAAAATGAAAGCCTTTAAATCACAGCCAGCAAGTCAAATTCTCTTTTGTGCCGGCTCATTCACCATAAGTATGTGTTTCCATATTATATGAACTCTTTAGCCTTGATATCAGGGAACTCTTTTCCTAGTACTGCAGAAGTCAAATAACTCCTTTGTTCAGGAAGCACACGGTGCCAGCAGAATTTTGAATCAACACTTGTCATTGGTTAAACACAGCTCCTGGTGCCAGAATTAATGGAAAAAACATGACAGATACTGTGACTTAAACAGACCCCATTGTGTTAACTAAACATGGGGATCTCTGTTCTGACTGATATTATTTCCTGTTTTTCTTTCTGTAGATAAAAAAGTCATAGCTCTTTCGTAGCGACCACTTACCTCTTGTACAATCTGGCATACTTAAATTTTGCTTATTTTCAGCATTAACATCAACTTTGATTAAAAGAAAATTCACTGTGAAGGACTGCAAATTCAGAAATTGACATAAAAACAGAGGAACAAAAGGATGACTGGAATGGAACAAAAGCACTATTGTTAGGTTTCCTCATACATGCTCTCAGTGATCAAATTTTACCCACATTCAGCACCTGAGGTAATTTCTTTGGGTAGGCAAAAAACCCAACCTCTGACTTGCACTGACACTAATACAAACATTACTGCAGTAAATTAAGAGTTTCTCTTGACTGTACATTGAGTTTATATTGATGACGACCACTAACTGCCCAAATAAGGATAATTTCCCAATGTAGTCAATAGTCATACTTTACTGACTAGACAACACAGATGACAAAAACCTTTAAAGAATGAAAACAATACGATACAGACATTTCCCAGACGTTTGAAGAGGTTTGAATTATTATTGTTGCAACTTGCTTATTACTGTTATTATGCTAGAGATTACTTTCGTCTTAGTTTAGCTGCAAAACAGACCACATCTGCTGCAGTACTAAAACCATCTGCCTTCACTGAAAGGGTAGACAGCAGTTTTCCACTAACCTGGGGCTTTAACACTGTAGCTTATGAAAAGTTCCAACTACTCCAACTAGATGAAGAGACGTTATTCATCTTCAATGTTCATATTCAATATCGATCCTTGTAAAGACACCGTTTTAATATATTCCCTGTATACAAACTACAAATTTTCTACCTCAAGATGCACTTCACAGAGTTCTCCCCCAAAATTACACATCAGAGAAAAGATGTATAAAGCTTGAAATAATCATTTCCTACAACTTTGTGTGTAGTAAACCTTTCAACGACTATATTCTTTCACAGAATAAAACCACTAATTTTGCAGCCAAATACTGGGCAGAAGATGTAGGCCAATGTGAAAGTGAAACTACCAGAAATTATTAGATAGTTTTAATATCAGTGAAACACAGGAAGGAGAAGATCCGCCAGACACAGCAAAAACAAAACTAGATTTTAAAATTATGTCAGTACTAAAGAGCTCATGCCATTCTTCAAGCTGTTTTTAAAAGACACATTTCTGTATCTTGACAACTGTGAAGGAGCCCTTGATTTTTGTGAATAGAGTGCAAATTTTGAACTTACTGTCATATTTAAAGGTGATATTGAGTAGTCCATTGTACTTGGTGACTGATGACAGCCCCTGTAGAGAAATATCAAGAAAATAATTTTAATAAAGCGAGCTACTTTGAACTTCGGTAGATTTTTATTTCCTAAGTAGTTTGCTGGAGGATAGCAGAACCCACGATTTTTTCTCCTTCTCTTTTGGCACACCATCCATCAACCTGAACACAGGCAGTGACAGAACAGACTGCATACACCTGCATGCACTCACCTGTCATCAACCTTCCAAATGTAATACTCAAAGAAGTGAAAGCAAAGAGAAATGAAAGTCTGAATATAATATTTGCATGAAGACAGGAAATTGTGATTTAAGTAATTGACTTGCTCAGTAGATGTGAATCATAGAAGCTTATTTTTGAAAGTTATGCGACGTTCTCAACTTATACCATTTAGGTTAATTGTACCCATACACACCTTTAATCAAGGTTTAATGACAAATCAAATTGGGTTCTCCAGCACAAACAAAGTGCAAGAGAAGACAAGAGAGAATGTGAGTCTGAAAAAGTTGATCTCAATTCCACGGTCATGAAAAAGAGTATCGAAAGTTCAAACAGAGAGAAGGAGGAAAGTCACCACTAAGCACTGTGGTGACAGCACTTTACCTCCATTTTCTTGGTGAAGGTCATTTTCAGGAAAGAAATTAAAGGTAGGAGCAAAACAGTAGAACTGACTAGAAAGCACTCATCACCTCCCAGACACTCCTCATCTCATTAACTACCTCACAACAAATGCCTGAGGGACTCTATTAATCTATTTGTCAGTTGGACAAACTAAGCCACCAAACATTCAGCACACTCAGAATTCATCTATAACCAAGTCACCCTTTTTTCATAAGTCTAGTATTGCTCAATGCTCACAAGAACTACACGGAACTCAGAGCTGAACATAAACTGAGGTACGATAAGCCAGGACACAAACCCTGTGGCCTGGTTGATTCGTGTGCCTGAACCGTACGTAGGAGAAACATACTACAGAGGGAGTATCGACGTCCAGTGCCTAGATATGTGCCCAAATCTATCCTTCATTAGATTATTTTATACAGCTATATTTGTATGTAATTTATGTTTCTGTGCCTGATATTCTTGCGGAATTTTTATTTCCATGTGCTTTAAGTCTTATGTGTTTTATACAATGGATTACTTTTCTGTTGTATTTTTTTTTATGTGAGAGGCCCAATATAGTGGCCCCAATCCTTTTAACATGTAGTGTAAACATCTTAAAGAAATTCTTGCTAAGAAGAACTTAATTAGACAAAAACACAGATAGATAATTTAAATTTCAACCTTCCCTTTGATTATTGGCTAAAATCAACAAAGTTAAAGGAGGACAAACGAAACAGTGGATTTCCAACTGCAATAATTCAGATAATTGCATCCCGTAACTTTTCCACTAAAAGTGCATATGTAAAAATCCATTATGCTACAACAAACACCCTTTTCCATTATCAAATACTATCAAAGCAGAGACTGCCATCCCTGCTGAAAGGCACAGAAAGTGAGGACAAACCGGGAACTATTCTATTGCTCTCCTAGGGAGGAATCCAGACACGTACACAGGCTGGTGCGTCCGGTGTCTCTTCCACACTTACGGAACAGAACTCTGAACTTCAGAGGTGCAATGCCTTACCCTTTAGCAAACACCAAAATTATTTTTGAAACACAAACTGTAGCATCACCCTCACCCTGATCCCGTTGAAAACCAGAACACTGATACTTATTGAGTAATATCATTCCCTGAAAAGCAAACATCATGTTTACCATTATCTTTAAAAAAAATACCATCCATTTACATAGAACTGTATCTGGGTTTACTGCTACAATGTAAAGAACAGAAATCAATAGTATAAAAGGACTTCAACAGTAATTAGATGTTGTCAGGATCAGACATAAACATTCACTGTTTGTCACTTAAGCCAGACACAGGTGTTTAGAAAAGAAAAAACAAGGTATGAATTAAGTTACCTTTTAAAAAAAAGGTAAAATACTACATAAAGGATGAAAGCAAATCAGATCTTGATAGCATCGTTAGAAGTTAAACTTGTAATCTCACTTTCTTCTTAGGTGGCTTTTTATTTGTTTAACTTTGATACAAGCTGGCGTTAAACAAGCTGTTACACAAAAAGGTTTCCTGAAACAGGAAGGCATCAATTTTTTTTTTCAGTCTTAACTTTTCAATTAACACCTGTTCTATTCCGACTCATTTTCTGTTTCTCTTGAACTATATAAAATGTCATTTAATTTACTACTACAGCAATATAAAGACATTATGTGTTTGATTAAAAAATTACAAAACAGAAACTATTGACTTTTCATATTTATAAATAAGGGCAGATAAAACATCAAATTAATTAAATGTTACCTGTCTTCCTTTTGTGTCCTACAGCTGAAGTTTTGAGTGACATAAATTTCACCAAACCACACATAAAATTAGCACAAGAATTTTAATTCATTAAATGGATCTTTTATATCCTGTATTTAAAAAAATACAATATAGCAATGCTTTTCAGAGCACCTTTAATTGCATTTCCACTGGGATTATGGTGACATCATAAAAGATGTAACAGTAGAAGTATAAATCAATATACCACAATTATTAATAAAGTAGAAGCAAAAAGTAAATATAAGCATAATCCAAACTCAAGCAGCACATGAGACTTAACTGCAAGTAAAAAATTTGCTCACAAGTGCATAAAAAGTGCAAAAAAGCTGCAGTAATTTGTGAGAGAATTAGGGTCACCTTAAAGTTTTGAACTAGGTAACTGTCATAATAGTTATAGGTTAAAACATGTAAGCTAGTCAGACAATTTCATCGTGCTAAACTTTGGTACTAATCCTCCAAGTACTTACTGCTGCGAGTTTAAAAATATCTTCTTCCAGGAAGCATTCTCTTGGTTTTAAGCCATAAAGTAATTGTGCTATTTAAATGGCCTATAGCTAAGGCAACTGTTTAGAGCATCTTTAAAACTATAAATACTAATGCTATGGCCCTAACGCTCTACATTCTTAGTTAATTAACCACTAACATTTGTTGAATTTACATGCAGCTTTTAATTTATTCTGAACTTTACTAGAAAGTCTCCATTGCCTGGAGCTTTGTCTACAAAATCCCTTTGGTCCACGTACTTCTCTATACACACTGCCTGAGAAGTAATACAGGGAAAGGAAACCGCCGGAATATCTTCAATGAAGAACTATAGACTGATCTTTAAACAGATAATCAAAGTCGAAATGCACACAAATTAAATTGCAAATAACCTTATTTGCCAAGAAGTAGGTGGATGGGTAGAGTTTATCCACACCACCACTAAATCTCACATTCTGGGAGCTCAAAGCACATCTCCACAGAGTAGATGATAAACTGGGATCCAAACCCTGCATCTATATTGGGCAAGCAAGCCAGAAAGAATTTCCATCACATATCATATACGCTAAACCACAGAGATCAATGCTGGATCTGCTCCTCAGCCCACGAGTCCACATGAATAGTTAAGATCCCAAGATATCTTGAATAACACTAATACACATCATCTCCTGAAGAATTAATAACTAATTTGGATGTTCAAGGCTTGTGCAAGCATTTGATTTTACTTAAATATCCATCTTTCAACATGAAACGGCACAAGTAGTAACAAGAGGCAAAGACTATTACATGAAGTTAACCGGTATTTCCGTTTGTTTATATTTTTCTAATACCTACCCTTCATTTATGGTAACAACTTATTAATGAAATGCTTTTACATCAACTTTTTCTACCCATTACTAGGCCAGGGAGGAACACAGTTAGGACTGCATTTCCAGAAATAAAGCTTAAAATAAATTTTAACCACAGGAACTAATTGTGCCTCCAAGAAAAGTTAAATTTAACTAATGTCTGCCATCAGAGGCATAAATTAAATACAATGGAAAGATAAAAAATCTGCTTTATTTTTGCTGCTGAACTTTTTCCTTTTCCTTTTAATCTAGAACACAGAGTGTTTCATATTTTAAAATAACATCTCTTTTTCATATTTGACAATTCCTGCCAGAGATGGCATTGGTGGTTTCAGAATTGTCCCATGAATAACCATTTTTACAAAAAAATATTGAAATACACTGCAACATTCAAGTTTTGTTGAGCAAACACTCTTTCATTCAATAAAGACAATTTATGCCTGTGAATAGGCACTCTCAGGCAGCCCCTTTAACATCAATACCAGGAAACAGAGATAGATGCTAGCACTAATTACAGAGATCTGGTAAAGGAGGTAGGAAATCACTACCCCTCAAGCATAGCCTTGTGCACCAGACCAAAACAGTAATCACGATTCATCTTTCAGATGTTTCTAACCAACACACACATGGTCCTAATTTCATGCTCCCATGAGGCAAACTGAAGGGACAATTGGTTTTGAACTCTAACATCAAGATGAATAATCAATGTTTATCATACTCATTGCTCAGTAAACTAAAAGCTTTGTATTTGACATCTGCTCTTTTCATTTCAGAGCTTTCTTGATGCTTTCAACCAAGTTAAAATATTTTCTACAGTCATGAGTAAAAAGATTGATTGTCAGTACTATTTATACACCAGCATTTTGCTTCCAACAGAATATAACAAAATATATAATCCATGCTATGTTTGCTACGTAACTTGTGTGTACTCCAGCAACTGCGGAAGGAATTCTAAACCCTGGCTGGCTGGGTTTGTACTGTGATTACTATAGCCTTGGTGTAATGGACAATTCCAACCATAAATTTTATTCAGATTTCCCTTAGATGTATGTGCATGTGTGTGTTCTGCATCACATGCACAAATTGTGGGAACAACTTTTTAAAAAACATCTCAGTGACGCTGGAGAAGTAAGTTCTAATAAAACTGAATTCATACAGCACCAGGCTTCTCTGTGCCTATTTCTTATTTGAAACAGGGACACAGATTCTTCAAAACATTTTTTTTAAATTTCTCTTAATAAGTTGGCATCTTTTGTGTTTCTTCTTATGTAAGCAATATAATGATTTATAAGAAAATTACCAGATTTCGGTTGGTTCTTTGTTGTTAGCTATTTACTGCTTCACCTTTAGAGCCACAGCACACGAGCTCAGCGGCAGAGGAGCTGAATGTGTCTCCATGGCATTTGCATTTTGAATTTGGCCTGAGATATGAAAGGTAAAGCATTGGTTTTACTTCAGTTATAATCTATGTATTGCAGGGGAAAGAAAACCATCATTTTTGAGCGTGAAGGAACTTCATCCTCCACCCAACCCCTGATTATCCTCTTGCTATAGAGGATGGTTAGCTGGTTCTTCCCTAACGCATCCTTGTCACAAACAGCCTGTCATGTTCAAAGAGCCCGATTTTTCTTCCATGTTACTTGCGAAAATTCAACGGTCCATCTCCAGGTGTTAGCACATCACATTTACACAACTGTCCCTTTCAGAGAGAGTATTAGGTTGTCTGGTAGATCAATTAGGCCCAGCCCTTCCTCCGAACTGGAAGAACCCTTGTTTCATGTGAGCATACTTAGCACTTTGAGTTTCTCAGCAGAGCTCAGCCTTCCAGGGAACAGATGCCTGGTGACCTGAGGCCGGCACAATACACCTCCCTTGGTTTAAAACTGTCAGGGATATTCACGTTTAGCATATTCCTTCTCCATCTTCCAGAACACAGCTTTTTACCCCAATTTAAGCCTTCTGACATGGAAAAAAACATTATGAAGCATCTATATTAGCTTTTTTCCTAACCATATTAGGTGTTTTCCTAAACCAAACATAAGGAACTCATACTTCTTCTGTAGAAGACCTTTTGTGATCATTAAATATCCCTTTTTTCACACACCCATGACATTATCCATGGTTTTATGGTTGACTTCCCACAGAGGTAATTACGTTTTATCTGAACAGATTCTTCTGCCATTTCCGCTAGATACGGATTTCTCAGGTTCCTGCTATCATGGAAGGATATTGAACTGAACAGCTGCTGCCTTAAACCCTGTCAGAGGATGAGGTGGTCCCTAAACCTCCACATGTCTTCTCATATGCCAGCTAGCTTCATGGGGGTCTTTTGGGACTTTTGGGGGAGAAACACACTGAATGACGATCACTTATTGCAGCGTATCCTACCTAAAAAAAAAAATTAATTTTAAAAAAAACCCAACAGTGAAAACGCATTTTCATGATGCCTCATTCCAGGCTATTTCAGCTTCTGTTTACAAAAGGCAATGTGGAACGTGACGTTACACATTAGTCAGCCTGATAGAGAGGTAAGGAATCATTGTAAGGAAGAAACACAACAAAGTCTTTACAGCACGACTCTTCAGTGTGCAACACGGCTCCATGCAGCTGTTCACTGCATGTACGTCAACTGCTTTACTTTAAAGAACAGACAGATCTTAAAGCCACAATTTAACAACAATAGAAGCAAGTTTAATCTATCCTGTTTGCTGCCTACCGTGAAAATCTTAAATCTCTGAGTCAAGCCCAGGAATTCAATGCAGCAAAGCATGGCAGAAAAAGGGTACCAGCTCTTATTTCTCTTATGCAATTTGCTAGTTTGCCTAAAGAAGTTTTCTATAGTTTGCCCTGTCGCATTTAATTTTTTCCAACTTTGTTGTGTGAATAACGTTTTGGAAATTAAAAGCCTTCTGAAAAACAAGCAAACAAACAAAAACCAAAAAGCCCCTCAAAAAACCAACAGAAGAAATATTTTCAACCAATGCACATTTCCCACAAACATTACTGAAATGTGCTGGTCTAAGGATACCTGGACAATAGCCAGAAGTCTGTAGTTAAACCCGTGTTCTCTCAACTGTGGGCCACGACCCCTGGCAGGAGAGCTGGGGAGAAAGAGGAGGTGTTTGGGGAGCGGAGGGGGAGAAAGAGCAGCGCCAAGGCAGGTGCTGGCACGGTGACTGTGACCGGCAAGGAAGGGGGTGCAAATGGTGAAGTTGCTTTTAGAGGGACCCAAGACAAATTAGTTTGAGAAACACTGACTTGGGTGACAAACAACAAATACATAGAATAACTCACATCTGAAATAATGGAGGAGAAATTAACGAAGCTTACTATGCATGCTTACTGCTTAATACACAACACTGCATACTATAAAACAAGCAAGCTAGCTAATTATTCCACTCAAATTAAAGAATATATTTCTTCCTATGGCAGGAAGTTACCCAGAACCTCAATAAGCCTACAGGGTCCTTCTCACTTAGAGAAACAACTGCATAAGCACTGACTTTTAGCTTATGCCCAAGCACTTCTAAACCAACCTGTCTAGGAAGCAATTAACCAGTATACTTTCCTTCATTTCATTGACTCTCTATTTAATGTGCAAACATACAGAGCCATAAGCAGAGAGATAGAATACAATCAAGAAGAAGTTTCAAGAGGTGACTGAGAAGCATGAGAGAAAAATGGATACATATTCTAAATATTAATAGGTATATAAAACATACGGATATGTTCATTCATTCATTTTGATTACCACATTAAGAAACTGTGTTGCTTTCAGAAGAGAGAACATCAGGTGAAAAAGGAAATCAAAGAACAACAATACTTCAGAGCTATAGAGCAAGTGGATTCATTTTATCTTTCAAGATTCTATGCACATAAAGGTTTGCTGCTTCTCTTCTCTTGCTTCTTTGAGCAAGTATTTCTAAGCCTGCCAGACTCAAAAATAAAGTTTTTTCCTTTAAAGTTTTTTCCTGAGCATATGCAGCGGCACCTGGAGAACAAGAAAAAAAACTTATTTCCAAAATCATAAATGGTTCACTAATAACATTGTGCTGCCAGATTCCTATTTTTCATATTGGAAACTCCTAGCATGAGCTCTTTCTTTGCTCACAAGTTTCATCTAAAGAAACAGAAAATCTGTAAAAGTAACTAAGATTGACTTCATAGGTTCAGTTTTAAGCTTCAGCCAGAACACAATTCACAATTATGGCTATTTCAGGGTGGGTTTTTTTTGCTCTGCTTCTCAATCTAATGCCAGAGTGCACACAGAAAACCCTTAACAACTCTGAGGGAAAACTGTCATCAAATGTGGATTAACTGCTGTATTCATAACCTAAAAAATTAAAATCTGAAATTTGCTGCATTGTTGGAGATGTTCATTGTAAACAAACTTAGACCAAGCAGACTGGAGATACTCCATTTGTAGTACAGGGTGGGTTTATCTGATTTGTAACTTTGGAAAATGATAAGAACAGCTGCTTGCAGGGAAATCTTTAAAGCAGAACATCACATAAAGCCTGGAATGTGAAAAATTTGACATAGCACATCTATTTTGGTGTGTGTGTGTTCACACAGTCTTTCCTCAGTTCTAATCCTTCTCCTATATTATTTGAGAAAGTCACTGACATTTCTTTAAGAGCGCTGCAGTTGGAAAATATGAAATGCATATTCTTAGAAACTTTATTTAAATTCTTACTTACACAAATGAAATATACAGGCACAACTAAGGAAAGTATTACATATTCACAGGAGCTCATGTCTGTAAAGAAAATTAATGCACATAGGTTTTGTAGGACCAACGCATAAACAGATAGAGGACATGGAGGCAAGCTAATTCAGCAATAGCTTCACTTTACTGATTAGAGTGCCACAGAATTCATAAAACTTTTAAAGTAGATAGGATTTGGGATTGTTCCATCTTAATCCCTGCCTTTGAAGTAATGGAATTATTTTGGACATAAAAACCTATTCTTGGGGATTTAGAAATACACAACTGTACTCATCCATAGGATATTAAAACTGAGAATTTCTAAGCAGTATGGTTCAATTCCAGGAACAATCAATTATTTGCTTGCCAAAATCCTATGTTCCAGCGTTAAAGAATCTTTCACCTTTCTGCCAACAGTATTTTTAATATTTCACATGAAACTTGTTTTTGCAGGAGACTAAGTAAAAAAAACCAACAACTTTCTTTAAAATAACACAGGCATCCCTTCCCAAAGTTACTGTCCTCGTGAGGTACGTAACCTGAAAAGGCTCAGGCAATGAGAAGGCAGGACTTTACACGTGATAGGCATTTACTCAGTAGCAAAGCAAAAGTACCTTTGCATTAAGTTCAATATCATGAGGGACAATAATAGTAAGAATAATATACCAAGAAGTGCTGCATTTATTCCATATACAGCCATGTTATACAACCCCCTCATCAGAAGTGAGGGCAGATTACTATAGTTTCAGAATAAAGTGTCATACTGACTGTATCAGACTTTTTTAATCTGGATGTGGGAAACAGAACATTATGTCAAACACAGTGACTAATAATACCTTTTGCTTAGAAGTAAAAGTTCTTGTTCTCAACTATGCTAATAAAATAAGTTACCTTTCTCTACAAATCTTCCCCTAGGAAGCAATCAAGAATTCATCCCTTTCTTCCATTCACAAAGCTAATGGACAAGCTGCATGAGTTGGCTTCCTGCAGAGTGAGAAACAAGCCTCAGCTATGCTGCCCTTCCTTCTAACCATGCAAAAGGAATAGGCTTTGGTTCCTTCACTGCTACGCATTGTTACTCCCACCTCCCCGAGATGAGCATGCAGAGATTTCAACTGCTGAACTATGCATTTTTAGTCAATAAATTCATTGTTGGAGCCTCTGTCTAGTTCTGGTCCACAGAGAAGATGAAAATTACTCCCACAGCTTAAGCAGTAATACAGTCAGCAGTGAGGATTAGAAGGTCCAGTGCTTACTATGTACTGACGATCCACATGGCTGAACTTCAGAGACCCAAGCAGACACATTTGGTGGCTGCAGATTTAAAGCTTCAGCTGCCAGGGAATTTATACGCTTCTGGTTACCATCTATGGAGTCAGTCATCATATATGCAGCCAAAAATTTGGAACGTCTCAGAATGATACACAAAGCTGCACAAACACTTCTGGTCCACCTGAAGGATACTTGGAAGAAACAGTACTCAAATATTCCAACTATACTGGGCCCCCTCTACAGGCAAACTGGACCTTCTCCACTTACAGCAGAAAAAACTTCGCCAAATGATCAACGCCAGGAATTTGAACACAACACAATAAAACCATACAAAACACAGCTTTCTAGGAGACATTCTCAAGATGAACCACCAGTCTTGAATAAAGTTTATCTAAGAATTCACCTGATCCTCAAGGCTGACTTTCTTCTCCTAGAGTTCAGATTTTCACACTCTGCAAATCCATATATTTTGTCCCTAACTGTCCCACTCAACCACCTCTTTACAGAGAGTAGCTTCTGCCACCAAGATTGTTGAGGTTTTTCACAATAAATAGAAAAAGATGAAGAGGAGAAAGAACACATACAAATATTCCTGTATGCTCATCTCTATTCCGTACTTGGATTTGAAAACCATTAAGCATTGCTAAAACTTACTGTTGGAAAAAAATCAAGGAAATGTGTGTCTTCTAAGTATATCTGTACTGGCAAACTCTTTAGGCATTATGTGCTATCAAGTCCCATAAGGTTTTTAACCACTAAAAAAGGGAACCTACATACAATTTTTGAAAGAGATTTAATGTTTGAAATGGTATTGAAACTCCAGTTTGACTGCATTCAGTTTCCACCAATAAAAGTTACACCCTATGGATATCACACTTTATAATACACTTGAACAAGTAAAACAGCTTAAGAGATGCATTTTTCCTACGTATTTAACGTTAAGTGCTTTTGAAAGTAGTCCAAAGCAAAGGTTACACATTCTATTCATACAGTACACAGTAAGTTCATAACAATTTTCATACTAATTAATACATTACTCGATATGAAAACTGATATCTGCTAAAACACTGACACAACCTGTATCACAACTCCCTGGGCTTTAAATTATTTCATTGGTGCCATTTGTTTAACCACTATTTAAGGTCTTGCAAATTCATTCTCTTATTCATGATGGATTTCTCTAAACCAGTTCCTAGAACCTTGGAAGACTTTTTGTTCTTATCGGTTGAAATTGGTTATCCAACAAAAAAAAAAAATGTGAAGAATATCTACATCTTGATAATATTTAGTTTTTCTGTCAAAGCAGCTTTCTTTTAAACGATAAATTTACGTAACTCACTAGTAAATAGTATGAAATCACGCCTTGGGAAAGAACCCTAAAATCAAAAGCCTGATGCACAAACGTGGGCTTGGCATACAGGTCTGCTCCCTCATGGCCTACTCTGACACAATGCAGGAATGGTACAAAGTGCATTTAGCCTCAGGAAAAACACTATCACTGTGCTACTCTAAAGAAATTCCTCTGGTTTCCACACAAGCAGCACCAGCAAGATCCAGACTCGCTCCACACTAAGTCCTTACAAGCGAAAGGAACCCGAAGAGAGGGCATCCTAACCTGTAATTTCACCTGTAATTTCACCTACTTTGCTAAAATTGCCAGGAGTAAAAGAAAATCGTTTCAGAATACTACAAACAGATGCTGTTAAAGGGGGGAAAAAGAAATTTAAAAAAAAAAAATCAGTGAGGACATTTTCTTATGTAGCATTTCTCTCACAGTAACCCCCGAAAGGTGAAGGTAGGCTGGTGGCCGTATGCAAGGGGCTGTAACTGGTTATCACCATGGCAGGTTTGATATCGTCCGGTCACAGACCAGCATGTTCCTGGCATGTTGCACATACCCATGAGGAGGATGATGACAACGCTAAAGCCTTACAACCGAAAAAAGATTCTCAATCTCGCTTTCCATCTCACTGAATTCTATGTGCAATGCCTTAGACATGAAGCAATGACCATTAAAAAACAAATTAAAAAATACACAAACACCATTTGCACTGTATTTTGAACAGAAGAATCGTCTTGTGATTGCTCCCTGCTCAGAGACTTGGGAAACACAGGTTAATCTCCTACTTTATCCATACCCTATCTCTACAATTTAGAGAAAATCTAATACCTTTTGTGCCTCAGCTTCTCATCCGTAAAAATGGGGTAACAGAATTTCCTTTCCTCCGGTTATGTATGAAATAACTTCAGATAGTAAAGTACTCAGAGCAAAGACTTGCATTTATACTGTGTATGTACACACACCACACACTCAGCATAATGAGATGCAGATTTCAGTTCATGTCCTTTGGTGTACTGACAGTAATTAGTAAGTTTTACAACAAATCCATAGTTTAAACTTTTCCTCTACTTAAAAGGGGAATGCTTTGGTTTTTACACACAGGTTTAATTAATTATTTTTTTTGTCTACACCTCAGATAAAACTTTTCCAAACTGCTCAAGTTAAGTAATAAATTTTGACCCTATTAAGGCTTGTTTTTCAGCTTTGCAGGAACACAAAACAGAAAAAATCCCACACACCTAAATAACTCACTTGATGCAAAGTTGATATACAGAAGCTAAGGCTTGACTATAAAAGAAAATAGATGCACAGTTTTCCACATGGTAATTTGTGGATTACTTGCTTGAGTTGTTTTGCTTAGTAATAAGGTGTGAGGTTAAGTTATTGTAATAGTATACTTAGGGTAACTGGTACTAAGTGCTGACATGAATTTGACAAGAACAATTTGAAATCACATGGTAATCTACTGAGGTTTAAGGAAAAAAACCTTACAAATTTAATATACAAAACATTTAAGAATGAACAAAGGTCACATTTACAGTGACAATAAACTGAGCTTTCCACAAGGTGACGTTCAAGACCCCACATTATAATCTAGCAGAAACAGGATGTCAAGTCAGGTAAAATAAACGACTGCTCCGATTTTAGTGACAGGGTATATTAACTTTTCCGTAAGTAAATACTTAGCTTTGTGTACTCATTTACCATGACTGGACAGAAACCAATCAAGCAAATACAGCAAGCACTATCTGAAACCTATTTAATCTCTGCCTAATCTGATGATCTTCATTACTCCAGCCTAGATCCTCCAAGGCATGAGACACACCAAATTCACTGCTTACCCATGTTCGTTAAAATAATGAATAAAAAGCTTCAGAACTGATTTCTCTATTTACAAATACACCCACATCACATGAAGGTATACACACTACCAGAGGAAAGCAAACATACTAGATTTTTATCGTTCCCTTTTGAACACTGCCATTAATTCATTTTTCCTTCCACCTCTCAACTAGTTGAAAGAAAAAGGACTCAAATGAAAATTATCAATCAGATTTAGTGCTCACACGGCCACTACATGGTAATGTTTTCTTCTCATAAGCTTTTCACACAATTTTCCTCAAAATAATGTCAGATAAGATGGTTTGCACCAAACAAGTTAAACTAACACCCATCTTTCAATAAATTAATTTAAATCAGTCTCATATAGTATCTGTAAAAAAAAAAAAATGAACCCTTGTGCCTCAGCTACACATCTTTTAAAGAAGGAAATACGCAATTGGTTCCAAACTTTTATAACCACATATGAATGCACAACAGTATGCAAATGAAAAATAGAGTATTTCAGGATGATAATACATGCTAAAGATCAAAATGTAAAACTTTCTTCCCCTTGGTTATAACATTCCCTAGACAAACATATCCATTTAAAATGCATAATTATTTGAAATGCTTTAAATACTTTAAAACGTAGAGTTGTTTAAATACAACTTAATGCATGAACAATACACATAAACTTCAATCTGACTGCTTGAAGTTTCCATTAATAAAGTTACAATCCATGGACCTCACTTTATAATACAGTTGAAAAGGAGACAGCTTGAAGAAATCCATTAAGCTGGAAGAAACTAATCATCATATAGGAGTACACACTCTTAAAACCCAACCAGTTACAAATACAAAGGTCTGAGATTGAAGCAGTTTGGTCACCATATGGTAACTCATCAAATCGCCGTTCACTTGGCATGTGTAGATATTTACCTGGAAATACATTACTACTATTCCTTCTCCCTTGAAAAGATTAAGGGACCAATACTGAAATACAGAAAGTATGAGACATGAATAATACAAGTAGCATCTTTACATGAAATACTATAAAGCAAAAGAAGTACTTGAAAAAGACGATACTCTTCTTAAATAAAATACTTCTATTACACTGATATTCACAGTGATCTTTCTGAAATCAGACACTTTCACCCTAACCATAAGATTGAAGCGATTTGAAATGGAAATATTTCCTGTCCACTCACTGCCAGTTTCTGTTCCCAGAGTGATATAACAGATGACATCCAGTACAATAAATTCTTTTATTAACCATAAATTTGAGACTGCTTTAGGGATTTGTAGTGTTCAGTTTCATGCTGAAAAAATGTAATGTTATCCACAG
Source organism: Rhinoptilus africanus (assembly GCA_013400135.1). Lineage (NCBI taxonomy): Eukaryota > Metazoa > Chordata > Aves > Charadriiformes > Glareolidae > Rhinoptilus > Rhinoptilus africanus. The sequence continues at coordinate 222,836 of VXBO01003222.1, forward strand.
ACCATCAGCATGTGTAATGAAAACAGAGCCACAGGTTATGTGACTTTGATCAAATTATGAAAAAAACTCTTTTCAATTTAAAAATTTTTGAAAAAGCATTTACAATCATTTTTTAACCTATTATTTTTAGAGCTATGCACACTAAGTGATCTTTTTTTCCTGTTGGAAACAATCACTTCTAACAAAAAAGTCTTTCTATAGAAAGTCAATACCATGAGCAAGTTTTCCTCTAGCTGTTATCTTATTTTAGAAGTGAGAACTGCAATGTAAGTTTTAAGAGCTTATGTATTTAAATATGTGGATTAAAAAGTTAAACAGAATCTGTATTTTTCTCAAGGTTTTACTTGACTTCCTTTTATCTAAATTAAACTGAATATTTAAACAGGTAATCCGAAAAAATTGAACAGGATGATAAATACAATACAAAATATAAAACCCTTAGAGTTTAAACCTTCATCTCTATTAAAATAAAGTAACGTTATTGCAGTAAATTGAGAAGTAAATCCGAAGACTAGCAAGTTTCACTTCCAATATAAATTATAACTTACAAAAGGGATACTACTTGGATGTGATTGTAAAATATAAAATGGAAACAATTATTTCCTCTGTTGCAACAAAACCATATTGAGGGCGAAGAGGAATCATATCTACAACTAAAAATCAACTTTCCATACACAAGCATGCAAAAAAACTATTGGAGTTTACATATTGCCAACTTCTGCGGTTGAATGGAATTTAATAAACAATAACTAAGAAATATATAACAAATGTAATGTGGGTACATTGAACAGTGGTCATCCATATCCACCAGCATTGTTAAATGATACTGGGTATTATTCTATTAACTATTTTGTGGCTTTGAGTCCTACATTTACTGCCAGAACGTAATAAAACGAAACTTCTGTCCTTGCAGCTCATTCTTTAGTGAGCTGAATGTCCCATTTGCAAACCTCCGCATGACATTTCACGGATAGTGGTCCTTATTGAAAAAGAACCCCAAAAGTGAATGGCACGATTAGTGAATTACTCTTACAAATGCAACTATATGGAGAAACCTAAGCTATCCCAACTTGCATTGTCCTAACTAATGAATAAAAGATAAAGGTTTTGTTTCCATTGATGTTCTGAGGAAGTATGGAATAATAACTTTTCACCTGTTACGGGTCAGGCTGACTTGGGTGTTTGTTTTGTCTTTTTGATTCTCATTTTAACTTTTTTTGTGGTTAACTTATTACTCCTGTCAGAAGCTAAATTAATGTAAAGATAATTATTAGACATCACCAACATAATTTGCTGGGAAAACGTAAACATTAAAGCAAAACTGTAACCATTTTGAAATACATTATGTTACCAATTCTTTGAAAAGTATCTTAGCTAAATATTTTTAGTATACAACAGAAAAGGCAAAACTTTAGATTTTCTTTTATAACAAAAGCATCAGGCTGTACACCTGGCCCTTTCTTCTTTTGGGGCTGTTAATACATGCCTTGTGAAGTGCTATCAGGAGGCCTCAGATAAAAGTCTGATGCGGTAAATGAAATCAAAGGTCTTTATAATGAGGAACAACCCTTAACTGTACTCCATAACTACAGAAATTTGCTCATGGATACTGTACTAATAAGAAGTGATGTCTTCAGATGAAGCTAAGAAACAGAGAGAGGTATACAAGACCTAGTGGGTAATTCTGTAATTTTAGTGGTAATCTGCCCAAATTCCATTCACAGACTCCAGGCTGCACAGCGAAGTTCCCACCTCGGGTTACAAACGAATACACTACTCTTCATTTCCTGTCAGGAAGGGTTGTATAACATTACTGTAGGCTCTCAGGCAACTGCCGTATTCCACCAGAGCTGGATGCATTTCAACAGGCACCAGAGTGATTTCTGAAACATTATCATCATCTTGCTTGTGAAAAATTCACTGTTCAAAAAATGTTCACCTGAAACATCTTGTATAATATGGACTTTATATGCTCAGTATACTAACTAACTCCAGACTCTTTTGATAAGATACTTTTTAAATTCCCAGCCTTGAGGTGTGTTAGCTTAGGAACCTTTAAAAAAAGTATCTGAATAGTTACATGGACCTAATCACAAAATTAGCTTAGGGATTTCCCGACTCCCCTGTCCAGTCCTCGGCTCTTCCTTCGTGCTGTAGCTCATCCCTTCTGAACATACACTTAACACAACTGCATGGGGACCTCACTTTATCCATGCCATTGAAATGACCCCCGTTGTTAAAAGAAAAAGACATAGGGATACTTTCAATTCAAACTGTGAAGAAATTTCAATAATGTGATTTACAATGCAGCTCATAAACAGGTGCATTAAAGCAGGTGGGGAGGGAAGGGCAAACAGCAACACCAAAGTGGGAAGAAGCAGATGGGAGTGAAATTTCATCAACCAGCTTCACTGCTGAGTCAATATAAAACGTAACTACACCCTGAGCCATGCAGGAGAACAAGTACCATTGAAAGTTAATAGGAGTTAGGGCACCCCATTCTTCTTCAGCATCCCACTCCAATCTTCTAAGGACCTGCTCACACTTACAGGGTGAGCTTAAATCACCCCTTTAAAACCCGTATCTCTAAGACTTCAAGGGGAAGCCCAGCACAAGCTTGAAAACTTTGCTAAAATGTTTTGCAATTCAGCAATGCCCCCATCCTGCACTTTGTTTAAAGCTCATCCAGACAGAGCAGTCATGCTCAGAGTAAACTGCACAATTTACCGGTTCCAGCTTCCATCCTCATTTTGTTGCCACTGCCTATAATTAGGGGCAAGCCCAGACAGGGAGATAACACTGATCCCCATAGAAATTGGAGGCGTAGGAAGCACACAGCCTTTCCAAGGGCTTTGAGACAAGGTACAGACTGGCACCTGAGTAGCTCAGACAGAGGAAAGGGAAGGAATTCTTCATTATCTGGACAGCCGTACCAAAGTTACTCCGGTACCTTTAAAACAAAGTATCTATCCCTAAGGGCTTATTTGTAAAGGAATTTATTACTATGTGATAAACTAAGATGTACCTTTAAAATGCACTGACCTACTCTATGACAACACACTCTCTGGGTTATTCCAGCACCCACCTACACAGCACTGAGACTGAAGATGGCCACTAATTGTCACGAAAGCATCAGAAATGGCCGTGCTAGCAAGCGGCTCTGCTGTGGCTCAGCCATGAACACAAGCGTGATGTCCCACTAACATGGGGGTCCTGCTCCTGCTGTTCAGCTCCTTGGCTCCCCGTTAGTCCGGCAGCATTGCCCTGTGCGGACAAGATGCACCCATACACTCCACACCTGGGACACCGCTGTGGAAGTGAGCTGCGTTCTGAAAATGTGTCCTGGTTTCGTGGGCAGGAACATCCCCGTATGCACAAAGAAGCAGCCAGAGAAGAGGCTTGTTTTTGAAGCGTGCAAAGCACCCAGTCTTGCACTGAAGGCAGCCACAGCCGGTCAGCGCCAGGCAACCACAAAGCATCAACACACCTGAGGTACAAAAGACAAAATCACATCCAAATGGAAGTCAAAGTTTTGCCACTGATTTTAACAGGTTGGTTTTTAGCTCTTTAAACAAAACAAAACAAAAAACCCAACAAACAGAAACAAAACTCTTAGTATTTCACATTTAAAAAGAAAACAGATCGGGGTGTTGTCTCCACAAGAAGACGACAAACAGAGGCATAGATATAGTTTGTTTAAATCATTTTGTAAAATAAAAAGATAAATGTGACTATAAAAAGTCTCTAGAGTTGTATGGTTTTATGCTTTCTGATTCCAGGCCAGTCACACCTGGAATACATATGTTTAACTGAGCAGCTGATAGCTTCTAGTTTTAACAATTTAAAAGATCCACTGTTTGGCACTAAACATTCTCATATTACACCTTCCTACTAGCTAAACTAAATTCACATAAAATTTTAACCTGCATTATTTAAAAAAAAATAAAATATTCTCTTTTAGCCTGTAAAATTAAAATTACAAAAAGGGGATCTTTACAAATCAGATTATTCTTTGGAACTTTATATGCAAACAGATTAAACTGAACCTCACTATGGGCATGCAAATAACACAAAAAAACCCCACCACTGTACATGAATCCCAGAATCTAAGCAAGTAGCTTGCTGTAATCTTGGAGTTCTACAATTTTAAAGGAAAATATCAGTAACATACATAAATATTTTTTACATTATAAATACAACACTCAAGAAAATTAGTTTATTTTATAAAGGTAGGGTTTATTTTAAGTGTCAATATTGAGTTTCCCATGGAGGACTAAAATCCTCCATTTGAAAATACAAAGGAAAATTAATTAGAAAACACAGTTTGAGTGAGAACTATTCTTGCGAAATGTTCTTAGAAAGGATCACCTTGAATGCGTTTGATGCTGAGGAGACACCATAACTTTTCTTCACACAAAAGCAGTCATCAACAGAGCACAACCAGATGTTAAGTTTTCTTTTCTTAGTTTCTGTAAACCCCTGTGACCTCCCTCAAATTAAAAAAGGGAATAGCATTTTTAAAGCCACAGGAGCTATCATTAGTGAAGCATTCTAAGGATTTTCATTAATTCATAGCCAGCCAACCAGGAATTTTCCCACAGCCGTATACAAAAAAAGTCAGAGAAGTCACTGATTGCTTGGTTGGATTTGAATGTAGTCAGAAGTAAGATCAGAAAATTCTAGTCCCTCCCACTGATAGAAGAGTGAAGAACATTGGGAAGGTCAGAAATTAAAATCCAAGTCTGCCCACCAACCACGAGGAAAATCCATATTGCCGTATTATAGTAGGTAGAGAAATAGTTTTTGCATACAATTTTGTGAGGTAAAAGAATCATATACATAGAAATCCATTATTCAGAAACCTTTGAGCACAGAAGCACCTTCCAAGCAGAACCACAGACCTACCATCTCCTCCACATAGCACCCTCAAGGCTTAGATGTTGTCTAGTCGTTAGTGTGATACTCGCACAGTTTGTAGCAACTTATGACCCGATGGGCACATTTAGTTGGAGCCCTTTGAACTCTGCCTGCTCCTCATCTGTCCCTTATAGTTTCTGTACACGTAGGGTTCCAGCAGAGGAGCTTTTACTTCCAGTGCTAGATCATCAGAATACAAAGGTTACAGAAAACAGAAGAGGACACTTCACCAGCACTTCCCTTGCAGACATGACAACAATCTCTGCATTGCTGTGACACTCTGTTACGCTCTGCACAGAACTGGTAAAGGAAAAGGGCAGGTACAGGCTCAAATGCTGCCAGCAAGAAGGTGCATCTATCTCCACAGAGGTTGTCACTTCACAGCCACCTCTGCACATCACCAAGTGGTACAAATTTGATTCAGATCAGTCATGGGCACACATCTCTAATTCTGTTGAATGAACCAGAACATAGATTTCAGGGTTTACGCTTTCAGGCCTGCAAGAAGAGATATGATACCTGATCTAGCATGAAATCTCCTAGGACACAGCCACATCTCACATTTGTTAGAGCACATTAAAATAGGCAACACGAGTGATGTGCCCCAAAACCAGATTTACTGTCTTGCTGAATAACAGCTCAAGACCACATCTGTAAGAATAAGAAAAATAAAGGATGCTCATGCACCTACAGCTTTAAACCTAAGAGGCAACATGAAGAAAGAGCGTAACATGCATTTAACAGATTGCTATAACACATTCCATATGTTCAGTATCTATTTATGTACTACTGATAGGCATCAATGTGTTTTTCATGTAGTAGGTGAGCTATCAGGCTTTTTTATCCTACCTGCCCTAGAAGTGCCTAGCTCTCTCCCAAAAGATCTTGATGGCTGTTCAGAGGTATGTTGTCTTACCAGTGAAATGGAAAACCAAAGATTCTTTGGTCATACAAAAGAAAGCAATCTCTGCCCCTTTGATTCTGCGTAATGCATACCAGCAGGTTGATACTTAAATTAATTTTGTTGTACTCTTTATTTCATCTCTACATAGACCAAAAGGTTTTGCCAGCCACAACTCCAACCATAATTGTTGACAACATACTAGTGCAAGGATTTCATACTTAACTCTCTTAACCTGGTCATTACAGATTAAGGAACTCATCTAGGGTCAGTAATGGATGGTTTAACTCAGGCTGAAGGAGGAGCAGAGGAGTTTAGTGTACTGGATAGCTCTGGCAGGAACAGAGAATTACTTTTGTATGCCAGCAGAAGGAATTCATCCACCTGTTTGAAGACATTCATCACCTACTGCCTACCAAGGAACAGAGGGGTTCTTAAAAAGACACTTGGTATGTGTCCTTGACTAGGATCTAACAGAACATTTTGAGTTCAAAATATGTAAAAAATCCTCGTGAATAGCTCAGAAAGAGTAAAAGTGTGCGTGACCATTGAACAGGATACCAAATTAGGATTCAGGCAATTCCTAGCCACATAATTAGCTTCCTTTTACTATCCCCTTACCACCTGAATGATGCATCAAGAACAGAGTACCCAGAGGCAGTGTCCTGGCATACCCATGGGACTTTTGCACCGTTATCAGCACAAGGAATAATAAAACAGAATGTCTAGAACAATTTTTCAAAGCCAATAGTGATAACACTGTAACAGCCCTCAAGTGAGACAGAATTCCAAAGAATACAATATATCCTGAAACATGTGCTGATGCCTGCAAACCCTCTAATCCAAGCTTTAATTATTTTTAATAATTCAGATTTAGAGAGAACAAATCCCTACCTGCACATTCCATTTCCCTTGCACTCTTGCAATCCATCCATACAGTGGCAAGAGGTGACAGGAAGACTAGAACAATGATGCAACTTGTACATGTGGCTATATGAACTATTGCTTATACTATCTCTTTTAAAACATTAACATGAAACCTTCTTCTATCTTTTATAACATTGACATTAACATGAAAACCTTTTGCTTATCTGCAGATTCCCTTATCTTGGTCTGGAACCTGCTTCTGTGAGGCTTCCTCAATGGGCTCCTGCAGTTTGTTCTTGTTTGCTGTGCATTTTTTAACACGACAAACAAATCTCTGAAATGTGTTCTCAGAACATCCTCTAGTTGACCCTATTCCAGAATCATTAGCTGCACCTCATCTTTGCTCTGTTTTTAGCATGATGGGCTCCTCTGGTACTGCCTTATCTCTTCTGCTCCATCTTTGCTCTGTTTGGAAGTCTAAAGACTGTACTTTGGGCAGAGATGAGGATTCAGTCAAAAGGCACAGGGTAAGACTGATAGTTACTGCTGGACTGGGAGCTGCTCTAACTTGCCTTGCCATAAACGTTGCACTTCTTAGTGATCTTCCTACTAGACGGGCTCAAGCTAAACTGACTTCCAATGATTTCTCTGAGGTACTGGCGAGTCACAGTAAGTTCGTTTCCTCAGGATCATGTTCTTCATTGCAGTCACAATGTAAACTAACCAGAAGCCCACTGCTATTCTTCAGTCAAGAAAGAGTGCATTCAGACAAGACCTCCCAGGGTATTTGACTGCTACAACCAAACAGAACAGGCCCATGAACAGAGGGGTTAGCACAGCAGGTATCAGCTCACCTTCTTGGTGGCAAACAAGAAACAATTTATAAGACAGAAAACTTGGTGAGCAGAGGCCTGTAGAAAGCTGCTGTTATTAGAAGACTTACCAAAACTCAAACACCGATACAGAGTCATCAGATGCATCTTTACTGTAAAGTACATTCCTCCAAGCCTTTTTCAAAAACACACGGCCAACCAAGAAAGTCTGTGTTCAAAGTGCTTTTAAGACAGATGTAAAAACACTGCTGATGGGCTAAAACCAAAACCCAAGTAAGAAGTACATACGAACTTTAGAAAATACTGCATTAAGAATTTATGGTTTCTGAGCTTTGGTGGTATGAAGTAATTCATATACAATTAATATATATATAGAGAGAGAAATATATAGATACATATAAAAATTACACTTGATACATAGACCAAGAGAAAACTGGACAGTCACCGAAGTTTATTAAGAAGCATTTCTTACTTGTACTTCCCTCTGTTCCTTAATACTTATTGTCTACACAGTTTGACTCGCTTCCAAAAATCACACCTGCTTGTTTCATACCAGTACACCCATTTGATAAGGGGCACCTTCTCCAGCCCACAGAGGCCATCAATACTTCTTTATAAACCCAGAAATTATGTCTTGGACATGATCTTGAAATTACAATTTATTAAGTAAAATAGGTTGAAGCACCTTAAAATACACACTTATACCCTGGCTTGACTGGCAGAACTCTGGATAACATCTAAGTTTCTGTTAAATAAATATTGCAGTAAAACTACAGAAATTAGTCGATCCATAAGCCTAAAATTAAGTACTTAGTATGTACTGCTCTAGCCACAGTTCCTTATTTCATGTTACTGTAATTTGCACTTCCATAACATATTTTTTATGATGAATATAGGGAGAAGGATATAACAAATAAACATATATGTATTTGATATAATTTTTGTTTGTTTTTCTAGATGTGATGTATTTATGCATAATGTTCATTTTTAAACGTAAAAACAACACATGGTCTAGAAACACCAGCATTATCCGAAAGTTTCAGGAACAAAAATGGATTTCAAATACACTCCATTATAGTAGTAGCAGTATATATAAAAACATAGCAATATACTCAGTTCTCCACTAATGCTTCACACTCCTCTTATCTTACTTCTAAAGAACATGCTAAATTTATGGGTAAAATTCAGCCTTTAAGCAGAATTAAGCAGGCAAGTTCACATCAAAGCTTTGTTTCATCATCTTCAGGCTGATCTGTTGGAAAAGACAGCTGGCCCTCATTAAACACCCTTTAAATGTTGCAGTTTTAATTAAGTAACATCCATGTTATATTAACATTACCAAATAATTAACTACAGAAAAGCTAGTATTGTCTAATCATGACTGCTAAACATCTTTTCACCAGTGGACTATAAAGTATTAATCTATTAAAGCAGAACTTGTTCTTAAATAAGTGTCTCAAGATTTCAAATTAACAAGTCTGATACAGTAGTTACTACACTTCTACTTACTCAAAAGCAGATTTTGGGGAGAAGTAAGGCAAGGAGTGGAGTTCAATATCTAAACTAAAGGACATGATCTAGAGAGGAATTGATCAAATCTGTAACAGTCTAAAGAGATTTCAGCTAACAGAAACCTTGTTCAGTCAACAGCTTATGAACTATCATCATATTCAAATTTTCCAATTTCACACAAACATACAAGGAAATTTTTGTTGTTAATACTGAAAGACAGTTTCAATTCCATATGCAGGCTTATGTTTCTATAATTTTGTTCTCTAGGTTTGAATGCTCATATGCTGAAAACACAGCTTTTAAACTGGATAGCCTCATAGTTTCTGAAGAAAGATTCATCTGCCTATTTAAACACTAACATACTTAGGCTACTTTGTGCATTTTTAAATTAACTTAAATAGGCAGATGGTCATCAGCACTTTTTGACTCTGGATCCAAAATGGGGTCACACTCTCCCCTACATTACTTGATAAATGAAACTCAAAAAAACCCAACCCTGGAGTGATCTTGAAGCCAAATTCGAAGCTAAACAAAAGTAATACAGATGCCCACCTGCATGACTGACCATGCTTGCAAAGCCTTGCACTCAACATGTTGCATTATATCAAATCAGAGATGTGCACTAAGCTTTAAATGACACATCTAATCAATTCTAAAATGCTATCACATTGTTCTATATGCCAGTGGAGAGTAATCTATTGATTCTAAAAATTCAAAAAAAAAAGAAAGGAGGATCTGGCATCTGGTCTGCAGAGCTTTCAACCAACTCTGGAACCGTCTATAGATTAAAGAACCCCCGATGGCAAACATTAACACCTTCCACCATGCTTCATCTCAGGTCTGTCGTCTGCCCAATACCCCTTAAAATTTTTAAATACTCTGCAAGAGAAAATATGATTTTTAACTGTTGGAAAATAATAAGAAACAAAGGGAGGAATTTAAACTCCAGTAAATTATTTCTTAACATTTTACAAGGTATTCTTCCCCCTAAACAAAGTTCCCAAGACATATATTTAGCTGGGAAAATTACTTCAGTATGACTTAGCTCTGTGCTTAGAAAAATCGTAGCTGTAGGGAAGAATGAGTGTGTGTTGGGAGGGATGCTTGAGGAGATAAATGTAGGGGCACAGCAGCATGAGCCTAAAGAATAATGAGACAGGAACAGCTCCTGATAGCGGAACGGTAGGAAATGGGGATCTTCAGAGTCTCTGCTATGAAAGAGAAAAGGAAATCGAAAGCTCCTTAAATAAAGAGCATAGAAGATGACACAGGGAGAGTTTCAGAGGAGAATGCACAGGAACAGAGACCCCTAGTATGTCTGATAAGCTTTGCTTAGCAGAGCAAAGGAACATACAACTCCCTGCTAACAAGAGGGAAAGAAAAAAAAAGTTTGCTAAAATGCTGTATTATTTATTCGCTCTCATCATACAGCCTCATTAAATTTAAGCTTTATACTGAACACGGTTCAGTGCCAGGAACTTCAGAGGAATTAAACATATGAAAAAAATTACTCATGTGCGCAGTCCCATTAGAATCTACAAAACAACTTGAGAATAAAGTTGCTCATGTGTTTAACACTGAATAAATTAATCTGAAATATATTCAAATCATCATCAGAGCACAAGCCTGTCTTCCCTGTACACCTCGTGGCTTGTTTATAGGATGAAATAAATTCAGAGACTACTTTTCCAGAATAGCTCCCCATGTGGACATACTTATTCTAGATCAAAAGAGGCCCTTCGCCAATTTATTTTTTCTGGATAAAGGTATGCATATGATGTAGTAAGACCATCCATATGGAAAGCTACTTTGCAATACTACTCTGCTTTAAGCAAATGTTCTACCTTAATCTGAAATAACACTAAATGTAGGAATACATTAAAATTTTTGTTAAACATCAATGAAAGAAATCCTAGACTTAGCGAAGTCAGTCCAAATTCTAAAGTCCTGGATCAGCTGAAATCACTGTCAATTCTTAGCAACAGTGATGTTGTTACTCATCCTGATATTAACTGCTTTCCTGCTGCTGACAGATGTTGAGTTTGCAAGACAAATGCCAAAGTATTACTAGAGAAGGTGATTAACACAGGCATGTATTTTGCAATGGAAGCTGTAAAAAAAAAAAAACCAACAACAACCCACACACAAACCCCACACATCTAAAGGCTTTAGTTTTGAAAACATTAGCTATTAAGAATAGTTTCAGGAGCTATGAATTAAGGCACCAAATACTTCCTCATCACACCTTTTTAACGATACCCCAGTAATATGCTTTCATGAAGTCAGGCTTTTATTGCCACAAAATACTGAGGAAACTTAAAACTATATTTTGTAGAGTGAAAGGAAACTGAGCATTACTTGTATAAATTTACCAAGATGGAACGCAGATTTTCAAAAACACTCAAACAATAAAAAAAGATTCATGAGAGGTGGGAAGGGCACATTCACAGTTTTAGCAGTACAAAATATCCAACACGTGTTTATCTAAATATGCATACAAACACCCAGCTATCTACATTTTATTTCTCCTTAATCAACTATTAAAAGTTAACTGATATTTTTTGAGATTGTTTATTCATGCCATTGAGAATTACCTCAATTCAACTGCTTCATTTAATGAATACTAGACATTTTTACTCTCTCTATATAGAATGTCAAGATTTATTCATGCCCTTAACATACATTAATTAGACACTACTTATAAATAACCTGCAATAAGAATATCTATTTGAATAGGATACAATTACTTCAGGGCTTGTGTCTTTTCAATCAGTCAGTGTCCCTGCAGTGCTTAGAGTGGCAGAGGGGAAGTGGCCTGTGGTTAAACAGAGGAAATACCAAGGAATTTTAATAGAGCAAATAGTCTCTTTACTTCCTACAGGGTACTACTTCAAAGGCAGCTCTGCTCCAGAGCAGACAATGTGTTAGAGGGGCCATCAGTCATTTAATAGTATGTCAAGTCTACTCAAAACTTACATGCAGACCAAGATAAATACCACATAACTGAGACAATGGGTACCATCCTGCAGTCATTACTCTAATAAACGCTGCCCTGCCTGGATTCTGTAGGCAATCATAACCAATTTGGTACACGAAACCAGACTACAAAATTGTAACTAAACAATCAGACAAGATATCTAATAAACTGGATAGAGAAATCTGAACTTGAAGCTGAAAATATAATGAAAACAGAAACTAGTACAAATATTTAATAAGCTAAAATGTTACTTTGTTGTGAGCAATTAAAGACAAAGAAGAGTTTATGCTAACTGGAAATAGTATAATTTTTACTGATCTAAAAGCCAGTCAAAATAATTTTATTAAAAGAATTATATTATGGTACATTCAAGTTTAATACACACAATGACATTAATTATGTAAGCAAAAATAAATCCAATACAAACTGTATCTGCATATTTCTATAAACGTAAGAATACACTAATCAAGAGTTATGGCTTTTAATAGTGCTGATGCAAAACTTGACAGAAATATACAACGTGGTCGTCATGAGTGTGTGTAGTATCCTGCCTACATCTGGTGAAACACACAATAGACATAGGGAGCCAAAACATTTTATTCCTAATTCTCAGTTAAAAAGATGTAGTAGAGGAATTTAAACCTTCAGCAGTTCCACCTAACACAAAAGATTTAGGTCTTGAGCTTTAGTCGGGTTTGAAGTTTGTTTTTCCACACTCTTCTTTTACACATTTTCCAACGCTTTCGCCTTTCTAAACTATGCCCTACAAACTTCTGAACTGTGTGTTGCAGAAACGTTCTCAAAAGACCTGATCTGAAACCAAGAAAATCCTTAGTGACAGTCTAACAAAAAGGAAAAGCAATGAAAGTCAGTCGTGTTCCCCTCGGTGTTCCCGGATCACCACGCTTCAACTCCCTCTGTAACCACCCGTCAGGAGAAAGGGAAAAACAAACCAAACCACGCAACGCAAAAAGTTTTTTAGAAGCAGCAAAAAAGGCAAAGCAACCAAGAAAAGTCTGACGGCGAAACGCACCAGAAACAGGAACAAAAGGCAAAGCCCAGTAACAGAACGTTTTATCACCTTCCTCCCCCTTCCCCCTCCCGTAAATTTCCTACATCCTCTGTATAATGACCAGGCCTGAAGCTAAGACCCCGAGCCGGCCTCGCATCATTAAAATAACAAAGCCGAAGTGATGGCTTTTATCCTCCTGGCAGCGCAGGTCGGGCTCAGGAACCGCAGCTCGCCGCCGCCGAGAGACCTGTTGAGGGACTTCACACTCGCTGCTCACCAGATGCCTCCCTGCCCCGGGGGAGCAACCAGTAACTACTATCCCCGTCCCGGGAAATGCCACCCTCCCTCCCCCGGGGGAGCAACCAGTAACTACCCCCGCTCTCGGGAAAAGCCACCCTCTCTCCCCCGGGGGAGCAACCAGTAACTACCCCCGTTCCCGGGAAATGCCAC
>VXBO01003222.1:236641-259166 GCA_013400135.1 Rhinoptilus africanus
ATCGCTGCACCTCAACGGCTGAAAACCCAACAGAAGGTGTAAGCAGCAATAAGTTATTTCACCTTTTTCCACTGGAGTCTCTACAGTTACACACTGCAACATTTCTTTAAAAGAAAATAAATCACGTTCCTAATAAATCTCAAACGCAAGCTGCTCTGATAGGTCAGTGAATTGTACCTATTGCAACCCCCTTGCCCAAAATTCTCAAAATCACATAAGAGACACAGAAGGCCAAGGCCCCTCCGAAGCACAGAACCACAGTATAACTGAGCTTGGAAGGGATCTCAGGGCTCATCAGGTCTAACAATCCACTCCAAGGAGCCCTACACCTCAGTTTTAGATGAGGTAGCTCAGGGCCTTCTCATACCTCACCTTTACACACCACTTGTCTCCAATTATTTTTGAAGTTTTGATTTTAGTACATTCTGTTGCTGTAGACAAAAGCACAATCTTAATGCAAGAGACGAACCCATCAGTATTATAAAAGACATTATGGTTTGGACTGAAATAGTAAGCAAAAATACCACTAAGGCCATCAGTTGAAAGGAAGCATGACCAGTTGGTAGTTTTTAAACTAGTACTGGTTTTACACCTATCACAGGGTTTGCCATCTTTTGTGACTATTGGCAAACATAATACAACAAAACTCTCTGACTGCGTAAGTTGATGAATCACAGTTCTTGCACTCACAGCCACCTTTGGAAACAGGTTTGTGACTTCAGGACAGTCGGAGCCCTTCCTTGTGACATGAACAGAAATTGCATCCTTGACAGTAAGCATTTTTTAGCACCAATTGGACATTAAGCCATAGTTCTTCTAAGGCTCTGGGAAGAAATGATACTTTTGATCTCCATTGCCCCTGCAGGCTGGAATTCTGACAAAGGGAATATTAAGACTACTCATTCCATAGGTGGGATTTCACCGATTTTATGATGAGATGTTTGCTAAGGTCATTCCAGGATTGAAGTGTAGCCCGTGTTTTTTGACTGTATGCACCACACACTTCTACCCGGGTGTTCTTGCTTTACTTTCCTCTTGCATTACTCAGAAGTGACCAAACAGGCTTGAAAACTATAAGCCTTTTTTTATTTTCTTTTTTTTTTTAATGAAGTCAGGCTGTATAAACTGTAAATAACTAGTCTTTTTATGTTTTAATGCATTACAAAGAACATAAAGCAACACAACATCATGGCTAAGGAAAGGAAGACGTATGTACAGTTTATTTACAGGACAACAATGTCTCTGTTGCTCATAACCACCTATGGGAAGCAATGGCTCCCTGTTGAACACATCTCCATGCGTCTGCAAACAGATCTCCTGAACTATGGGGAAATCTGTTTGGCGCTTTCTGTTAACAGAGATCTAGACTGCTGGAGAAGCTGAAATTTTTAAGTGAGAACTAAGGAAAAGTAGCATTATCTATGCTTGTGATGCATTAGCCTACAGCAATTTTAATGTAAACAAAAACACAGAAAGAACAGTGATATTTCTTAGGGAGCAGAATAACTGAAGAGCTCTCAGCTACCACTGATTACCCTGGCAGCACCCAGAAAGCAGCAAAACGATCAGTCTTATTTTACTAAGACCACAAATTTTTTATCACAAAGCCAAGATGCCATCAGACAAAATCACTGTTGATGCCCCCTTCCCAATAGCTCAGCTTCAGCTAATAACAAAATTACAAAATCTGAAAAAAAAAAAAAATCTTCATACTGCCATCACACCCAACTCACTAACAGGAATGAACTGACAGAATACAGAAGTATTTCATTGGTTTATATGCATTTAGAATCATTTCCACCAAAATCTTTTGAGGAAAAGGGTAGGGGAGAGGTGGGAATCAAATGACAGCAGTTAACATTTTTAGCTACATTCTCCAAAATGCTGCTAGCTAGTAGAAGTGTAGAAGTGGCTGTGGGGACTCTGCTTTTCTCTAGGCTCTTTTGGCCTTTTTACAACAGTCTCTTGTTTCCAAATAGTATAGAATGCATAACATCCAAAAGTCATGGGTATCAATATCATGCATTCTACAGCTGGTTTTGGTTGCCACTCTACCTTCTTGCTTAAAGCTGAAAAACAATTTTTCTTCTTCCCTGAGCAGCTGTTCCCAGATGGAGGGGACAGTGAGAACTCAGTTCCTACAAAAACATGAAAACTCATGTAATGAAGAGTTCTGATATGGTTAAACATTCCCTACTGAATTTTTCTATCGCTCAGCAAAAATTCCTTCTTGAGACTTGGAAGTTGTATGCTCCATCCATACTTTGTATTTCTAGTGCTGAAATCTCGCCCAAGAGAGACTGCTCTTGACTGCAAAAGGAGTTACAAAAACAGCTCGCTTTTGCGCCAGAAAACACACATCATGCTTGTAGAAGTATTTAGCTTAGTCAGACAATCACGATTACTGCCATATCACACCTCTGTTATAGATAAACACCACCCACTGTTAGGAAATGAGGATGAGCCACAGTGAACCAAGCAGACAGTGTGCTAACACATCAATAGCATCTCAGAAACCTCCTACAGGTCTGGAATCACAAAGTATCATCTCACGCTCCATAAAAGCGCAAATAAGATCCCAGAACAGAAAGCCAGCAACATGAGTGTCTTTGGGAACTTCATCTGTCAGATACTGGAAGGCAGAAAACCAGATCTTTTGAAAATAAACACTTGAACTGAAGTGTCCCACTTACACGGGGCTGGTTTACCTATGGAATGAACATCTCGTATCAAAAGCAGGAAGAAAGAACTTCCGATACCAAACCTTAAGAACAAAATTAGAAAGTGTGACATGGATGTGGACATTTCCAGCAAGGACATGAACATTCCCACCAGTGGCAAGGGTCCCAAAAATTCTACTCTGATGCAATCTTCCATATTATAACATGGCATAGTTTCACAAGATCTGGCTAAGCTCAAGTGAAAGATTATCAACTGGTAAGACAGTATCCGCACGCCATAAAATTGAATTGAAATTTGAAACAAATCTATCAATTGTTATGAATACTTATCTTGTTGAAGGCAACTTTTAAATCGTTAGGCCTTGAGAAATGTGCCAAAAAGTCATGAAAAAAACACTGAGTTCAGAAAGTAAAAATCTGTATTACTAGTCCCATTTTATAGATGGGGAAACACAAGCAGAGAGCCATAAAGATGCCTGCTTTTATGTCTTGCACACATGCTCAAGGCTAAACCAATAATTAGGTTTGGAGTCAGGAAAGACTCTGCCCCCAGGAGGACAGGAAAAGACCCCTGGGTGCAGTGTTTTTTGTTTTTAATTTGCTGCTTTCTATAGACACAGACTTTACTTCCTAAGGTCATCCAGACATTACCAGTGGGTGCTTAAAATAGTGTGGGCCACAGAGCCCAAATCCGCCTCCAGAACAATTCCATCCAACCGTCTGCTTCTATCTTGCAAGTGGCAAAGAGCACAGCACGCTGTCCGAGCAGCCAGCTGCCTCCTGCCGTGTCCAAAGGTTTATTGGCACTCCTGGAATAGCAGCTGCTGTGTCCAGATGGGAGACTTGAAAGTGGAATTAGATGCAAGAATTCTGCTTTGACACTGGCAGCCACCACTTCTACATCCAGGTACTTTGCAACAAGTCCTGAAATTGAGCATCCAGTTCTTAATGCTGAATAAAGCAGACCTGACAGAATCCCTTGTAGTCTACTGGCAGGAATATTCCTCTCCTGCTCACTTTTTATGTCACACTGTCACGTTTGAGCTTTTTTCTTAAAAGTCTCAAGTCTACCTTCAAGTATTTGGGGATGTTTTGAGGCTTGTAGAGTTCAGAGAGTAGGGAGTGAATGGTCTTGTGACCTTTCTGGGTGACCTAATGTCTTCTACAGGAAATTGCACTTAATGACCATGGAAATTTCAGTCCTGTATTCCTAAAGGCTCAAGTCAGCATCAGATGTAAGAGTAAGTTATGCTGAAAGGGAACTGACTGAAATAAACCGAACAGTTATTATATGAAAATTACCTCTGATCACCACCAAAATAGCAATTTATCAGTGATCCATGGATGCAAATCTTCATATATTACCACCGCTCCCCAGACCTTACAGTTCTTTGTATTGTGAACAGGCCAACAACTTCTGCTGGCTCAGAATGATTGCAAATGTCAGCTCTCTGTATTTCTGTTTAGTTTTGCGTATGTTTATGTTTATTCATATGAATATAATAAAGGAACAGACTGCTCAGTTCTCTGAGATGATTCAACTTACAGATGTGCCACCAAATACACTCCTCCCTGCTCCGAAAGCATGCTGAAGTGACTTTCTCTGCAGCCCCATGTCGGTTCTGAGAAAAGAGGGAGCAGGGCAGGACTGCATCTTTCAGCAGCAGTCTTCTGTTACACTGGATTAGGAGTAATATGAAACTGCACTTTTAGAGAAAAGTGATTTGTGATGCAAAGAAAATGAAAAATTGCATGGAAGAGTCATTTTTCAGTAAAAATGCCATTGAATTAGAAATATTCCAAACCAACAACTGTATCCCTAAAGTTATGTATGGCTTATTCTTTAGCAATAATTGAATAATTTTTAATGTTCAATTTTAAAATATTTTTCTGCAATATAAGCATTTCATCTCAGTCAACTCTAAAAAATGCAATTCAAGATCCCCACAGCGCAGCTTGAATAAGTGCTAGAAGTGTTAATAAAGTAACATTTTTATAAGAGTTTCTCAATTTTACTTCTAATCTCAACCCTTTCTTTTTACAGCACAATACTCTCCACCCAGACAGCTTGTCATTTTCCTTCTGCAGAGAAATATGGGGGAGGCCGCCAGGGTGGGGGGGAGCAACCCTAACCTGATTTAATAGTCTGTCCTGAAATTCAACAGCATCCTGTGGCAATGTCTGCAAAATTAATCCTAGTGCACCAAGGGACTCCTCACTGAGCATAACCTGCCTTAAACCCTTTCCTAGGGAGGGAAACTGAGGGAGAGCTATTTGCTCAGGCACTTCATGATGACACCATTTGTTATTTGAAGCCAGAAGCTACGGGTAATTAAGGCTAAAGAAAATGTTTTGAAGATCTTTGTAATTAAAATGCATAGAGGGACTAGTAACAGATAGTGTTACAGAACAATAGGAACCCGGCCAGAAGAATTAAAAAAAAAAAATCTTACTACTGTGTAACAATTATGGAGGAAGACTGGGAAGCACTTTGTCAATAGCACCTCATTCTACTCCCACAAAGGGAAATATACAAACAAAAGGAAATACCAAGGTTGGAAATTGCAATCTTTGTTTATGTGATAAATACATGACAATATTTAAGGGAAGAATTTTAAAGCATTTTATAGCAGATTTACAAGAGAATCCACAGCATTTCTACAAGATTGGGCTTAAAAAAAAAAGAGGAAGGGCCCTGTCAGGAATGACAATTGTTGCTGGCAGCCTTACCTCTCAAACAAACAAACTCACTCAAGGTTCTTTCTATCTACAATCTGTCACATTCTTTTAAAACAAAGATTTGAAGCAGTCAGGTGTCAGGACTGAGTAAAAGAGTAAGCTAAATATGCAGATAATAGACTGACCAAACACAACAAACAAGATTTGTTAATACAAACACAGAAAGTTAAGGCATGTTAATATGATAAGTTACAATAGATAATTATTATTTGTTTCTAATTAGATTATAATAGTAACAATCACTGAAAACGCCACTCCTACTACACTGTAATTTGTGATAAAACTTATTGCCCAAGACCATATGTTTGCAGAGGAAGAAGAGACAGATTGGATCAGTTTTCTCACTTAAGCAGGAATGTCTACAAGAAAAGGAGGTTTTCCATGTGATTGACTCACGTTTCAAAAAAATATCTAGCCATACCCAACTGCATTCTAAGGGCAATGCCGATGCCTCATTAGAATGCTTCCCTATGACTTCCTTTCTCTGTCAAAATTAATTACAGCAATTTGCAATTAGAGTGTCAGATAGCCACATCCTGTAGCACAGAATAAGATGCTGTTCCAGCACTGAAGTGAGAGAATTGCATTTCACTGTATGCCTCATATCCAAATATCTGTCTGGTAACTTACAAATATTTGAATTAAGGAAGAAACTAAAGCAGATACTACCACAATTTCTTGACATTTTATCCTGATGGAACACTTTGAAATGCAAGACAAACTGTTAAGAAATGCCCGGTTTTCATACACCACAAAGTCATTTCTTATCTTCCTAATGTGATAAAACAATGATAAATTAACAGTCTGGTGGTAATAAGTGTTTCTGCATGGCAAACCTTTGCATTATCAACATCATATTTATTATCTCAGAATAATTATATTAGTAGATATTGTACCAGAAATCATTCCAAGTTTTGCACTGTAAGGGGTGGGGTGGGGTTTTTTAGAATTACTAGCTGCTTTGTCAAATACTTTCTAACATGTAAAAAGATTCTGCTACCATAAACTGACTACGGTGGGCAGTCTTATAAACATGGGCTCATGAAAGCAGCCTAAATTAATCCAGAGGCAAGATTTTAAAAGGTTGGCTGCCCAAAACTGAATTTTTAAGGTAATAGCTAATTATTA
The DNA here is from genome assembly GCA_013400135.1 of Rhinoptilus africanus. Taxonomy (NCBI): domain Eukaryota; kingdom Metazoa; phylum Chordata; class Aves; order Charadriiformes; family Glareolidae; genus Rhinoptilus; species Rhinoptilus africanus. The sequence continues at coordinate 243,190 of VXBO01003222.1, forward strand.
ATAAATGTTCAGACTACCAAAAATATTAAGGACCCACCAATTCTCACTTGATTAGGTTCAATATTGACCACTCAGAACCTTTGAAAAATCAGGCCTAACATCAAATGTTTGTATGCACATACAATATAAATTTGGTCACAAAGTTTGTACAACACTTAAAATCGGTAGTCACCTGCTGGCATTCTGTCTACCCACGCCTAACTGGTGGCTGCAGATTTCACTCAAAAGTTAATTTCAGAACATGTAGGACTGTAATTATAAAATCTAGCCACAAGAGGGCAAAAGCAGCCCAGCATTTTTATAGGCATTTCAAATACAGACCATTATAATTGTCTCAATATTTATGAATTTAAAGTCTGATTTAATATGAAAAAGCAAGGTATTTAAGATGCAGATAATATATAGCCAACAATCTTTAATGCAGAATATTTGATCTGTCTTCTTAATTTCCCTAATACGACATCATTCATAGAAACTAAATCCCAAGGTATTCTGCAGTATTACTATGATGGAGGCAATACAATTCTAAATATTAAAAGAGTGTGAAATCTATCACTAAAATATATATATTCATTTTCATTTAATATATAAAACATAATTTGGCTATACATAGACAAAAGATTGCCTCAGAATCTAGAAATTGTGGACAGGCACTTACCACCTTGAAAAGAGTAAAGAGACATGGACTGGTAAAATAAAAATTTGGTGTTAAAACAGCAAGAAAGGATTAGAATAAAAGAAGGTACAATAATTAAGTTGGTGCAAGGTTACAGATGATTGGGGTTTTTTAAAGGTCACTGAGATAAGGAATCTGAAACACATGCTTGCATACGTAATTTAAAAGTGGCAAATTCCCACAATTTTATAGTGATTAATTACAAGACTAATCATATAGATAACTTTGAATGAAGGGTACTATCGTATACCACCAGCTAGCTTTCATCCCTTTTGCTCCAAATTGCACAAGGAAAAGGGTGATTCATTGGGTTCTCTACCACTACAGTGGCAGAGGAAAACCTGGTTTAGGAGCTAGCAAAAACAAAACGTTGGATTGTAAATCCAGAAAGGGATATGTATTTCCCTCCCAATCCAGGTATGGTATCATACTAGATTGCCCAGAAAAGTTATGGATGCCTCATCCCTGGAAGTTTTTAAGGCCCGGCTGGATGGGGCTTTGAGCAGCCTGGTCTGGTGGGAGGTGTTCCTGCCCAGGGCAGGGGGTTGGAATTAGATGATCTTTAAGATCCCTTCCAACCCAAACCATTCCATGATTGTATGATTTACAGACCACATACAGATCCTTGCAAGATCCCAACCAGCAGACTGTGCTTGAAAAATTGATGTCAAAAGCATTACTTGTGCCCTGTTTGAATCAACAGATACTCTGTTTGCTAAAGGCACTACACTTCAACTGATTTACAACATGGATCAAAACACACTTGAAAAAATCTTTTATTTCACTGTTTTTTTGTTCTTTGCATTTTTTTTTTTAGTTAAGGCACCGGCAATGTACCTCTTGTTCTATCACTCAAATACCAGCACCATAGCACATTCATATGATCAAATATAAAACAGACATGGTGGTACGAAAGCCAGCAGCAATTATACAACTACATCAAAGCCTATATATCCCTAAGCAGTTCTAATCATGTTTTTACCTCATTGCTAATAAACAGCACCCTGCAAAAACAGATATTAGAAGAAATTCAACTTACTACTTGTTCTAAACTCAACAAATACAGGATTAGGTTTCTATTTTGCTAGTCAATCTAAGAGAGCAGAACTGCAATGCTAATGCTGTGCCACGCTAACACAGCGCTTCATAGTTTCTGAGGTTCTCCTGATGTGGTCTAAGACAATACTGCTGGCCCATGACAGTATCACCTTTGGGTGCCCAAAACAGAGAGACTGGTCTTCCACGTTTTCTTTCTGCCCTTTCCCCCTCATGTCAAGGAAATCAAGGGACTATTCCCCCAACACAGAATCTAGAACTGATGGCTCTTCAACAGCCTTAGATTCCTCTCCCTTGCTAACAATCCTGTTTGCCCACTGACCCCACCAGCATCCTTTGTAATGCAATCAGATGGGTCCCGGGTACACACGCACCCCCCTCACACCCACCCCACCCCCGCCCAAGATGCTCAACAGCCCCAGCTCTTCCTCACATAATCATTACTACTTGTCCTTTTCCTTGTCCATTATCAAATAAGTGTATGAGATATTCTAAATAGCTCTAATAAAAGTAACAGAATAGGATTCCAAGTCAAAACGAGTCCATGACATAAGTAACAGGACAGGAAATAATAATTTAGGTCAATCACCATTGTTCAAATGTATTTTTGAAATTAAAATAGTTTATATTTCTCATCCAATTGTGTAATATTAATTCCTTTAAAACGAAAGGATAGAGAGCTTCAACCTAACAACCGATAGGAAAACTAAGGCAATCCAAGGAATAATAAAAAAGTTATTTTACAACCAATTTCCAAAAAGCTTCGATTCCATAATTACTAGTTAACCCCGAGTGCTAACTGTTTAAAATTAGCTTAATTTTATGTTTAGGTGTTTGCAAATGATTTTACACTACTTTTGTGAAGTCTTTTGTTAAATCCAGTCATATAAATGCTGGATGATTTTTAAAGCCACATTTCCTTTTAATAATGTTCTGAACACAGCATTAATCTTCTTACATACAGCTATAAGAAGTCCTAGGTTTCACTGCTTTAGAAGTATTTTCAATACAAAACTTTGAACAACTGCAGAAATGTAGATGTACCCCCACACCCCAGGAAAATGATAACATACCGTTTGCTGGTGTGCTAGCTTGCTATTCGTAAGGACAGACTTGGTAAACTAAATAATTGCAAATTCAAAATTTTAAATGATAATTTAATGAATGGTGTTCTAAATCTGGGCTTTCAATGCTTACATTGGTAATTTAAAGACTAAATTTCCAGCTATGCTTTTATGTATATTGCAGTAATAATCCTACAACGGAACTTTGGAAGCATTAGTTCTTTGGTATAAATTAATCTGAATTTGCTTTTAGACCATGAGAATAGTTCGTCTTTTTTGGGCAGCACTAGGCATTGCTGAAATTTGTGGTTACAAAAAAAAGAAAATTAAGGTAGAGACACTAATTAAGAGAAGAATATCAATTTAAAACAAACAGTTATGCAACCCAGCATCCCGATTAGGGTCACAGGCATGGGGCCCATTTCAGGAAAGCAATATTAAAATGCCATACTAAGTGCCATTACAGCCAATGACAGAAGCCCATTATCAACTTGACCCTAGCCTAAACTGTAGTTGTTGGTAGATGTTGACATAACAGCTTGCCAATATTAAGAGGGAGAAGTCTTACAACTAGCCAGGCTTTTTGCTAGAACAGTTTTTCACCATCCTAGTAAATTTATCAGCTTATCACAGGGCCAATGCAAGGCATCGTGGCTGGAAGTGAAGGAGGTTATGGCTTCACAAAGCTTAAGTCAAGAGTAGGAACCAAGAAGATTGAGACTCTTCTGATCACAGCTCTGGGGGGCAGACAGACAAACAGAAACACTACAAGGCAAAGTATGCAAAAGGGAGCAGAACCAGACTCCAGCATGCATGGTGCCTCTCCTGACATACCCTCATCCACTGTTGTTATTTGGACTGGCTGTGCCTAGACAAATAACACAGCGTATTACATGTATTACCAAAGTAGCCCAGAAAACCGCTTATTATCACAAGAACAATATTAGAAAATCCTGTGAAGTTCAGACTAATTTTTTTTTTTTTAGATGGAAAAAATTTAATCTGTATTTAAGAAAGCGATGGCCACAATTTAAACCCATGCTGGTCAAAATAGGCCTAAATATAAAGTCAGAGGTTCAGCTTTAACTTGTTGATGCATTTCTTTTAGGAAGAACAAGCTAAGCCAAGATGAAGCAAATAACACAATTATGCTATTAAACTTTTTGCCCCTCAGGACTACCTGTGACACTCCTAGTACCTTACACCAATCATCCTTCTGGTAACATTTGCTGATTGAGAGCTGGATACCAGGGCTGGTGCCATTATTATTCTGCTACTATTCTACTCCTTCTCTTAAATTGCTTTGTCAGACTTCCGTCACTTGAGACAAGTTCCATTATAAGAGACATTAGGTGTATTTAGGCATTTGCCAGATAATAGAGTAAGGTTCTTAGGCATCAATCTGTACAGATTAGTCTAATCTGTTGCTGCTGGAAACCTTGTTTCCAGCAGTAAAGTAGACAATAGTTTCAAATTACCTGCAATAAGGTTAAGCTATGGGCAATATATGTTTTGAGGTGAGAAGAAAAACAAAATAGAACTCATGCATTCCCAAAATTGTCTTTTCCTTTACCAGATCAGGTAGGTATCTGAATTCAGATTCCAATTTCTCTAAGAAGTGTTCCTAATGGATTTTACTCCATTTAAATTGCTTTAGTTATGAATGTTCTCTTAACTATTTCTGAATGCAGGTTACAACAAAAGTTCAGTTAGCAATATTATTTCCTGAATCCAACAAAGCATGAATAATTAACATGTCAATATTGAATAACAGTTTGTTCTTTTCACACTAAAATAAGATTTCCAGGAGCAAAGTAAAAAAACTGAAATATTTTAGGGGTTCTATGAAAATTAAGGCAATGAGCCCATGAAGTTAAAGACATAAAATGGCAAATACCTGTAGTCTGGTTCTAAAGTAATGCAGCTTTTCAGTTATATTTTTTCAGAAAATATAGAAATGTTTTTTATTTAAATTCTAATACCAGAACCTATCCAAAATATCAACTAAGGACTGAAGTCAGATCATCCTTCCCTTTAGCTTTTCCTAATATGAAACTACATAAAATTAAGTTTTTTCTCTCACCCCTTTTCTCAAACGTACCTTTCACTCTACAGCACAGCAGATATGTCCTGCAGCAGGACAAGCATCAAGAAAGGAAGAGCAATACTTGGTTTATTCATGATAAAACAGATACAATGTTATCTCATAAATCCTAAACTAACTGCATTTTGCAATACCTTGCAAACATTCATCAAAGCTATATTAAATCATCCATTATAACACCTGAAATGTATAGAGTTATCCTAAGAAAGAACACAAACTAAAGGAAATGCAGAGCATGTTAGAAAAGAGAGAGAAATCAAAAAGTGTCTGGATGCAGTAGAGACAGGTCTTTAAAATTTTAACACCTACCTCTTTTAGAGACTGTACTACATTGAAAGTAACATACCAGAAAAAAACCTCACCAAACTGTTATTATTTTATCATTATTAAACCATAAAGTGCAAGTCAAGAACAATCTAACTGTATTTGCACTACTAAAACCCAAGAAGAATCTATGGATTTCCCACCCCTCCCTCCCTTTTTCCTATTTACATTTAGCCTATATTGATAATAATACACTAATTTCTATGTCCTTCACAGAAGCTGACTGGCAGACTGAATAAGCCTAGTGGCTAAGGTATGTAGATTAAAGACTCTGTCTCACATTCTTCCTCCAGTGAATATCTACGTACTTTGTATAAAGCAAAACTGTTTCCACAAGAAATCTGGAAACCAAAATCATAGCTCAGTGGCTAGGCATTCCTTCAACGTGGGACAGTTAGTCTGAGCGCTTTACTCTGAATTAAATGAAACCAATTTGTATGTCATAAGCACTCATATAATTTCTTCTCCCTAGTTTCCAGAATTTTGCCCTATGTTCCTTTTTTTTTTACCAGATAAAATTATTCATTTGAGGGTTTTTTACTACTGTAAATATAGTTTTGTTTCAAAATAAAACTTAATTTTCAAGTTAAATTCTTCGGGATTTACTGGTTCTTTCAGATTTACAGATTGAAATATCATTTAAAAGTCAGTGATTCTGCTGAACCATCTAGTACCATCTTTTACCTCCAGTAAAACACAGGCTGAATTCTCACTGAAGGACACCAGAACTTCCAGCAAGTGCTTAAAGCTCTGCTGAACAAGGAGCAGTGTAAACCCGTACTTACAATGTTTTCCCACATCATGGCCATGAAGGGTTGGTTTCTTTGTGTAAGGCTCTCCTTATGCATATTGACTTCAGGCTGAATATCAAATATGAGGATAATTAACTTTCATGTACGGCTTGATACAAATTAATTCAACACCCTAATATTAATGGCAATGATCTGGATACCTGGTCACAACCGATTTGCTCCTATGAAATGCTGCATTCTGTCATTAGGGCAACTTCCATAACTGGAACACTCATACTGACAAGAGAGGAGATATCCAAGTTGAACTATTAAATAGGCAAATATCCTACATTATTATTAAAATACGATACAAAAATAGATTATAATTTTCACCTTCTTTTCACCAAACAATTGTTCAAACGGAACAATTGAAGTTGAATAGCAGACCTTCCATTTGAGATGCCTTTTTCTAAAAATTACATTCTTCATGAAAACTACCATACTCTTTGTAAATAAGCTTTTTAAACTCCAGTGTAACACACAATCTGTTTCAGGTAGAAAAATCTATTTTGCATATTATGTATTTAGGACTTTAAACAGAGGTTTTTTTAAAACCATGAAGCTTTGTTAAGTTGTCTTCAGTTAAACTGCAGTAATTCATACTAGCTGAAAATCTTGTGCAACCTAGGGTTTGGATTTTTTTAAACTGCAAAAGTGTCTGAAGATACCTATTAAAATACACAGGAACACAGGAAAAGTTCACGGATGGCACAAAAAGTAGATTATAATAATGCTTCAAGTATTTACAGTTTATTTGAATGAAAATTATGATGAACTTTCAAATCTGGGGATAAAAATCAGGATTAATATATCATCATTACTTAATACAAGTTATGAAAATTCCAATAATTCTTCATGTTCTATTGTAGTACCGTAACAGCAAACCATTCTTCTTTCTATTCTAGCAGGCTGGAGGTGAAAGTATTTTTCACCATTAGAAACTGAGATTCTCGGTGTGATCTCTTCAGCTTTGCACGACGGTTCTGGAACCAGATCTAAATTGAAAGAAAAGGCATCTTGTCAGAAATTCAGCACTGTAAGCAGAGAAAGCTTTGAAACAAAAATATGCACACAACTTTACAGTATTTTGTATAATGACAGTAATTTGGAAGTTCAACACAAGTTTAAAATCTGCAGGTGATGGCATGTAGCTACCTGCAATAATTGTAACACCACAGACGAAGAAAATAATATCCCCAGCTTAACTGGAAAGCGAGAACCAGCTTCACTGTAATTATTATAAAAACTAGTATTAACGTCAGTGACACTGAATCAGACCCTGGAAGATCCTGAGCGTCTGGAATTCACACACAAATCTTAAGGTGTTATTTCTTCAGCTCTTAATTGCAGCATCAAGCTTCCCATAAACCCCAAAATAATAATACTTGCATCAAAAGCTTAATAAACATCAAGGTGAGGCCCAAATTCTAATGTTTATGATATGCTTCCTATCTCATTGGACTACCTGGAAATCAGTAACTAAAATCCCTGAGTAGATTTTGCTTTTGGCCAGATGAAAGCGTAGGCTCAAACATTGGTTTAACACATGCATTCTCTACTGATAGTCTCACAAAATATTTAGACACTTACACAAATTATTTCAGTATTTGTGTCAAATTTGTTTTTCAAATATGGTGACAACATGATTTTAAAACACAGAAACAAATGATCAAGTTCTGCACATGATACCTAGAGATTAACACAGCAGATATCATGTAAATATGACAGTGATGAATCAACACTATGGAAGAAGGTTTAAGATTTCAGAAGGAATTCAATGGTTTCCATTTCACAAATCATTGAAGGCATCTGTAAATGTACATTGTCTTAAGTTGAGATTATTAAAATTATTGCTACTGCTGTCAAACTTAATTTATATAACCAGAGAGTAAATACAGGCTGAATTACAGAAAAGTTCAAATAAATTTTTAATTACCTGGATCCTGTCTTCATCTAAATCTAATTTGCGAGCTAGGTCTTCTCTAATATCAATGCCAGGGTAGGAGTTCATTTTAAAAACATTTTCCAAGACTTCAATCTAAGGAGATTAAAACACACTTGTTGAATAGTTATCAGTTATCACTAACTTCATAACAGCAATAAAGAAAATAAATACAAAAAACACTTTTCGTTTGTTCAACAGGAGACTTCCAAGCAGCGTTAGCACAATTCTAATTCCATGCATAAACACAGGTCTGCAAAATAAGCAACACTGCTGATAATTTACACTAGTTCCTGATTACATTTCACTCTGCAGAGCTACATCATAGTGAATTAGTCAGCTATTATAGGCTTCTGACAACATTTTACTAAACAACATTGTTATTCATTTATTAAATACTGAAAAAATCCTTACCTGGTTTCTAGTGAATGCAGTTCTTGGTCTTCTACCCCTGTACCAGCTCAGTTCTCGTTTGAAAGAAAGCCTTTCAGTGACTGAAAAATATTTTTCACATTTCAAAACTTTTTCCTCTTGCACTGGATTACAGTTAGCATGAAATAATGGATTTTCATAGCAAACAACAGGGATTTGCAGATGAGGATTACTGTCATCACCTAAAACTAGAAAAAGCAAGCAAACGAGAGCTTCAATTTACTGGTTTTCAGTAGAAACATTGAAATATATACATTTCTGAAGGAGTAAAAGCTTGAGAGGTTACAAAACAGACTGCTGACTTACCCAAGTTGGTGCATGCATCCATCCATGGTCTGTGAGGTTTCACAGCTGGAATGCCATCTTTTTTCTGCTCCAGTCCCAAAATACTTTCAATGGAAAACGAGCACTGTGTGGTTTTACTTTCTACAAAACCAGACACTTTCCGAAGATTCTGAGACGCTGATGGATTAGCAGCACATAGGGATGTACTTGCCATGCTTTCACCTACAGCCAGCATAGCATGTATACTGTACTTGCATTTCTCCACAAGTCCTCCTTATAGCTATGTTGACAAGGGGGTTGGATTTGCCACGTCATTAATTAAAATCTTTTATTAGAAAGTTTTAGCATGTCAATGAAAACTCTCCCACCAAGAGGCACGAGGAGTTAATTGTTTATTTGTTTGCAAGTAATTAGCAACTAATGGTGACACTAGGGGGGCCACCATGAGGGACAAAAAGTGTTATCTCTCCAAACCAGAACACCGACTTTACTTTCTCAAAAGAAGCTGTGCACAAATATAGTACTTCTCTTTTATTTGAAATCATTAATGTATAAAATCAGTTTTTTAAAAAACTTTATACTCTAATGGACTCCACTTACCTAAACATAGCAGCATGATAGGAAACCAGTCAAGTAATAAGTAATCTCATTTAAGTGAATTTCCTTCCAAGGAAATTTAAAAAATAATCTCTTAATGCTATTAGGGTAATCCCGATGAAAATGCCTCTGTTTTTTCATATGCATATGTAATGGTGAACGTGGTCAATAAAACAACAATAGCTTTTGGCATAAGGCGCTGTGCAGCGGGTTGGCAATGTTGTCAAAGCTCAGTGTAATTGCCTTCCAAGTGCCTGGATTAGTTAACAGGAACAGTTGCACCAACTATTTTAAATAATTCATGCATTCATTTTTCTTATTAAAATAACTTTGTCGCAGCTTTTTTGAAACGTACCATATGTGAAATTTCCTGATCATTCTTTACAACATAAAATCAAAACTAATAGAAGCAGTACATTCACATTTACTCTTTTTAAAATATCCTTTTACTGCTAGATATTATTCCCTTCTTGTAGCTTTATAACCAATACAAATTCATTTAAATCCTACAGACCGAACACTTAAAATGACCAAAAGTCATGAGGAATGGGGAGAAAGGAGGTAAAGGTTTCATAATGGGGTTCAAAGTTTGAAAACGGAATGCTGATTTTCTTCATGATAAAGAAAGTACAACTGTAACATTTTTACATTCAAGCTCATCTGTCAGCCTCACAGCAGTTTACATGTCACATGTTCAAAACCAGCTTTTGATTCAGGATGACCTCTTTACAGAGGCTCCTCCTTTTCTTATTTTGGACAAATCTTTATTTTATAACATGCAAGAATGAAAACAATATTTTAATTTCAGGATGCAAAAGTTACGCCTCTTAAATAAAACTTTTAATTTGGAGAACATAGAACTGTGTGCTTTTAGAGGAAAAGTCTGGCCCTCCATTTTTTCTTGCTTTACAATTTTCTCAAAGTAGCTTATTCTGTGTTAGCCACATTCACATGGCTAACAACTAATATTAAGGAAATAAACAGTAACCCCACTTTGATTTTCTGTACATTTGTGAACAACCCAAGACTAATCTTCAGGAACAGAAACAAGCAGGAAAATTGGGAAGGAAATTGCACAGTCTAGAATTGACAATACTGTGCTGAGGAAGCTTCTACAGAGAAAAACGCAATCCAGCTGTGGCTTCATAGCAGAAAGATGTTCAGCTGAAAAACGCTGACCTACTGAACCGACTTTGTGCTGTGGAATGAGATTGTTGTCAAACCAAGCTATCAAAAGAAGTGACAACTCAAGCAGTGATCTTACCAAGGACACCTTATCAGCACCTATCAATGGATCCTGAGGTGGCATCAATGTAACTGCAATGACCACCTGCAAGCTAAGCTCCAACCATCACTCAACAGCCTCTGCAACCACCAAGTGTAGACATATAAAACAGCCACAAGGACCTATGAATGATGCCACAGCTTGCTGGAATATTTGGTGAGCCAGAGGTCATTGGGAAGCACAGTTAAGCAAGGGCCTTACAGCCCTTTACGTTTCAGTACAGTTGTTCCCAACAAGGCAACCTCTGACCTTAACAAAGCAGTAAGACTCATTTTCTTGACTGCAGGCAGTTACTTTGAATATTCAGACTGCACACCAGGTCCAGAGGTTACTAAAGAGATAACACAAAGCCTCTTACATAGCAGTGATTGGTAGATGAGTTTTCTGCCTCTACAGTCTCTACATGGAATACCAGTTTTAAAAATAAATAAACCCACACACACATTAAGTCAAAAAGAAAACAATACATTTCCTTCTGTGCTGAACTTGTAGCTGCTTATTGATTTCTCTATCCCAAAGAGGTGAAAAGCATGATCATTAATGATAATTTTAGACAGCTTCTTGAATCCAGAAACTAATGGATAGCAACTTTAATAATACAAAAAACCCCCATTTTAACCATTATAATATAAACAGCTAGTTTCCAAAATACATCCCACTAATTTTTTTTTAAACAACTCCAATACAAGCACTGATACAAAACACATTTCAGAAAATACTTATTTCCCTTGGAAGAATATGAAAGAAATTAACCTGAGCCACACAGCTGCGACTTAAGATCATCACATACTTCAAGGCCCAAAGTGGTAAATACCTTGATAGGTGTTCTCTTCAGGAAACTATCAAGAGCTATCGATAAAGACAGACATATGTGGTGGTAAGAGACATTTATGAGAGGCACATATCTTCCCAAAGCTAACCATTAAGTTAACCAAGTAATTATAACTTTTGGTCTCTGAGATTGTAGAATATGGAAACAAACTTCTTCAGGGTAGTCTGCTTTTAACTCCCACTTGGAAACACTCATTTTTCCAGAGCTTTTTAATGACTTCTCAGGGAAAAGAGATCTTGGTATCTCTCAAAAAGAATTTTCATAAAACAGGACAAAACTAGTTAACTCATTTGCTAGGCACAGATTGGAAGCTCACCAAATACTGCCATCTGGTGTTGAGGTTAAGTTCTTTCAGCAATGTTATCTGAGTAAGAAACTTCGTTGTTATTAAAATAATCATATTGCATTTTTGTTCAATGTTGAATTGCAGTCACCGAAACATATCAACAGTCTTGTTTCTAAACAGAGTTCATGGCTGCAACGGCATATAGGAACAGGCAGTACCAATTCAGAAGGCCACAAGTAGATGCTCACACTATGCTCTCTCATTCCTGAGAAATTCAGTGAAATTGAAACAGCATCTAAGTATCTAAGAGACTTTTATAATGCTAATGCAGGTCCACATAACTGTTTATAAAAATTTCATAAGAAAAGATAAATCATTCTAAATATAGGAAGTCTGCATTATACCAAAATTCCATTATATCTCAGAAGTGTTCAAGGTCAGGTTGGATGGGGCTTTGAGAAACTTCATCCAGTGAAAAATTCCCCAAAGCAGGGTTGGAACTAGATGATCTTTAAAGGGTCGTTCCAACCCAAACTATTCCATGATTCTAAAACAACATATACATAGGCGTAATTATACTGGAAAGTCTGGAGGAAGGTCTAGCATTCAAATGTTACTAGATTTCTTTGAAGAAAAGCTTGCTTAGTTGTATTTGTCATCAAGTTAACAGCCAAACCACCTTTCTGTAATAAATGAGGATGAAAATATATTTTTCAGCAGAAAACTTAAAGTTTTAGATCTATGAATACCTGGTAGTAAAGAACCAGATTAAATTTCTAGGAATTGCACTGAAAGTCTAAAGAGACCTTGAGCCTTCACTCAAAAACTATTTCATTGTTTTGATTCATTAGAAATGACCAATACTTCTCTTGCAACCCATAATTACCTGGAGAGTTTTAGCTAAACACCATTGTAGCGGCAATTAGAGCAACACAACAAACATTTAGTTGAAAATCCTAAGTAATCAATAACAGGAGAAATCACTGTGCCTTGAATATGCAAATCCAATCCTCTTACAGCATCACATACTTGATGAGGCAGCAAACTAATCTCCCTTTCAGATTTTGCACCACTGTTTTTTGCCCAGGGACAGTAGAGTTCTTTCGTTTAGTAGATGAAGCTCTTGTTCTTTAGAGATGTGACGCCTCTAAGGACTCTTTATATCAGCTGAAGAGACCACACCAAGAGTTCCTGGTGGCTTTGGTCTGAAACTGCAATGCTTAATGTTGCTACCTTTTGCTATTCTCACCCATTGCTACTCCACTGCCAGGTCACCTTTCACAATAGCCTGTGCAGTATTTCCAGCTTTTTAAAAAGGTACAAATGGTACATATAATCTTTCTTGATTACGTATCACACTCAAAAATAAATTGCCTTTCATCTCACCTTTCCCACAGTTTCTTTACTTTGCTATACCAGTATTTCACCACTTCAGATACTCTGCTGCATATAGCTCCCTTTGAAATATGTTTTGAACATGAATAATTAAGATTATACTCAAAGCCAAGTTCAAAATTCAGAAGTTTTTTTAGGTAAGAATACCTCAAAACTGTTAATGTAAATTCTCACAAAGCATGATTAAAAGCAGTTAGCTATTTCTTGGCTGAAGTAAAAGCTATTTTGACCCAGAGAGATCAAGGGAACACAGATAAATTCAAGGTGAACCCAAAGGTGGCATTAGCAAAAGTCTGAGAAACAGTGCATTAAACAGTGAGTAACGAGCAAATAAAGCCTACCTTATCCAGACAGCTACTTCCACCCGCCAGCAACGGCAAAACGTTCTCTCCATTAGAAGACACATCTGGAAGGCTCTAAAGAGGCACTGTCTGTTCTTCTCCCTGTTTATAGCGCCAAGTGTTAAACTCCACATTTTTAAGGCCTCTTTGTAAGTATTTTGCAGAAAGAACAAACAAACAAAAAAATCCACAACACAAAAACCCCAACCCCCCAAATCAAGAAAGAAAAAAAAATAAAATCACACACTAACAAAAAGCCTACAGTGCTGGAAAAAGTCTAACACTAAAAACACGCTCATTAGAGGGTTCAGAGAGATTCTTCAGTTCATTGCTATAAAATCGCATCTGCTGCTGTCAAATTTGTATCTCAAATAAAACTTTTGGATACCTTGTAACATTTGTAAAAAACATACACAAAAGGTAAGAACAAGCCTAGTAATATCTCACAGAATGTGTCAACATAAGGGATCTATTAAAAAAGCTGCCTACTAATCCAAAGAAGCCCTGGTATACTACAAACTTATTAGAAAGTCCCCCCTTCTTGCTACTACACCAAACTGAAACATTAAACTGAATTCTTAAGATCAACAGAAGCAAGACATTTTTCACTATGTGCCAGCTGAGATACTAAAGCACATTTCTATGTATTCAAGGTGTTTGTTAGTGGTTTTTCTTCGACAAAACATTTAATTCTCAAAGAGCTGTTCTCTATTCATAGCAGCTAAAGAAATGGGTTTTTTAGGCTGATGTTGTGAATATACAAAACTAACTAAAATCAGTTCTAATTAAAGTTACTACCTTCCTGAATTCTGCTAAGGAAATGCATCTCAGTACAAAATGTAAGAGTATTTTTAACAGAAGACTGCTGTAAAACAGTCACAAGTTAACTGATCTCAAAACAAGAATGCTATACACTTATATATAGGTCATGAACCAATACTAGTGTTCTGCCACGTAGTAATTACAGATACAGGACTTAGTCTTTAAAATACCTTGTAAGATAACTCTGTATTATTACCCTCATATGACAAGGAAAGAGAGAGGTGGTGTGACTTGCTTCAGCCAGGTGTGTCACCAGCTGAGCTGGTAAATTAACTGACTGAACCAAGTTGTAACTTTGAAATTTCCTCACCACTCCCTAGGAAAAAAAACCCAAAACAAACGAAAAAAAACCCACACCAAAAATCTTTAACCATAATTTAACATCAGCGTTTTCCTTTATCTGCTTTTAAAGGTAAAACATGATCTGACACACCATAAAGAAAGGTTTCCATAGAAGACAGCACAATAGTTAATCATTTGCTCTGCTGGATGACTTCTGTACTTTCTAATGTGGTTTTATACTAAATTCACCTGGCCCCAGAAAGGCAAAACCAGCAAGGGAACAACCTTTTACAACCTTTTTTTTTTTTTAATCCTAATAATAGTTGTATCTAAAAAGTTACCAATCTTCTATTAAAATGCAGGAAAAAAATATCATCAAGTAATTTCAGAATTGAACTAGTTTGCAACTTCAAATACAATGTACAATTTGGGTTTGCTTTTGTTAGTTTTAAGAGTGAGAATTTTATGCAGCCTCTTGTTTGCCACACGGTATAATGTTTTTAAATGAATGGAAATTTAGATATTCTTGATTAGCAATTTGTACATACTCAACGCCTCCTAAGAGGCCTACTCTTAAGGTATGAATTGCTTAACCTGCAGGAATAATTTAAAGCACAATAACTCTGGTCAAAACACTCATCACAGAGGGGAACTCAAGAATACGCTTTTTTTAAAACCTCGCACAATGATCTGATTCAATTCCAGCGAGCCCTCGCAGCAGTTTTAAGCATTTAAAATTGGCCACCAGCCTATTGCACCAAGCTTGGCCAGTCTAAGAAAGCAGGGAGTCCATTAGGACTGATTATTGCCCTTTCTGAAGGGGAAAAATTGTGGTCAGAAATGTTTGTGGGGGTTGTTTGGTTTTTGTTTTTTTTTTTAAGAGACAAGCAAGAAAGCCAGATCCTCATCTGAATCTAACACTTCAAAACAAAAAACAATAAATACTTAGGGATAGAAACACTTTCTTGAAGAGAGCCCTGGTGGACGGTGGAGACATGAGAGGGGTAAACGGGGACTCCTCAGACGGGATGCGCCAGGGAACCCGGGGAGTGCAGAGGGCGCCTCCGTCGCCACAGGGACACAACCGCGCTGCCCCCGCCCGCTGCGCCGCCTGCTCTGGGAAAAGGGCGGCATCCAGAGCACAGACAAACAGCGCTGAGGGGCTACGCTGATTTGTAACAGGGAGCACGGAACTAAAAACGCAAAAAGGAAAAAAAAAAAAAAGAAGTCTGCTTGCTTTTTCCCAGCAACTTCACTTGAGGACCGCCATCTGCCCGCGGCGCCGCCGGACGGACACCTCAGGGCGGACACGTCCCTCTCCGCCTTCGCCCCGCACTCACCTCCCCGAACCGCGGGCGGCCCGAGGCAGCGGGTGCCGGGGGACTGTCCCGAGAGGCGGGGGCCAGTCTGAGAGCCCAGAGGCCCCGCGTCTCCGTTCCCGACGGGGGGCGGCCGCGGCCCGC
>VXBO01003223.1:7744-18062 GCA_013400135.1 Rhinoptilus africanus
GTGGGGGGGGGGGGGGGGACGGGTGCGTGGCTCCGTCACCTGCCTGGCTGCCGCCCCGGCAGGTTGAGCCTTGCCACAGGGACCCCGTGCCCCATACCTGCTCCGCCGCCGTCCAAACCGGCTGGCTCTGCTGAGTCCTGATGATGTCCTTGATCGCCTCGTACCAAGTGTTGCCGCTGCCGCTGAGGCTGACAGTGGCGGTGAAGAGGTGGCTGCAGTACTTCTTCATCTTGCTGGCCTGAGCGTAGAGGCGCCGGGAGCTCTTTCTGGAGTCGGGCGCCAGCCACTGGCGCATGGCCTTGATGCCCTGCCGGCTCTCAGGCTCGCAAAACACCACCACCGGGTAGTACTGCACGTAGTTGAGGCGCTCCACAGCCGAGGGCGTGATGTCCAACAGGGCGTGCTTGTTCTGGGGCAGGGCACAGCCATCAGCCCCGCTGGGGACAGGGACGGAGGCTGGGGCTCCCCCCCCGGCCCTGGCCCACCAGCTCCAAGGACACGGGGAAGGTCTCTCACCTTTTCTGCAATCTGCCGCACTGAGTCCAACTTGATGACCTTGGATGAAGCCCCGTCTCGGGGCACACTCGCTGCAGGACATGAAGGCACGGTGTGAGAGGGGCTGGGGGCTGGGTCTGGCTGTGCCCTGCCCTGGGGCCATGCCCTCAAGGGGGGCCATGTCTGGGGCCTGGCTGGTATCATGATGCACGGGAGAGGGTGGATGAGGCCAGGAAGGTCTTGGAGTGCCACAGGGAGGGGACAAAGAGACGGGACTGGGACAGCCACGGGTGAAGGGCTCCCACAGGTCCTGGACACTGAGGGTCTGGCTGCTGGAGACGATTTCTGCCTGGCGTGGGGGGCACTTACGGGCGATCTCAAACAGCTCGGGCAGCTCCGTGCTCAGCTTCTGCATGGCAATGTCTGCGATGGGGCCCAGGATCACCACCGGCCGCTTGAAGCTGGCTGTGGGCAGACAACAGACCAGCTCAGAGAGGCTGGGGGCGAGGGCAGAGCTCGCAGCACTCGGGCATCCAGCCCCGCTCCTCGAGGTGCCCGTGGGCCTGGGACTCGCCCCACTCTTGCCGCTAGCACCCGCAGCGGGGCAGCCCTGGGGCCAGTGTCCCCTGGGTGGGTCTGGGCGACTGGGGACACAGCCCTAGTGCCCACCTTCCTTCAGGACCACCCTCTCGTATGGCGGGTAGTGGCCCTGCTTTGTGAGGGCAGACAGGTCCTCCCGGCTCTTCCGCAGCATCTTCTTGGCACCCCGCAGGCCCCGCAGCTTCCAAAACTCGGCCCGTGCCCCAGAGGGGTTGGCACCAGACGTGGCTTTCAGCACCGACTCCAGGCTGGCGATCTGCTCGGCCCTGGGAGGGGAAAGGGCTCAGGACCTGGAACCTCTGGATTTACGCCCTACTTTGTCTCTCCACCCTCCAAGGAGAGGGGCAGAATCCAGCGTCCCCGCTCCGTGGCACAGCCAGATGAGGCTGTGGTAGCCTTTTCCCTCTGGGACCTTGGACAACCAGAGCATCAACTGCCCCATCACCCCTGAGAAGGGATTTCACCATCTCACACTTCCCACTGCCGCTCCATCAGCCCTTGCCCTGCTTCTTACTGGGCCCACCATCCATGTCCCCATCTCACTGGGGAGCCATCCCACGGCTCTGCTCATCTTGGGGCCGTTCCTGGCTCCATCGTTACCTGCTCTGGTTGGGGATGATGCCCTTGTCCTGCTCCTGCAGGTCCCTGCCCATGCGCACAGCCAGCCAGCTCCCCAGCCTGCCCCGGTACATGGTGTCCAGCACATGGAAGACGTCCCCGCGGACGAAGCTGAGCCCCGATGGCGTGTCCTTCTCGAAATCAAAGTGCGTCCGGATGTAGAATGAGTCACCCACGTTGGACGAGATCATCTTCCTGTAAACTGGAGCCCAAGGTGAGAGGGACCATCAGGGGAAGAGGCGGCTGAGAAGGAAGCCGCTGGAGAGATTTGGGAAGGAACTGGGCTGGGCCAGGAGCCTCCACAGTAGCCCTTGCTCCCGTGGAGGACCGTTTCCTCCCGTGGCGCTCTCGGGCATGCTGGGGACAGCAGGACCTGAGCCCCCAGCACACACCGGCCTCTGCAGGCTGAGCCATGGTGCCAGAAAGCCCCTGTGCTCCAGGATGCCAAGACACAGACAGGGCCAGGATAGTCTGGTCCCCTCCCATGTCTCTCCAGAGGAGGAGGAGGGGGCTGCAGGGAAGAAGGACCACCCCGCGGGGGCAGGAAGAGCCGTGGCAAGTCCAGCAGCTCCGATGCTTGCTCAGAAGAGACAAGAGGATGGAGAGGCACAAGCCCAGGATGAAGCTGGTCGTCACTCACTGTCCTGCTTGCTCTGGGTCCGCAGCGTGATGTCCTCGCCCGGCGGCAGCCTCATGAGGTACTCCACAGCCTCCTCACGGGTCAGGTTCTGGAAACTGGTGTCATTCACCTGCCACGGAAAAGCACTTAGAGCCGGCCCCAGCGGTGGGATGGAGGGCCCAGCGGGGGTCCCAGGGACAGCACTGGAGGGCAGGGTGGGAGAAGGAACTGGTCCCTGTGACCCAAGTGACTGCCACGACCTCTAGTAGCCCTGGGGAGGGCCTATGGGCCAGCTGAGGGGGTGCCTGGGCCCCGCGGGGTGTTAGCATGGTGCTGGAGACAGGACCGTCCCCTCGGAGCCAGCCCACTGGGCACCAGCACTGACCCAAAATGATGCCCAGCAGGAGGAATCCAACCCCCGGGGGATATCGGACCCAAGAGGGATGGGGCCAGTCCGGGTGCAGCAGCGTTTGGAGCCGTTCCCAGCCCCGCGTACCTGCAGGATCTGGTCCCCTTCCCGGACACCCTGGCTGTCGGCCGGGCTCCCCTCCTGCACGCTTGACACGAAGATGCCCACGTCGTTCCCGCCGGCCAGCCGCAGCCCGACGCTCTTGGCCTTCACGAAGTGCACGACCCTGGAGTCAGCGCTGTACCTGCCCCGAGGAAGCCGCGCTCAGCCCGGCAGTGACATGCCAGGGACAGCACAGGGGGTCACCGGCCCTGTGTCGCCAGCCCTGCGGCGGAGCAGCTCCCTGCCTCCCCCAGCCCCTTCCCACCGCCTCTCGCAGACGTACCCGTCCCTGCGGGCAGCTGGGGCCGCGGGGCTGCTGGGGGGGCTGTGGTAGCCATCACCCTCCCCAGCTTCCAGCAGGTCTGCGGGGAAGAAGGGCTGGTCCAGGAGGCTGTGCCACTGCCAGGGCAGCCGAGGCACGGGGAGACCCGGCACGGCTCTGCCAGGGGGCTGTGGACAGCAGAGACGCGCGGGAGCCCAGGGCCCCCTCGGAGCCCTTAACTCCCCCAGCCTGATCTGAGCTCACTCACCAGGGCCCCGAGCATCGTCCGCGACCGTGTCAGCCGCAGGGTCCCTGTTCGATCGCCTCCTCTCCCTGGAACAAAGTTGGGGCAGGATTTAGGCAGGTCACGGAGGCAGGTGCTGGATGGGCAGGGGCAGGCAGCGCCAAGAGGGCAGCGGGGACAGTGGGACAAGCTGGGGACTGAATGGCAGTCCCACCTCCAGGGTGAACGGGCTCCGGGATGGAGGAGAACCAGCCCCTCCAGAGAGAGCACATGGGGGACCTGTGGGATCTGATGGGGGAAAGAGGGGCTCGTGGGGACGGAGCGGCGCTTACGGTGGTGAATTCATCCTGGCAGCAGCTGGAAGTCGTGGGGAGGTCTCAGGGGATGGCGGATGGGACAGTTCAGAGTCAATGTCAGAGATATCTGCAGCAGCAGGAGGGAAGACGCGTTACTGACTGTCCAGTCCCTGGGCTGTGTGTTTGGCCCCCGGCCCCATCACCGTGTCCCCTCACCATCCATCCGGGAGCTGTCGCTCTGGCTGTCTTCTATGTCAGCGATGTTGACCAGGAATTGCCGGTGGTCCCGGAGGACGAGCAGGGTCAGGGTCCCCTCCGTCCGCTCGATGAGCTGCTGGGTTTCAGCCAGGGACATGTCCTCGCTGGCCACCCCGTTGATCTGGAGGGGGCAGAGCAGGAGGCCTCAGCGCACTCGCTCCGGGGAAAGCCGCCCCCAGGAAAGCCCCGCTCGAATGGGATGCTCCAACTGCCGTCTTCCCGCTCCCTGCCCAGCCCCTCCAGCCCAGCCCCAGCTCCCGCAGCTTCGCCCATCCTGGCCCGTGTCCCCCTTCCTGGCTGCCTCCCAGTGGGGCCTCCTCCTACACAGAGGAAACAAATTAGTGAGGCTAATTAACTCCCACCTTTAGCTGCAGGGGGGCCCCTCAGGGGGGAGCTGCAGAAACCCCCTCAGACGCTGCCAGAAGCTCAGTTTTACTTTGACCTTGGCGCTGGCCTTCCACAGGCTGGACTGGTGCCGGGGGGTCAGGCCCCAAGCGGACAGTGGGGCTGTGATCTCCCTGAGGCACGGCAGCTTTTCCTGCCGGATTGCTGGGATGAAATCCCTCCTGTTTGCCCCAGAGTCACTTTGGCCTCTGTTCCCAGCAGCCACGGATCGGCCTGGCCCATGTGTGCAAAGGAAGCATCTCCCTCTAATGCCTCTTCCCCAAATCCTTTAAGTGTCGTTTCACCTGACATGCCCTGAACACCCCCGAGCTCCGCGGGCCGACTGCTCCCTCAGGGGACACGCGGGAGGGACCGGGTGCCGCGGGGAGAGCGGGGCAGATGTGACCCCGCTGTGGCAGTGGGACGAGCCACCGTCGCTGGTTGAGCGCCGTGGGGCTGCCCCAAGCAGGCAGCTTTGGCACCGTGGGGCGCTGGTCCCCGAGGGCCCACGCGGGGTCCCTGGTGACGGCTGGGGAGGCAGCGCAGGGTGCGGGCACCAGAGCGTGCTGCCTCCGGCCGAGCTGCCGCCTTGCAGGCAGCCGAGGGAAGCACCCTGCGGTGACACTGGCCGGGGGTGAGCCGCTGGAAGAGGGGAGGTGAGACCCCCCCGGGAAGTGCCGTGTGCCCCCTGGGCCCCCGTACCTTCAGGATGAGGTCTCCCTCCTGCAAAGAGCTGCCCTTCGCCGCCAGCCCGCTCTCCACTATGTGCTTGATGAAGAGCTGACTCCCCAGCTTCAGGCCATACTCTGCACCGGAGAGAGCTCGTGACAGTGCCGGAGCCGGGCAGATGCAGGACCCTCTCGAGGTCCCCCCTCGCCACCAGCCCCACAAGCCCGCCCCAGCTCCCCAGGGGGCACTAGCCAGCCCCAAAGCTGAGCTCTGCAATCCCGGGCTGCGGCCAGGCAGGTTCGGTGCACCCAGCACGGCACGTCCCAGACACCGGCACCAACGCCAACATCGCCTCCTCCCCAGGGGATGCGCGGCCACAAACCAGGTGAGAAGACCCAGGGACAGCGGGAGCGGGAGGACCTCACCTTCGTTCTGCTTCTGCTTCACCAGGACCGATGTGATGGGCTTCATCGGCACATCCCGGCGTGGCAGCCGCTTGAAGCCCGACACCAGGGCCAGCCCATTGGTGTCCCCTTCATGGCTGAAGCCATTGGTGGAGCGGTGCCGGCTGTAGCCCCTCCGATCCGAGCCAGGAGGGCTCTCCCTCCAGTGGCTGCTGTCCTGGCTTCGCCTCCGGCTACGGGACACGGGCTTGTGGTGGCGGCGGTCATCCCGGTGGTGGCCAGAACTTCTCTCGCTGGAGGAGTCCCCGTCATAGCCCCGGCTGTGGTCCAGGTCATCCCGGGAGCGGTGCAGGGCTGGATGCGCACCGTGCGACCCGAAGTCCTCGTCCGAGTCATAGCGCTGGGGCATGGTCGGGGACCCGGGGCTGCTCCTGCTCACCGGGAGCTGGACTTTCTTTTGTCTTTTCAGCGTCTGCAGGTGGGAAGCGAGAAGGAGAAGATGGTGGGTGCAGATGCTTCTGCCAGACGTTTCTACAGCAGTTTCCAAGCCCCAGATGGGAACCCCAGGGCGTGTGGGACAGGGGAGCTGGATGGGGACAGGCACGGTGCAGGTCCGTGCACGATGCCGGCCCCCATCCCACCGCAGGGCACACTCACGATGTTGGCAATCTTGCCACAGGTTTTAAGTGTCTGGATGGCGAAGGAGGACGAGACGTTCTCCATGGAAAGGCCATTCACCATCACGATGTGATCCTTCTTCCTGGGGGGAAAATGCAGCCGTGGCTCTGCCCCAGGCGCAGCCCCCAGCCGGGGGAGCTGGCGGGGTGGGGAGGGCAGCCCTTGCCCCGGGAGGAGCCCGTCCCCGCCGGGCAGGCAGCCGGGCTGGCCCTGTCCTGGCAGAAACGATTCCCTGCCCTTCCCATCCCCGCTGGCACCCCCCACGTCCCCACGTCCCCGCACACTCACTGGAGCCGACCCGCCGCCGGTCCCCCGGCCACCACGTCTGAAACAACCACCGCTGTGTCCCCGCTCGTCCGGTTGGGACGGTCCCGGCCGCCGGAGACAGCGAAGCCAAAGCCCCTGTGAGGGTCCTGGCGGGGACGGGCAGAGAGGGGTCAGCCAGAGCTGGCCCCACAGCCGCCGTCCCCTCCTGCACCCGCCCTGGGCCACACTCACCTTGCTCAGCGTCACCGTGTGCTGCTCCCAGATCAGCATCTCCTCCATGGCGGGCACGCGCCAGCGCAGGCCGGGGGAGGCGACGGCAGCAGCCGGCCGGCGCGGCAGCCCCTGCCCCGCAGCCGGGGGCGCAGACCGGCTCCGGCTCCTCTTCGCAGCCGCTGGCCCCTTCCTCAATCCCACTTCAGGCTGCAACGAAGAGCAGAAGCAAAGCTGAGCCGCAGGCACTGGGGACCCCCCCCCGCGTGGTGCCTGGGCACCCACCGAGGCACCGAGACTCGCAGGGGTGTCGCGCCCCGGCTAACCCCACAGGGGAGTGGCTCCGAAACCCAGACCTGCCTCCGTCCAGCGTGAAATTCCCCCCTCAGGAGGTCCATCTCCGTCCCCTTGGATGTGAGTCCATGGAAGGGGAGGTTTTACGCAGGGCAAGCAAGTCAGGACCCATCTCCGTGGCCGGGACCACCTGCCCATGCCGTCCTCATGGTCCCACTCCCTTCCCTCCTCCCGGGAGGCAGCAGACCCCGGGGCGCTGCGTCCGTGCCCTCCTGCCTGGCTCTTCTGAGCTCCGGCACAACGGCGGAGCCGGCAGCTCTGCCAACCGCTGGGGGAGCAGCAGTGCCCCAGCATCAACCTTTGGTTTCCCTATATTTTCCCCCCAATTCCAACACTTTCCACTTAGGAGAGATGAGCCTGACTGGCAGGGTGATGTTCCATCCGGGCAGAAACGCCTGGCACGGGCCCGGGGAGCCCCTGCCCCGGCTCCTGGTGAGCGTGAACCCGGAGAGACGCGGGGTCCCTGCGTGGGGCGGGGGGCGGGAGGCCCAGAGCCTCCCACACCTTCCCATGGGGTGGGACCGGAGGGAGCCAGTTTGACCAGGGACTCCAGGGTCTCTCTGTGCCATCGCACACACCAAGGGAACCCGGCGAGACCAGCAAGTCATTCTCCAGGGCGATGGGGACGCGAAGGTGGTGCCACCACCACGGCTGGGTCACAGAATCATAGAACTGTCAGGGTGGGAAGGGACCTTACAGACCACCCAGTCCCACCCCCCGCCCTGGGCAGGGACACCTCCCACCGGATCAGGCTGCTCAGAGCCCCATCCAGCCTGGCCTTAAAAACTCCCAGGGATGGAGCTCCCACCCCCTCTCTGGGCAACCTGTTCCAGTGTCTCACCACCCTCATGGGGAAGAACTTCTTCCTGATGGCCATTCTGAATCCACCCATCTCTAGTTTTAATCCATTCCCTACCATTCCCCAACATCCCAAAAAGTCCCTCCCCAGCTTTCTTGTCGGCCCCCTTAAGATCCTGGTGGGCCACAATTAGGTCTCCTTGGAGCCTTCTTTTCTCCAGACTGAACAACCCCAACTCTCACAGTCTGTCCTCATAGAAGAGGTGCTCCAGCCCTCGGATCATCCTCATGGCCCTTCTCTGGACACATTCCAGCACATCCATGTCTTTCCTGTAGTAGAAGCTCCAGAGCTGGATGCAGTACTCCAGGTGGGGTCTCACCAGAGGGGAGCAGAGGGGGATGATCCCCTCCCTCTCCCTGCTGGCCACACTGCTCTTGCTGCGGCCCAGGATACAGTTGGATTTCTGGGCTGGGAGTGCCCACTGACGGCTCACGTTGAGCCTCTCGTCCGCCGCGGCTCCGACGGGCGCGGGGACCGGTGAGGACAGACCCACCCCCATCGCCTGCTGCAGCGTCCCCCCGGCCAGGCTGCCCCCACGGCGCGTCCTGCTCCTGCTCCTGCCCCGGCGCTGCCGGCGCCCGCCCTGCACCCGGCCATGGCCGAGCTCGGGCCCGGCCCGGCCCATGGCGGGCACACGGGGCCGCAGCCGCGCCGGCACGGCCCATCTCCCCACTGCTGATTGGCCGACAGCACTGTCCCCTGGCACTGATTGGCCGGCAGCTCTGCCACGGCAGGACCCTGAGATCTGGTTGGCCAATGGTTCTGCCACCGCAGAGCTCTCCGGGCAGCGATTGGTTGGCTGCTCTGCCGTAGTTAATCTCTCTGGTCTCTGATTGGCCAACAGCTCTGCTGTGGCATGTCTTCGAATTCTGATTGGCTGATATACGTACTGTGACAAGTCTCCTCAGGATCTGATTGGCCAATGACTCTGCTGTGGCAGATCTCCGGGGCCTCTGACTGGCCAATGGCTCTGCCACAGCAGATCTCTGGGGTCTCTGATTGGACAACGGCTTTGCCGTCGTAGATCTCCGGGGGCTCCGATTGGCCAATGGATTTGCCATGGCAGATCTCCGGGGTCTCTGATTGGCCAATGGCTGTGCTGTGGCTGCGGCCCCCAGCTCTGGCCCCGCTGCCTGAGCACCCTCTCCCGCGGCACCCACGCGGCCCCGTGCTGCCGGAGGGCTCCGGGACGGCCATGCCAGGGGCCGTGCTGGCTCCCCAGCGTGGCTCGGCCGCCCTCGAGCCCGGCCAGTGCCCCTCCATGTTGGCGCCACGTCAAGCTGGAAACCGCCACAGCCCCTTTGGGAATCGGCCGGGGGCAGCTTCAGCGGGACCAGAGGGCACCCGAGGCGAGCGCGGATGCCCCGTGGGCAATGCCATAGCCAATGCCTAGCTGGAATCCCATGGGGAAGCTGGGGCCGGCAGTGGGCAGCCAGCCCAGGGGCGAGCATGGCAGCTCAGCCCCGGCACAGGGGCTTCCCGTGGCCAGCCCCCAGCCGGAGCCGCACTGAAGCAGCCGGCTGAGCCCCCAGGATGAGACCCAGCCCCCGGGAGGGGTGGTGTAATCATTCACCCGGGCTCGGGAATAGCCCCGGCCGGGCGGGCTGCGAGCCGGCGGGTGCGGGGGGCAGAGTCCAGGTTTCCACTCCGCGCCATGAGGTGCCGAAAGCAGCCCGAGCGCCTGCCCGCCAGCCGCCGGTGGCTGACCCCTGCGCCCAGGGGGTGGCTGGGGCCAAGCGGGACCCCAGTGTGGTGGCACCCGCGGGCCTGTCCCGGTGCTTGTCAGAGCGGTAACACACGGGAGGCCCCAGCACGGCGGTGGGGTGGTTTCCTGCCAGTGAGCTGGCATGTCCCGGCCCGGCCATGTCACCAGTGTCGGCTGGTCAGTGCTTATGGGCTCCCTGGACGCCCACGGGTGACACGGGTCCAAGGGACCCGGATTGTGGGGCACCCAGAGCATCACCTCCCCAGGGTGACGGCTCACCTGTGGTGCCAGAGCTCACCCTGCTGCCACCCAACGTGGCCCCTCACCGTCCCCAGCCGGCTCCCGCTGCTGTCCCAGCACCAGGGGACACACATCAGCCACGGGCAGTGGCAGTCTGGGGCCAGGGGGGACAACGTGGGGACAGCAGCAGCTCCCGTCTCGCCAGCCGGCGCAGGCTCTCCCAGGGTGCCGCCAAGCCCCGGTCCTGTCCCCGGGGCGGGGGGAGACCTGGCGTAGGGCCTGCCCCGAGCCAAAGGCCAAGGCTGGCAGCCGGAGGAGCCGGCTCAGCCGGTTCCCAACAGAAACCAGCCCGCACCCGAAATGGCCCCGCCGGGAGAGGCAGTATCTGGGCAGAGCTGACCACGGCCCAGCCCAGCGCCGGGCACCGGCAGCACGGGGAGCCCCGCGCGCCCCCACCCTGCCCCTCACACGCACCGTGGCCGTCACCTCCGGGGTTTTTAATGCCAAACGAAGCCCGGGCTGCACCAGGGCCGCTCGTCCCACTGCGAGGTCCCTGATTCGGGGCCGTGCCTGGCCCAGGGTGACACCGCCAGCAATGCCCACCGTGGGGACAGCAACGGGTGGGGGGTATTTATTGGAGAGCGA
>VXBO01003223.1:20621-40928 GCA_013400135.1 Rhinoptilus africanus
GCCGGCAGCCCTGCGCCTGCTCCCTGGGCTGGCTCTGGGGGCACCTGCCCCCACCTGTGCACCTGATCCACAGCCTCGGAGCTGCCAGCGTTAGCTGTGCGTGGAGCGTGCGGCCCCGGCACGGTCCCTCGCGGCCCCGACGCCACGCTCCTGAGCACCCGCCTGAGCCGCGAGTTTCTTCCGAGCCTGCGACGAGGCCGAGGGGTTTTGGTTGTGCTGTGACAGCAATCTCCTCCTCTGCGGGCCCTTAAGTGAGCATCGTTAGATCTTCTGAAAACCAACAGATCGCAGCGGAAGCTGTGATTATTGCAGAGATGTCGTCGGCTGCCTTGGGGGGGCTGGATGTAATGTGTCACTCTCGGTAAGGTGCTGAGTTTTAGGAAGTGGCCCCGGCCTTTCTGCTTGGGCTGCTGGGTGCTGCAAGGACGATGGAGGGGCTGCCTGCCTGCCTCTCCCCGGGCTGCCCGTGGCGTTATCCCCCGTCAGACCCTGTTTTTGGGAGCGTGCTCCCAGCACGGTGCGGTGTGGCTGGTGGACTTACAGCTTGCGATGCTGCAGGAGCGAAAGGGAGAACCTCTTGCCAATGAACAGTTAAAATATTGTTTATCCTTCTAATTTCCCTGTCACCTTTCTGGTTCTGGAGGAGGGTAGAGGGTTGTTGCTCGGCACGAGTCAAGGTGTCGGTGGAGACTATTGTGCAGGAGGGGTTTAAGCAGGGACTTCCTTTTGCAAGTAAATCTGAATTTACAAACCTGTAGACTGTCTCACCTTATGCTGATAGTAACAAAAGATGAAACGGAGCCAGTAATCTCACCGATGCTTTGATTTTTTTGGGTTGAGTGGCTTACTCCCCACTTGGATAGTGTCCAAATTGTGTCACTCGGTCTCAGCTGTGCCTGCAACTGGAGCTCCCGGGAGGGCTGGGGACAACGTGCAGGACAGCTAACGAGTGTTTTCTGGAAGGGAACAAAGGCTGGGGGGACTGGAGGTGGCCCTGGGTGGGCTGTCCACGGAGGCACCCGCACACGGGGCCGGAGCGGGGTCGGCTGGCTGCCGGAGCACGTCCGTGGCTCCGCGGTCCTCGTTGCAGCAGATGGGAATGCCGCGCGCCAGCGCGCTGTGCCCCGGAGCAGAGGGGGTTTGTGCGGAGTGCTGCCCTGTTTTGTTGACTGTTTCAAAGCCGATGGCAACAAATCCAATTTAGCAGACGCAGCTGATGCCTTTGTGGCTATTCGGGGCAGCGGTGGAAGTGGTGAAGTGCTCATGACCCGCCTCTACAGGTGCTTCGTCCCGCTCGCCTTAATGCTCGTGCCGGTGATGAAGGATTACCGGTGCAGCCGAAATCTGCTCCCCAGCTCTTTGCCACAGAGCGAGGGCGGCTGTGGGCTGCGCTCTCACTAAACGAACGTGGCGGGGTTAATCCAGGCTGTGGGTCAGGTCAGCAAAGACCTTCCCCAAGCGGCCGGTGAAGATCGAGGGCAGAAACCGTTAGGCTGGTGCAGGAGTAAAGCTGGAGGGAGGAGACGGGCTGGAAGTCAGGGAAACCTTGACAGTAAGTTGACTTAAGGCATGGAGAGTTTTCTGAAGGGAGCTTTTGGAAGTCCCTAATACACTTGGATGGAGAAAACCTCATTTAGTGCCAGAGCACTGTTTCGTGCATGAGCACACAAGCCCAATTTGTCCCTTTCCGAGAACCCGGCTTTGAGCTTTTTAAAAGTTCTGTAACTGCTGTGGTTGAAAAAGGAGTTCCAAAATCTGACCGGGGGGGTGGGGGTGGGGTGCGGTGCCTCCTCCCTGAGTGGGCACCCTCTTGCCCTGGGAGGGGGCTGCAGGGAGTCGGCCGGGTTTGGTGCGGGTAGCAGAGCTGTCGGCAGGAGCGGAGGCACCGCGTGCGTGTGGGGTGACCCGTCAGCACTGGGATCCTTCAGGCGGGGGTGCCCGGCCCCGGGACCGGTGGTTGGGTGAGGAGACGTGCGTCAGCGCCCCTCTGCCTGGGCGCAGCCTGGAGACAGGGAGCGGAAACCTCCAAGGAGGCTCGAGTTATTGGAGAGCTGTTGGTACAAAACGGGCAGCAAAGCTGGTCTCCACCGTCTCCTTGCAAAGGTGGAAATTGTCAGCCCAGGGTGGGGGTAGAGTTGGTGTCCAGCTTCCATTTCTCGTGTCTCCTGTTAGATGGGTGTCACTCTGCCCATCATTTATGTCTCAGAGCCTGGGCAAAAGCCTCCAATGTGTTTTTCAGGGTTGAATTCCACTGCCTTAGGGAGCTGAAATGATTTATACAGGTATTTATGCTCTTGTTCAACAGTTGTCTCGCTGTACCCAGAGCCGGAGATAGCCGGGTGGTGATCCCGGCCCCGGCAGTGGTGCCGAGCGTGCTGGGTGCTGGCGGCACCTGTAAGGCCGTCTACAGCGAGCGCTGGTTGCGACAGATGAAGAATGGTGTTGCAGCTCTTCCCTCTTTGCAGTGATAACTTTGAAGTGACTTTTGAAGGGTTTCTGGCAGCGATTTTTTTTTTTTTTTCAGCGCGCAGATGAGAGATAAGAGAAGAATCCCACCCCGTGGGGCACGAGCCGTTCAATCCATACCGACGCGATGGAGGGGCAAATTGGAGAGAGCTTATCAGCTTGAGGAAAAATCAAATGTAAACATCATCCCCAGCATGATTATGGTTCACAGCTTAGTTGGATGTCACATGCCTCTTTCCCGTGAAATGGTGCTAGCGAGGATGATGACAGAGGGAGTCAGCTAGGCAAAAACGGGCAGAAAAACACCCCGTGCCTTGAACTCCTAAAGACCCTGCAGTTACTTCACAGTCAATAAGTCACAGCTCAGCTGCAGGGAAGGAGGAAGGCAATGAAAATAGAACTTGAGCTGTTCTGGCAAATTAATTGTCCTTTAAGATGCGAATCGGCTGGAAACAAGTAGGGAAGGTGGAATTACGGGGGCTGGGAGCTGTGCAGGGCAGTTTCTGTATGGCAGGGAGATGTGGGCGCTGCCCCGGAGGGTGCTGGGCCCGTCTGTATCAGTGTCAGGGCAGGCTGGAGAACGAATCCTCAGCAACCCAGGCCGAAGAATGATTAATCTAATTTTCATTAACTAGCATTTGGCATTGACCTGTATATAATAGGCCCGTTACGTCGCTGCTGGATCTGTGGCTGGCAAAGCTGCTGCTGCCGTGTCCCACTTGGGAAGCTCGCTAGGCCTCTCCAGAAGGGCTCCTCAGGGAATGACCTGAGTGGATTTAGTCGGAGCAGTGCATAATTTGTGCACGATTATTGAAGTGATTCACTGACATGACCATTATGGGTCCTCGCCAGATGCACCATCTTATTAAATATGATTTTCCTATATAAGGTGGCTGCAGCCAGAAAAGCAGCAGCAGGAATTCCAGTATTTGCTTTCTTCACGAACACATCTTTCAATCGCAGCCACTTGAGTCCAGAAATAGATCCATCGCGGCTGTGCGATACCCTGACAAAGGCTCGCAGAGCCCTTCTCGTCGCATGCTGCTTACATCTTTGTCACGCTTGATTATTCCCATTCATCGTTTTGGGCTGCTAAACGTATTCCTATGGACCAGGATTAGTCTACAGGGGCCTGGCCGGTGCCTCGCTCCCAGCGTGGATGCGGTACCCGCGTGCTCTAGGGGACCTCACGGGCACGAAGTCAGTCCCTGTCTGTGCCTGTGGGAACCGCAGGTGTTACGGGGGTGTAATTAACTTGCGACCCATGAGTCAAAGTGTTGCACCTTTTGCGCCGCGCTGGGGAATGTCAGAAGCAGAGCTGGAGGGTGAAGCGTTTCCAGCTCCCGGTGGAAGGAGGGTTTGGCTGTGTTTGGTGGGAGTGACCTTCACCAGGCTGGTTTGCACTCTCTGCTCCCACCAGCAGCGCGGGGACGGGGCTGCTGGTCACGTTGCTCGCTGGAGATGTTCCCTCTCCCAGCCTGGCTCTGGTAAAGCAGGAGTCATGGCAGGTCCTGCCCTACCCGGACGGTCTGATCCCGTGGGTGCGCCCTCCCGCAGCCCACAGTACGGGGGGAGCGGGCAGGAGCAGGGGGGAGCAGGCAGGATGCCGTTTTTGATGTGCGCTTTCTAGACCCTGGGAAGTTTAAAGCGGAGGCTTTGGCACCTCCTTTTCTTGAAGATGTATGTGTGGGGAGAGGGGTGGCTGTGTATGTTTGAACTCATAAATAGCAACAGAAGAGCAGATGAAGGCCTAGGTGCGGGGGGGGGCTTCCCATTAAGTCCTTCTGGGTCTCTAACCAAAATTCCTGATAGTCCCCTTTAAATATAATTTGTGTAATAACCCGGCTGACAGTGTCACTTTGCTTCAGCGCTCTCCCAAGCTGTTGCCTTCCAGGCCTGCAAGCTGGGTCGCCTTGTGAATGTGCCCAAGAACAGAATTTCTTAGTCACGTCGGACTGGGTGTCTGATCACGTCCGTGGGGCCGGGCGGAAGCTATTTTTAAAGCATTATGGAGGTACAAAGCCCTAGTGGTTTGGTGTGGGTTCCCAATAAGTAGCTTCTCTCGGGGCAGTACCTCCGTGTGATATTTCTCCATTTCTAAATCCATCTGTGGCTGGTGCAGAAACTCAAAGGACCAAAATATTGTCATTTTCTATAAGTCTTTGGCAAAGCAGAATTCCTGGCACAAGCCCCCTCTCTGTGTTTGCTGCCTGCTGATGGTGTGCCGCTCCGTGTTCGTCCGACAGACAAGTGCAGCCAGTTGTGTTTTCCCCCAGTGGGAAGGGTGCTGTGATGGGAATGCGTGCTGTGCTGAGCCCCTGCCTGCGCCGGGCTGCGTGAGTGCGCTCACCGCAATGAAGCGGCGGGAGC
This sequence comes from Rhinoptilus africanus, assembly GCA_013400135.1. Classification (NCBI taxonomy): domain Eukaryota; kingdom Metazoa; phylum Chordata; class Aves; order Charadriiformes; family Glareolidae; genus Rhinoptilus; species Rhinoptilus africanus. The sequence continues at coordinate 25,458 of VXBO01003223.1, forward strand.
GCAGCGAGAGGTAAATCGAGGCACCGCGAGGGACTGGAAAGAAAAGGCCGTTTGGTGCTGAAACAAAACAACAGAAGTGCAAGAAGGAAGAGGGTCATGTAAAAAAACCCCAACCCGGTGGCCCCTGTGAAGTGAGTTATGTCTTGATCCTTAGGCGCACCGGCCTTCCCGGCGGAGCAGCCTGGCGTTGCTCACCTCCCCGCCTGGGGAGCTGCGTGCCAAGAGGAAAAGCATCTGCTGGCATTCCCAGGCTCTCTGCCTTCTCTCCAGATAACCACAGGCTGAGTCCCCGCACAGGGAGGCTGCCCCCTCCAAGCAGCCCTACAAGAGTCAAGGATAAGGTAATGTTGGGGTTTTTTCCTTCCTCAGGTAGGTCTTAGAAATATTCCATTCCTAAGCAGCCTGGCACTTGTTTGTTTGAGTTTTTCAGTGTTGCCAGTAGCTGAGTTAACCTCAGGACTTTCTGGGAAACGTTTTCTGTAATTAAAAAGCTAAAAGTGATCGGAGCAGCTTTTCTGTCACTTTGTCTCTTCTCACCCACATATTTAAGCAGAAAATGCTGTCAAGCCCTAATTAAGTGTTGTCTTCTTCCATCATGTGTTCTTGCGGCTTCCCCAGCTTACGTGTGGGTTTTTGCACTGGCTTGTGGTGAATAACCCAGGCTGAGTCAGCGTACGTGCCGCCGCTGGGACGAAATCTGGAGGCTTCAACACGTTTGGTTGCCCTGGTGTTCACGGCCGGGTCCAGTGCTGCTGGTCACTGCTAACCGTGACCCGTTCCATCGTCGGGCAGCTCCGGTGAGAGGCTGGGAGACTTGCTCTGTGTGAGTTAGCTCCTTCGCTTCTCTTCAAGCTCTCTTTGGATACAGCAAAGCCACCGCTCTTCCCTAATTCTGTTTAGAAACCCCAAGTGCATACAAGTAGAGAGTCAGTGTGCAATGTGAAGGGTTCTCTTAAATATTCACCGTAACACAGAAACAGGCTGGAGGAATTGGTATCTGAAGAACAGCGTGGAGGTTGCGTGTTCTGTACAGTTGCGTCTCTGGCAGATGGCTGTGAGAAGAGCCGTCCCTCCGGGTGATTTGCAGCCGTTAGATCTGGAGTGGCAGAAAACAGACCTCGCAGTGTCCACTCGCTGCCCGTACGGTTCGCGTTCGGCGCAGGGAGCGTAAAGTGCTTTGCAGACTCATCGAGGGGGCACAGTCCTCATCTCTGTAATTAGCAGAATCCACGTGTTCTCTTTGCAGAAGTTGCTGTTGGAGAGGGTGGGAAGGACTTCCTGGGAGAAAAGAGAAGCCGGAAACCGGCTGTTTGCTTCTCCGGCATCTCCACCCTCGCAGACCCGCCTGTCGCGTGAGTAGCGTTTGGGGAGGACGGGCCTGTGTTCCCGTGGACCCCTGGAGCTGCTGCTGCTGCACAGGGCACTCGTCGATCCGGCAAAGGGAGCCGGGACATGGTTGGGGTTTGTCACAAGGCCGACCCGGGCAGTACACTCGCCGCGTCTGAAAGGGCCGGGAGATTAGCTGAGCACGGGAACACCACATGCAACAAGCTCCTGTCTTTGTTCTGTGTGAAATAACACAATCTCCTGAACTCGGAGGAATTAAGGGATTACAAGACGAGGGCAGTTTTGCCTTGTTTGCAGGCATTAAGACGTGGCAGCGCACCATTGGGACGGTACCGTCAGTGCCGTGGGCTGGTGGGGAGCCTGGTGCCGGTGAAACTCCGAGTAGCTCAAACGCTGCTTTTCATTTTCCTGCATAACACTAAATCTCTCCCGGCCACGCAGGGGAATGATGTTTAATTCGGCTTCTGCCCTGTGCTCTGACTGCCGCTGTTAGGACTTTACTGCTTCTGCGGTCTGGGCTTGCAGCGGGTCCCGGTGGTGCCTGCGGAAGCTGCTGCTGAGTGATGGCGGCTCCTGCAAAATCAGCTCTCTGTGCTTTGAGGGCCCACGTAGCCACAGTGGCTCTTCATGTAAACTTGGTGATGCTTTCTCTGATGAAGCTCTGTCAAACTACTGACTCTTCAAACTCTCTGTGTTCCTGTACTATGGTAGACGCCTCCTAATTTCTTCTCCAGAAGATCTGGGAGGGCTTTGACCTCGGCCAGCGCTGAGCCCCCGGAGGAAAGGCAGCTCATCAGCAGAGGAAGGGGAGTGCTGGGCCGGGAGCCAGTCGGGTCCCTAGTCCTACACTGAATTTAGTTATTCAGAGTAATTCCTCAGCTGTTTCATGTTTTTTTTTCCGTAGGAGGCAAAGAGCTCTGCTGCTTTTGAGGCTGGGTAGCTGAGTTTCAGGCAGGGCTGGTGCCGGAAGCCTGTCTTTAATGTAACTCTGGATGCATCAGGCTGCTGCCCTTCAGAATGGGCGTCTTGAATGCGTCAGGCCGTGCTGGTGACCGTGTTGTGATTCTGCAAGAATAGAAGTCGTCGAGATTATTTTGCCCTTTCACTTGCTGCCTGGCAAGGTGATGCTTAAATTGCCAGCTACGCTTTTTTTCCCCTTGGAGTTTGCCTTTCTCAGTTGCTGCTTTCTGTCTGTCACCCCGAGTGAGTTGAGGTCCAGATCTCCAGTGGCTGAGAGGGCTGCTGAGACCAGTGAAGCACAACCTGGTGGAGTTGAGGAAAAACTCACGTAATCTCCATTAAGAGAGCATTGTTTGCAAAGTCAGGCTCTTGTGAGTTCAAGCTTGATGATGCACAAATTCACTTTCTGCCTCCCTGGTTGAGGCTGGATGGGTGCCTGTCTTGTACCTGTCTTGCTCAACCCACGTGGGGCAGGAAGGATGGGGAGGGAGGAGGTACGCAGAATAAAAGCGACGCTGCCTTATATTTAAAGCAGGAGTAATGTAGGTCATCTTAATCTGCTCTCCCTCCTCCCCTTCCTGCAGGACGGGAGAGAGTCCCAGCCGCGGGTGCTGCAAGGCAGCAGGACAGCCTTCGCTTTGCTGCTTCCATCTTCGGAGCATTTCGTGGTCTTTGCTGGCTTTTCTGCCAGTTTGTTACCTACCAAACACTGCACATCTGTATCTCCAACAGTAGAGCAGAATAGTGGTGTTCCTGTGCATAAGATGAATGGCTTCAGGGTGTTCACAACTATTTTTTAGTGTGGAATTCCTGATTTGTGGGTGTAACTCATTTTGTTTAAAGGGCAAGTTAACAGCATCCTCCTGAGCTCTTGGATATTTTCTTGGATATTTTTCTCCGGTTGAAATCAGGCAGCTGTGTGGTTACAGTACTGCTTCAGTTATTGTGTGAATACTGTATAAACACCTTTCTAATGCTGGTCCTTTCAGCCCTCCAGGGATTAGAGTTTAGCGTAGAAGGACTGCGTATGGATTTTCATTTCTCATGTAGGGCTGTACGAGCTCAGGTAATTAAGGCCACTTTGCACCAATTTAAGCAACTTGAGTGTTGGGAGCAATTTTGGTTGGCGCATCGGCACATCTCACAAAGGATTTGGAGCACTTCAGAAATATTTTTATGTAATTGGCAAGTTTTGAGAGATTTTTGTGAAATCTTTCCAAAGCTCAAGATGCATCTCCACAGCGCTGCGAGGCTCAGGGCAGGCCCATCTCATCCACGTGCACGTCAGCGATGGAAGCACCGACGGCAGTATGTACTGCGTGCTTGCTGCATTGGCACGGTCATCTTGGGGGTCACGGCAGCCGAGATGAGACCCAGATGGTTTTCTGCTCTTGGAGACCCCTCATTTTTGTTACCACTTTGTCCGAAGTGAGTCAGTGTCTGGGTGGCCAGCTTCGGCTAAATGTCCTCTGCGATGTCTGTTGACTTTACTCGAGGTCCCGAAGATCTGTGGGGCTGAAGAAAAACCTTCAGGCTTGGTGTAAGGCCTAGAAACGTGAGTTTCCATTTCACAAGGCGAAGTTGGTTAGCTGGAGTTGCCACCGGCCGGGCGGCCTGGTTTCTTCCTGCAGGATGCCCCGCGTCGAGCTGGAGTTCACGTTGGCTTTGCGACACTGATAGCACTGGCTGCGCTGGTAAATGTGGGGACTGGGAAGACTCTAACGCATGGCAGAAGCGATGCTATTTTGCTGACTGCTCTAAAAAAACAGGGAAAACTTGCCCTTCTCTTCATGCTCGCGTGTTGTGTTTGGCACTTGCTGTGACCTGGGCAGTAACGCAAGCAAAATATTACCAAGGCCTCTGCATCTGCAGGATACAGCAGCTGATGATAAAGATGCTGCAGTAATTTTCTTTCTATAGTCTCTCTGCATATCTGATGGAGCAAATTTTGTGCATTTTTCAAGGCAAAATTGTCCATTACTGCATTTTTTCAAAGGGAGGCAGCTGGCTAAAATCATAATCTGGCTGAGTGCTGCTTCCCTGAACGTGTGCCTGATGGCACTCGAGGCAGTCAGGCACTCCATTTAGATGCTGATGTGAAACTTGGTTCTTCTCTCTGTGATTTCTTGGTTTCGCGGTTTCTGCCCGTGCAGCCGGCTCTGCAGCGTGTGTCCCCCCTCCGAGAGGAAGGGGGAACGCGAGCAGGAGTCCTACGTGCTGCCGAGAGGGCAGATGTAATACCTGAAGCCACTTGTCTTCTCTTTAAATGTCACTTTTAAATGGGTGTTGTCTTTAAAATGACAGTTTTCCTTTCTGTACGTATTCGGTGCTGCTCTCGCCATCTGTCTGGATGTGTGTTGACGGGGGCAGTGTACAAAACGGCATAGAATTTGCTGGCAGAAATGCAAACTATAGAGATGTAAAATAGTCCCTGACTTCAAAGCTGGAACAAAGACAGCAAAAAATTATACTGTCTTGAAGCTGTACTTGTCAGTGTTAACTGACGTGCTCTTCAGTTACAGGGCACACGCTTGCCTAGGTGGAATCCAGAAATAAGGCAAAGTTTTTTCCGTTTGGCCTAACATGGTGATTATTCGTGGGTTTAAATAGCACATGTCATGAGATAATTTTTGTGTCGATAAGAACTGTTTGTTCAGCAATCAGAACGGAAATCTGGAAGGCTAACGATTGCCTTTGCTTAATTTACTGTTTTCTTTTTTCCCTGTAATGCTAACTTATGCTACAAGATAATGAAGTTTTTTCTAGGGGGTGCATATTGTGCTGCATTTTGTAGCCTTTGATATGCATACTGGGGGGTTTTTTTCCAAATTCCAGGATGCCTCCTCTCAAACCAGCATCTCTTCAGGCTTAAATTAATTTTGACGGAAGAGAAATGATGACATAGTCTTTCTCCACCTTAGTCTCGGAGGGTTGGATGTTTGTTTTCATTTTGGTATTAAGTAGGAGTCACTGGTGGATTAACTATCTAGGACGCTCTTTTAGGAAAGAGGCTTCTAGACTGGTAATGCCAGAAAATGCTTATTAAAGAAAATGAGAAAGCAAAGGGGAGAACACCCTGAAACTGCTAATTGCTTCTGCGGCTTCTCGGCGGACCGGCCCCATACATTTCCTGCATCTGATAGCAATCTGTGCTGCAGCTCCCTTCCAGAGAGCCTCCAAATCCTGATAAACCTGGGGCTGTCCTGAAAACGAAGCAAAAAGAGTGTGCGAGACAAGACAGTTGTATTTCAGTTAAAGACAGCAATTGCCTTATGTTTCACTTCGGTATAATAAACCGGGTTGCCCATCGTATAGCAGATGCAGAGCCGGCCAGTGCAGGCTGGTGTTAAATTGAAGACCCTCTGGAGATGAAACACGGGCAGTGGATGGCTGGTTGGGACTCCATCAGCTGCAAAGAATGTGGTAATTTGGGAGGAACTTCATTTAATACACACAAGCTCTGGTTTTGCGTCGGTAGGATGGCAATGGATGAGCTTCCCTGAGGTACTGAGATTGAAGGTTTATAACCAATTTTAGAGAGATGCTGTGGCTTCCCCAGCTCCCACATTTCAAAACACAAAGACTGGTTTTATTTTGAATCTTTGTTCTGCACTGAAAGCTAGGAGTGCAAGAAGGCTGGAAGCGACCAGCGTGAAGAGCAGACTGTAACCTAGAGGAACGAGGTGGGTTTTGACAGCATGAAACTTAAATGCAAGTTTTCTGTGAGGTGGGGTGAAAAACAACTTAATCTGCAAGGGTGAGGTGGGGTGAAAAATGACTTAATCCAAGGCCTGTGGGAGGGAGGGATAAAATGTGCCTCAATGGCAGCTGCTCATGTAAAGGAAAAAGGAATAAATTACAGGCAGAAGTGGGGAGTGCTGCCTGTCACTTAATGTTGTCTATGAGAGCTCTCGCTTTTGCTTGCTTTGACTTGCCAAGATCATGGTCTCCAAACGTCCTTTGCCTTACGGCTGGCCTTGAGCTTCGGGCAGAACCGATGCACCCATTTTGATGAAGAGGAAGCCAAGAAGCATTGCCCCCTCCAAAACTTCAGAGCTTGGTCAGGTCCCTCCTTAAATGGCATCGCAGTATCTGCAGGATGGGTTTGCTTCGTCAGACCTGCTGTTTCGTCTTCCCATGGAAGGCCATCGGCCCCTGACTGCTCTAAGCCTTCCGACTTCCATTTTACTGTGCTTTGTAAAAATAATTCACCAGTTCAAATCTCCCTGGCCTCACTGGTGAGGCCGGAGGAGCCCCACTGCTTGGTGGGTACAGATCGGTGGGCTTGAGCCAACTGGCCTGGAAGAAGATTACTGGGTTTGGAGCCAGGAGATGTAGAGGTGAAGCCATGGCACTTCCCGTGTCAGCCCTGGGCGTCTTATATTCCCCACCGAGAGCTGGTACATAGCTGTTGGCCAGCGTTACCGCACACTTCGGTCTCTTCCTCCCACCCCACCATCATAAAATGGAGAGCCAGCAGCCGCCGGCTGATTTGGGAGGGGGAACCCAAGCGAGAGCCTTGGTTCTCCTCCTGGCGACGCTTTTCAGAGTGAGCGTACGAGGTTTGCGTGCCTGGCTGTGCTTTCTGTTTCTCTCCAAACGCAGGAGCTGATTGTGCTGTGCCCGGCTGCTTCGCGTGGCAGTGGGTGTTTGGCTGATCCAGTCTTGTAGTGTGCAGAGGAACTACTTAGTTTCTGGTTGTATTAAAGTCTTAGCAAACAGTATTAATGATCCTGTGAGATTCTTCTGTGTGGCTCAGAAATGCCAGACTGAAGTTCATTCCATGCTGCTGCCTTAAATTACTTTATTGTATACCTGTTCTTCGTAGGACATCTCCAATTTTCCCTTGTATCTGGCAGATGTTGAATAAAGCCCTGAGAAGGGCTCAGCAGTTGAGTTGTTCGTGGTTCAGGACTCTGTTTCGGGACCTGCGAGACCAGGAGTTGTTCCCAGTTGCACCTCCATGCCCGTGCAGGAGCCGTGTGGCCAGGCAGACCGGGCTCTTCCCGAGACCTTCACTTGTCTCTGCAGCCCCATGTTCTTCGGTTGTAGTTTCTGTGTTTAATGAATGCCTCTCGTTAAAGCAGGGCTGCTCTGAATCCCACTGCCCGAGAGCCGGGGGCTCTGGAAAGCTGGGGAGGGAGCTGACCTGGCTGGCTGGGGTTCAGCTCCACAGTGACTTGTTTTCTTTTGCCTAATAACAGTCCGTTGTCAAACACGTCCTAGAAACCACAAAATCACTTCAGAATGACCTTGACCGCTCCGAGATCCCCTGGAAGTGCAGGATACAAAGGGTAAGCACAACCCTTGCCCTGTGCACAACTCGGCAGTGACCTCGGTCTCTGTTCTTCTGAATCCCAAACAGTGCTGCTCTTGCAGAGGGGCCGGATCAGGTACGGATGTGTGCGGCAGCCTCTGGGAAAATAGTGCCAGAAATCTGACGTGTCCTTAGCACCCAGAGTTTGGGGATAACCAGTGCCTCAGGTCTGCCTGCACAGCACTTCGGCAGCCTAAGTGCTCTTCTGGATTTTGCTCTTTGTTCTTTTGCGTCTTTAGTTTGGACACATACCTGCACAGAGTCTGGAGCAGAGTAAATAAATGGACATAGCTGCACTCGGTTAGATAGAAGTAGTAAATACCTGGCTCAGCCTCCAAGTGAAAACCTCCAGGCTGGGCTGGAGAAGCTGCTTCGCTGACCCAGCTTGTGAGCGGGCTGTGGATCAGTGCCAGAAAGAGCCCGTCCCTCAGCTTGTGGTGGAGGAGACGGGGGGCTGTCCGTCATCGTCACTGTAACGCAACTGAAACATCCTTGTAGGCCAGCCTAGGCACCGCGTTATCTCCTCCTGCCATCTATGTATTTCTCTCCTGTTTGTATTTCCTACTAAGAGCCCTAGAAAGGATTTTTAAATTTCATTATTTTTCAGGTAACTTACAGCTGAGTCACTAGCTGCCACACTACAGCCAGGATCCCGGGGAGAGCAGAGACTACTTGCTGAAACTTTGAGTTACGATTTTTGGCAGCACACTTCATCTTTTGAGCTTGTTCTGCTGTGGCTTGTTTTGTTCCATCTGTTCAGGTGCCTTTGTTAGAGCAGAGCAGGAGCACCCGACCGAAACATTGTAGGCACAGGGAGCAGAAGTGGCCTTGACAAGGCTGGTGGGAAGAGAAGGTGGTAGTGAGTAATAATTCAAATTTATTCTTAACCTACAGCCCCCCATGCCTTGTGGCAGTAGCTTCTGCCCTAGAGGTCCTTCCTCAGCCTCACAGCATGGGTACGTGGTCTCCCTGGAGCTGCTGCTGCTGCCGGGGATGTTTGCTGACGGAGCCCCGCTGGAGGAGAGGAGGACTGGAGGCGCAGTACCGCTCCTGGGTACCAGCCCCCTCAGTCCTGAAGGAGCTCTTGGCACGTCCAGGGAGGGGTAGGATCCCTCTGGAGGAAAGGATTTGCTGGGATGGAATGGATTGGGGACAGTGCTCTTCAACGTCCTTGTCAGCAACATGGCCGGTGGGATTGAGTGCCCCCTCAGCAAGATTGCCAAGGACACCAAGTTGTGTGTGCGGTCGACATGCTGGAATGAAGGAATGTCATCCAGAGGGACCTGGGCAGGCGGCAGAGGTGTGTGCCCGTGCCAACCTCATGAGGTTCAACAAGGCCAAGTGCGGGGTCCTGCAGCTGGGTCGGGGCAGCCCCCAGCACAAACCCAGGCTGGGCGGGGAATGGCTGGAGAGCAGCCCTGAGGAGAAGGACTTGGGGGTGTTGGGGGGTGAGAAGCTCCACACGCCCCGGCACCGTGCGCTGGCAGCCCATAACCCCCCGCAGCCTGGGCTGCATCCCCACAGCGTGGGCAGGGGGGCGAGGGGGGGATTCTGCCCCTCTGCTCCGCTGGGTGAGCCCCCCCTGCAGTGCTGCCCCCAGCGCTGGGGCACCAACAGCAGAAGGAGACGGAGCTGTTGGAGCGGGGCCGGAGGAGGCCCCGGAGATGCTGGGGGGGCTGGAGCCCCTCTGCTGTGGGGACAGGCTGAGAGAGCTGGGGGGGTTCAGCCTGGAGAACAGAAGGCTCTGGGGAGACCTTGGAGCCCCTTCCAGTCCCTCAAGGGGCTCCAGGGAAGCTGGGGAGGGACTCTGGATCAGGGAGGGGAGCCATGGGACGAGGGTGATGGTTTTACACTGGCAGGGGGGAGATTGAGATGAGATGTGAGGCAGGAATTGTTTGCTGTGAGGGGGGTGAGCCCCTGGCCCAGGGTGCCCAGAGAAGCTGTGGCTGCCCCATCCCTGGAGGGGTTCAAGGCCAGGTTGGACGGGGCTTGGAGCAGCCTGGGCTGGTGGGAGGTGTCCCTGCCCAGGGCAGGGGGGGGCCACTGGATGATCTTTAACATCCCTTCCCACCCAAACCAGTCTTCAGTTAAGCAGATCTTGCTCCTGAAGAGCTGCCAGCCCTCCCTGGGGCTTGCCGTAGGGTGTGGATGAATTGTGTGGAATCAGTGTTGTCTGTGCGGGACGAGGGCGCAGGCAGCGCGGGTGGAGGGAGCTGTGACGAGGGCAGAGGACACACTGATGAGGAGCAGCAGAGCGCCAGCCAGACCTGGCCTTCTGCCACATGCGAGTCGGGTTGGTTAATTTTGAATGAGGGCAAGAAATCTCTGATAGCTTGGTGCCTAACGAGCTCCGATGAGACACACGCGCAGCTGCAGAGCTCGGATTTCTGGTTGTTACGGCAGCAGAAGCTTAAGTTTATTTAGAAGCAGATCTCTTGAACAAAGATGTATCACTGGACCACTTTTCTGATCCTGTCTTTTTAACTGCATGTTTTTAGCTGGGATTGGTCAACTTGAAAACTACATCTGAGTTGCGTAGAGGGTCTGTAAGGCAAACCCATGCTTGAAACACAGGTCCCGGAATTCAACCTGATGCTTTTGCCTCGACATCTGTTTCTGAAACAGGTGGAAGTTGCAGATGTCCTCACCTCCTCTCCCTCCCAGACCTTGTCCTCAGCGTCGCGATGCAAACCCGTGCGTCCATATGCGTGCTGTGGTGTTGGCAGCAGCACCTGTGGCATCCTGGAAGTGTTTGGTGGAGGAGAGTTTACTCAACCTGCTGCGAGCAGCCCAGCAAAAGGACTTTATATCCAGTGACGCATGTTGTACGCGACCCCGTTCTGAAATCCCCTTTCAAGTCTTCAGTGTTTGAGCACCCCCGGAAAATCTCTGTCAAGCGACATTAGCAAGAGCGGAATTAAATCTTAGAGGATTTAGCCGAGCAGCTTTGGTTACGGAGTAAATCAGGAAATACCCAACTCGCTAAAAATCCAGGTGTGTCTTCAGGATGACTGTGAAGGGTGGCCTGCAGACAAACCAACTTGTTTTCCCTTTGGAGTTTGCTGTTGGTTGGGATGCTGAGCTCCCACAGCTTTAAAGCGGTGCTTGCTGTGGTTGCTTCTGTACATCCCTCTGTTGTGGTAGGTGGTTATTGTGAAACTTCAGGTGGATTTCTTTACCTGCTGTGACTGTTGTAACTGGACTTCAACGCATCTTTTAGTAGATCAGAAAATGGAAAATTTGGGGAGGTGGCTATCTTTGAGTTGTATTCTTCTATTTTAATGTAATTTAGTCTGAGAATAATTCTTGATGGTGAATGAGCAAGCGTGGTAAGCTCTCTGTCAAGTAACAACTATGGGAAGATGCTTCTAAATAGTGGAAGCAATAAATAATCTCACCCCTCCCTCCCTCCTGGATCGGAGGGGCCGACTTTATTTACCTGCAGGACCCTCGGTGAGGAAGGGCTGAGAGATAAAATAGGGGCCATGGTTTGTCACTGTCTTGTACAGCTTGCAATCTGCCGCTCTTTGGGTCTGCTGTGCTGCTCCTACAAACAGCTTGAGTGATTTTTTTGACTTGCCGGTGCTCTCCCAAGACAGGTTGAGATCCTTCGGAGGGATACCTGGAGAAGTAGGGTAAAGGGATGTTGTGCTAAGGCATCCTCCTGCTCCCTAGTTAGAGGGGTTTGGCCCTGTCAGTGACAATATCCGGTGCTATTTATCAGTTTAAGAAGTTCTGGGATTGGCTACAGTGAAGTTCTCTTTCCAGCCACCTATTCCTTGTCTGTGCCTGGTCCCAGCCTTGCGGGTGTCCTGGCAGAGCCGGTGAGTTGCAAAGGGAGCTCGCGGAGGGGGGATGGTGGAGAGGACCCTCCGGCAGCCCAAATCCCTACCTGGCCAGGAGCTGCTGAGGTCTGACGTTAAGCCTCGTGCAGCTGAAGCACTGAGCCGTGCCACACTGCCAGACCTGTGTATTTGGGGCAGAATAACTGCTCTGGCTCTGGCAAGTGGTGTGTAACCTCACGTTCAGCTCGCCCGTCTCCCCCTTGATTAGTGGCACTCGGAGAACAGCATGGTGGTGGACGCAGCTGGGCATCCTTTCCCTGCACAGAGGTAGGACACTGCGTGAGTTAAAAGTGCTGAATCCCGCTTCTATGCAGCAGCTGCAGGCAGGGAGATAGGGATGCTCGGAAAACAAAGGAGGGAAGTGAGTTCTGGATCAAGCCTTCACAAAGCTGTCTTGTGCTTCTCTGACCCACAGTTGGGAAACGCCGCTCTGGGGCCGTGTGGCAGCTGAAAACTCCATCTGAACACACAGAAAGAGTCCCAAGGGCTGCCTGGGGTCATGCACTGTGCTCAGGTCCCCGATGCTTTTGCAGTGTGACTATAACGGCAACAGGAGGTTCTCTGTCTTCTCGCTGCTGAACTAGAGCTCTCCCAGCAGCCAGAAGCTCCAGTGGTCGGTGTTGGTGGGTTGGGACCCTCTCGCAGGGGATGCGAAGCTGATCCCACCCCTGAGCAAAGGTAAGAGGGCAACTGGGTGTTGCTCTGGCTCTTCTGGATGGTTGTGAGGAACGTGACTTTAAAGTCTTTCAGTCTTTTATGGCCTCGCTATAAATTGGCATCGTGGTTTTAACGTGGTGCCACGGTGCCTGGATGTCGTCAGAGGTGCAGAGAGCTGGCTCTGTCCTGGAGAGGTCATGCTTCCTGCTGCGATGTTTGCTGTCTCTAATTATTCCTAATCAAGCTTTGCTCTGAATTCTGGTAGACAGATTTGGACTTGTAGGTTGTAATAAAGAGAGAAGCCAGAGGGTAGGACGAGGCTGGCGTTCCCAGTGCCGCTGCCGGAGTCCCTGGCCTTGGCGCATCCTGCCGTTCTGCCTCGGGGAGGTGCTCAGCCGCCCGGGACGTGCTGGGGAGCGTGTGTTGTTCCACTCCGCAATCCTCCTGTGACCGGCGGCGTGGAAGGGAGCAGGAACACTGTGTTCAGATAAGACTGCACCTTTCCCATCTAGCAGATGTTCGCCTGAACATCCCACTGGATTGCATAATTACAGAGTTGAATGTGGAGCCGAATGGCTGCAGCTTTTTCCGCTACTGGGTGTCAGCTATTGTGTGCTCCTCTTGATGAGATTTTTGTCAGGCTTTTTTGTCGGCTGTGTCACACGGTTCGGGCTAGGCGCTCTGAAATTGTCCTTTTTTTTTCCTACGTGCAGCTGATCTGAGACAAGAAAACAAATCAGTTCTTTTTAAATTTCATTTCCCTGGTCTTGTCCTGCTCATTCCCCACTGTAATTGGGCTTCCGTGCTGTAAGCGCTTTTCTGGTGAGTTGTCAAGGAAACGTTTCAGCCTGGTATGTCCTGGCTCAGCAGCGTGGCTCCCGAGGAGGGCTGTGCCCGGGATGCGGTCCCGCACCTGCGGCTGAGGGAGGAACGCGTTAACTTCTGCCCTGCCTCCTCAGCTGGGATAAACACATTTATTCCTGAGGCAGAAACAACAGTTTCTGTCTAAAAGCAAAAAATAAAACAGGCTGGTAAGCATCTTTAGAATCACAGAATCACAGGGTGGGAAGGGCCCTCTGGAGATCCCCCAGTCCCACCCCCGGCCAGAGCAGGGTCACCCAGAGCAGGGGCACAGGAACGCCTCCAGGCGGGTTTGGGATGTCTCCAGAGACGGAGACTCCCCCACCTCCCTGGGCAGCCTGGGCCAGGGCTCTGCCACCCTCAAGGGAAGGAAGTTCCTCCTCATGTTCAGGTGGAACTTCCCATGGTCAAGTTTGTGCCCGTTACCCCTTGTCCTGTCCCTGGGCACCCCTGAGCAGAGCCTGGCCCCATCCTCCTGACACCCCCGTCAGTATTTATAAGCATTCATAAGGTCTCCCCTCAGCCATCTTTTTTCCAGACTAAAGATACCCAAATCCCTCAGCCTTTCTTGATAAGGGAGATATTTCAGTCCCTTAATCATCTTGGTAGCCCTTTGCTGCGCCCTCCCCAGCAGCTGGTGCAGAGTCCTCCCTCCGTGGCAGTCCCTGGCGGTGGGGATGCTCCACAGGCAGGATGCTCTGCTTGGCACGGCCGTGCTGGGCTGTGTGATACAGGGATTTAGTGGCTCCATCCCTGGGCTTTGGGGTTCAGACCCTCAAGCACAAACCTGGGGGATGGCTGGGGCAGGACCGGGGGTGGGCTGCAGCCAGAGGGGTTCCCTCACTGAAGATCTGGGAGGTGGAAACCGCCCCGGCTGGAAAGGTGGGAGCGAGCTGTGTCACCGCTGTCGTGTCACAGCGGTGCCCCCAGGCCCCGTCCTACCGAGACGGTACATTAAGCTCTTTCCCTTAATTTGTACAAGCCATGCCGTTCCTTTCCCTAACGAGTTTATGCTCAAATAAACAAGACAAAGGGCATGGGAAAAGAGCGCAGCGCATAGAGGTGGTGCAGCGGATCGTGGTTTGCAAGAGTCCCCTTCCCTGCCCGAAGCGGAGGTGGTTCCTCCCTCTCTGAAAGGCGCAGCCAGGCCTGGGGCTGGCGTGGGGGCAAGCGGGTGCCGAGGACAGGCAGGAGAGCAGGGCAGCCGAGGTGGGATTAAATGGGATTACTTGTCTCTGGCTGCTCCTGGGAGTCCTGTTTGAATATTGCCCAGTGCCGCCAGCGTTTCCATCGGTCTGCACGAAACTGCTGGACTTTGGATGGTGACTGAGGTGTCCTGGGGAGCGTGGAGCTGCCGGGCGCAGGGACTCTCCTGCCCCTGGCCGTGCTTCCCATCGGGACGGAGCCAGCCTCGCCTGAGCCCCGGGCTGGCCCCGCTGCGGGGAGAGAGAGAGTTTCGGCTCTTTTGTGTTCCACCAGCGCGAGTTTCGTGTAGATGATCCCAAAAAGTCATTCAGTCAACAAGTGTTCCAGGATAAAACAGATGTTTTGGTCTCAGCTACATGTGCATTCTGTTTAACAAGCAGAGTTTATCTCGGATTGCTTCATTTCCTTATTATTTCTACAATCTCTCCAATGGGAGCAGCAGCTATCTGTGCCCAGGGTGTGAAGCAGTTGGCTATGGCTCTTCCGGTGAGAGATGCTGCATTTAAGGGGGGGGAACCCCAAACTTCTTATTTAGTGTTGTGGCTTACTTGATTTTTCTCTCTCTAATGAAATTGTGGTGTGTTATGGGAAAAAATATGTTTAATGATCAGAAGTAGGTCATCCTGAATGCCTGGGAAGGGCAGGTTGTAAATAGCTGCCTTCTCCAGGAGGCTCCTGAGAGTCAGTCTTCTGCTGCCGGTTGCGTCGGCTCCTCTTTCGCGACCGCCCTGGGCTACTGGCCCTGCCGGCTGCGAGCCTGAGCCGCGCGGTCTGAGGGTGAGGAGAAATTCAGAGGTTTAGAGGACCACAGAATGGTTTGGGTTGGAAGGGACCTTAAAGATCACCTTGTCCCCCCCCCTGCCCGGGGCAGGGACACCTCCCACCAGCCCAGGCTGCTCCAAGCCCCGTCCAACCTGGCCTTGAACCCCTCCAGGGATGGGGCAGCCACAGCTTCTCTGGGCAACCTGGGCCAGGGGCTCACCCCCCTCACAGCAAAGGATTTCTGCCTCACATCTCATCTCAGTCTCCCCTCTTCCAGTTTAAAACCATTTCCCCGGTTGCTATTGCTCCCCTCCCTGATCCAAAGTCCCTCCCCAGGTTTTCTCTAGACCCCTTTGGTCTCTTTCTGCCTTTCCCTTTCGATATGTCCAACACTCGCGCTGGCTCCTGCGAAGCCCCGGCTGTCTGCCCTGCGCCGGCTCAGATGCTGCTTCTCGGCTGAGACCTGTTTGCTGGCGTCTTCTCTGAGTTGCCCCCCCCCCCCCCCCCCCCCCACCT
>VXBO01003224.1:1547-33181 GCA_013400135.1 Rhinoptilus africanus
ATATAAGGAACACATTTTTCCCTATGATGATAATTAAGTATAGAACAGGTTGTCCAAAGAGACACCCATCCTGCCAAATCTCTGTCCTTGGCTATTTTCAAGGCTTAACCAGACAAAGCCATGGGCGCCCTGGGCTAAATTCAATGTTGACCCTGCTTTGTGCAGGAGATTGGACTGGAGACCTCCTGAAGTTACTTCCAGCCTGAATGGTTCTACGATTTATTGTCTTTGTATTTGTGTAACAATTATACCAATAGTTCAGAAAAGTTTCTTTTCTCTTACAGTATACTCAGTGACTGCACTTGGTGTAGACCAAAGATTTAAAATAAGGGCATGATCTTTATCTACTAAGTTAGGATGAACAATAGGAGGAAAGGAGTAGTTTTTCTGTTATGCCTACTAGGGACAAGAAAAGAAACTCCTGTATTTCAACAAAGGAAACCTAGACATTAGAAAAAACTTTCTAAAATGTCGAAGAGTTATGCACTAAAGTCAACTGCCTGGAAAGTTTGGGAAACCTCCATTACTAAAGCTTTTCAAGAGCTGGTCAGACATACATCTGTCAGGAATGGTTGAGTGTCAACTGTTTCTTCTGTGGGACTTAATGGAATAAACAAAATGGTACTTGGAGGTGCCCTCTACCATTCCTGGGTATAATGTGCAAAAAAGCCTCTACTAAAAAGCAGGGGAGAGCCTGTAGAAGGCTTTAATGGCTGAACACAGGAAGATTTTTTGTTACATGCACAGGCAGGCTATCAGAAATAGAAGAAAAAGGAGAAGTCACAATGCAATTACATAAAAGTTTTGTCAAAATAAGACAGGCACTTTTATAAAGAACATGAGAAAGATTTCAAGCACTTACAAGCATTTTTTGTAGTTGTTCTACAGTTTGATTTGCCACACTGATTCCATTTATTTCTCGGATTTCATCCCCTACATGTAGCGTACCTGCGGAGTTAAGAAAACACACAGTCACCTCAAACATATTTTTACAAATTGAGATAATTGCAAGACAGTACTAATATTCATACAAAGGCATAAATATGAAGCAACATTAAAGTAAGTTTTTTGTCCAGATTCAGAAAAGGACTTTGGTAGCTACGCATTAGTTACCAAAGATTACAAATCTGCCTATCAGAGTACAGTGAACACACCAGCATGCCCAGGTACCCTGTAAAGAACATGGGGAAAACATCAGTCCCTCACAAAGACACTGCAAAACCCCACACATTTAAAAGAAAGTCACCTGCAACGTGACCTGCAGTCAGCTGCAAACACTCAACAGAGATATTCAAGCGGTATTCTATCAGATGACTACTTAACACATTTATCAGATCTAAATATGATAAATTTAGACAGATTTAGATTTGCCATAGTTACCGTATGCATTTTCTGTATGTAAACTTGACTTCAGCTTGAATGTAACTGATTGGTGTGACTACCTACAATGTCAGATGATGAAACAAATATCTACTTAGCTTAGGAAAGTCATAAACTGACCTGCTGAAGCTGGGGTGGGAACAGCATGCTACAATATGGCTCTAAGGCACTACAAAAGCTCAACAGAGAGGAGGCAATGAATGAATTAATTCTCTTCAGGATTAGAAGCAACCTAGGAGGCTCTTTTTGGATGATAATTTCTGACTTGAGTAGCTCAAACCCACCTAATTCTCTAGCAGTTCTCCAAAAAACCTTCCATGGCTTATTATTAGCCAGAGATGTTTTTCATATATAATGAAATATGACAAGACCACTTACTTCACTTATATTTCTTTCTGCTGTATGATTTAAATAATATGTGCAAGTATCCTTTTCTAAATACCGTACCTAGTACAATTGCTATACTTAATATAATTAATCTTACTTGAAAAACCAGCAAATAGCAAACATTTCCTAATCTATGGAAAATTACCTGAAAAAAGTCAATCAACTAAAATCCTGAAAATTCCTTAAAATTCTTTTCCTGAATCAAAATAGGAAGTTTTTCCAAATAATACAATGCAAGCAAAACTTTCAGATGGTAGAAACACATGAAAATCAAACCGTGTGCCTGCTAAACACAGGCACAGCCTGAACCAAAGAGAAGAATCCTGAAGAGCTCTGTTGCTATGATTCCCTTTGGCCTCTCTTCTGTGAAACAGAAGCTCATTTGGCAGCGCTACAGCAGAGCCCAAAGTTTACAAAAACTTTCAGTACTATCAAGAATAAGTCCTCCAGCTGCATTAAATGCTCCAAACAGTTCTACAGGAGCTGATCTGCTGATAGTGAAATTATAAAAAAAGATGCATCACAATTCTTCCACTCTTCAGCAGAAAAATTACTACAATTAATAGTTTACTGAATGTGAATGCAAGTCCTGCATCTGAATTTCAAATTAATCTAGTTTACATCTGGAATATTAATGATGAAATCTCTACTGAAATACTTTGAAAGTTCAGTTTTAGCAGACTTTCTCAGGAAGGCATTCAATACCCAATTTTTAAGAAAAATATTCTAAAAAAACATAATGAGGCTCTGTGTTGACTGTATCATGCCAAAATTAAATTGTCTTTGAAGTGAGTGTAATAGTTATTAAACTATAATTATTAACAGCATATGACCTAGAATAGTATAAAGATTGTTCAGCATTATTCAAAATATAAATCTGATGGAATTAAATATTAGAAGGAGAATCAGACTCAGTAATATCCTTGTATCAAATCATTTCAACAATGCACTTAAATAAAATCCCCTATTTTGGAGCATTTGCCATTTCTGATGCTCTGATAGAAGTGAATATTGTTTTGTTCATGCCTGGAATGGAGCAGTATACAGAAAAGTTGGGAATAAAGCATGGACACTTAGCAGTAGATGGTGATTCTGTTTTGGGGGAGCGGATGCATTGATAAACCATCAGAAGGCATTTTCAGTCAGAAGGAAGTGGCTTTTATTATTTGCAGAAATTTTTTACTCTTTACAAATATTCTTGTTGGAAAAGAGTATTCTTAACATCTTTGAATAATGAGTCTTCTGTACCATTTGTAGCTGCCACGATACCTGTGCTTAACCATCTAATTTTGGTTGCTTTGGGTTCCTTTTCTATTGACAGTGCAGTGTTTATTTAGAACCTAAACTATTCATGACTTACTGATGTATAACACATCTGTAATAATAAAGAATGGATGTATTTCTGTAGTAAATTGTTTCCTTCTTTGTCTTTGCAAGTCAGAGTGAAGACAGTTTTAGGAGGTGTGTGCTCTTGCTCTGCACAGAAGTATGAGAAACCCTACCCTAATAGGAAGAAGACAGAACGAATTCTTGGAATCCCTAATCGTAAACATGTCTTGTAGCCAAGAGAAAATTCTGTAGCTTGGAAAGTGAAAGGCTGTGAACATATAATCATTATTTTCACCAAGTAATAACATGTATTTTATTATAATTGAATATATGTTGTCAGGGATGTCAGTGTTTAAAAAAAATCTGCATGAGTTTTATATTAGCTCACTTCAAGAATGTAGCGTAGACAATGCATATTTGCTGTTTTTCTGGTGATGTTAAACAGGCAGCCAATAAGCCCTTTCTCTTCTTTGGAAATATTTTTAGATGCTATATTGGGACCTCTTCTTAAATGCATTGTAAGAATGAATTTATGTTTAAGCATCTATGCCTAAAAACCAAGCATCAGTGAAAAACCTATGGATTAAGATACTGAGAGCTGCTGAGAAGTCAGGCTATATGCAGATTCCATGAAAATAATATTTATATTATGAGTAGTCTAAACAGAATCCAAAGCTAAAAAGTGAATGGACAACTGAGCTAAGTTAAGGCACAGACACAAAGGTGAAAGCCAAAACATATTTAAAAGCCTGAGATCTAAGATACAATTCATTTACTTATCTGAAAAAAGCAGACAAGTCAACAAAAAGACAGTTTTTAATGACTGAAACTGGTGAAATTGGTGTTGCATTTTCACTGAGCTCAGCCTTCTGGGAGTTTTGCTCAGTTTGTACTTAATATTGCTAGACCTGAAATCATATAGTTCCTGCAACCTTCCCAGCAGATCTATTATCTAGTCATTGCTGTTATTGCTGGCAGTTTTCCATATAGCAAGAGGAGACAGCAGAAACAACATTAAAAAACCCCAAAACAAATAAAAGCCACAGACCCTGTCAGTAGGATTCAAAGAGATATTGAGCATCACCGTCAACTTACATTTGTGTTGTTCTTTTCAGTAAAAATATTCTAAATATAGGTATTTTTAAGGAAGTAGTGAAGCTAAGAGGCATCTAGAGCACTACCAAAATTACAAACACCTAAAAAAAGATTATGATACTACAGAAACATTGAAGTATAGTTCATTTTCAAACTAAGTTAGATGAAGCACATATAGCATGGGTTAAATTTCCCAAACTAGCAGGTCACTAACCATTTCCTCTTGGTTTATGGGGGGTTCATTCTGCTCCCCATCCCTGTCATCCAGCTCAGGGAGCTGGGTACCCAGAGAACAACTGCTCTTACTATTAAAGACTGAAGCAACGAAGGACTGGAGATGAGAAAAGACGTATGTCTGCAAGATTTGCTATAGTAGGGAAAACTGAAAAAAAAAATTAAATGTCTAGGCACAAGAAATATTTTTATTTAACAAATTGTTTTATAAGCCTCAACATCAAAAGTACAAAGATTCTCAAGAACTGTGTGAAAATATATGGAGAAATTTAATTTCTTTGCTGAAAAAAGCTCTTCAGTTTTTGCAAAGAAAAGTATTGTAACTAGTCTAAGGACTTCTTTTTTTTTAACAGGGGATTAAGTAAGTACACCTCCAGGCATTGATGGCATTTCAATCTCTTACTGAGCTATACTTCCATCATCCCAATTAAGGCCTAAATGAAACATATTGGGCCTTCATCTCAAAATGCTTGAAGATATCTGCAAATGGAAGGTAAAAAAGGCAGTTAACAGGACTCCATCCAGATACAGAGGCACGCTACTATGGAATAGTAGCAATCAAAATGAGGAACATGTACTGTTACATGGCTTATAGAAAATGATCTAAATAATTGTGTTTGAAGACAAAACTATTCATGACACATGATTACCTTGCCGGTGAATCATTCCTCCGTGCATAATTCTTGCCACAATGCAATGGTTCAGCTCATTCATTTTTAAAGTGATTCCCTACAAAAAGACATGTTTATACCCTTAAAATAAAATATTAAGCAGTGTGATTCTTGAGTGGTTAAGAATAGTCACTTTTCCTAAAAGCTTGAAGGCAGGGTATACATTTTAAGGTTAAAGTAAAAATTTTGCCACTCACTTAAATATGAGCAAGGAAAACATGCAATTTAAAAGTGAAGATGCAATAATTTAATATATAAACAGACAAGATTCTGGTTTGTTAAAAATGTAATTTTGTATTGAAGTGCAATGTGCCCAGTTTCTGCTATACCTACTACAAGGTTGTTCCTAAAAAAGAAGAGCTCTAGTGGAACAGCAGTAGTACGAATGCACACATAGCATTTTAAGTGAAGTATATACACAGGAGTATATTTATCTGCAATGGCTGCTGAACTATTCCAGTTATACTGGCAACTCTACTTCAAAACACAGAAAGTGTCATTAAAATCATTATGATACTGGTCTTTACCAGTACAGAGTCAAGAAAAACACTGAGGTTCCCTCCATACCATTGGTTCGTCTGTGTTCTTCTGGAACTGCACCAGTCGAACTCGTGTTACGTTCTCCATATCCATGTCGCCGTTGGCGCTTTCTGGAGAATCTCCGTTTAGGTATGGAGATGTGGGAGGAGGTGTAACTCTCAGCGCTTCATCACTGTAAACTTCATGTGCCACTACATCATGAGTTTGAAGTAAGGCCTAGAGAAGATTACAGCAAGAAAATATCAGACTTCCATCATCTCTGATGCCCCCAACTCATTCCTCATAAGTATTTTTTAAGCTTTCCAGAAATCAAAGGAAATTCAAGATATTTGTGTCTCACTTTCTATAAAGGAACTTTTCCCTTAAAAGAATGTAAGATAAACTTCAGCAGACTGCAAATGCATACACATATACCTAGCCTTTAAAATCTGCACGAGTAAACCGGACTTTCTACTGTAGATATGTCAATGAGAATGATGCTGCTTTCCTCTCTCCCACCTTCTCAACACCTGCAAGGCGACAGAATTAATCCATCTTTATTTTTGTGCCTAGACACAGAATTAGGAAGCTACCTTTCTGAGCAATCTATTCTATACTAATTATTCTAATAAAATGAAAAGGTATTTAGATCCCGTGGTATTTCATTCTAATGAAGACAGACTGTGGATCGGTATTGACTGAAAGAACGAAATAGTGTTTTTTACTAGCATAATCAAATCCATATTCCCCCGTTCTCCTAGAGCATGGACCCAGCACAACCACGGTGAGTTCAAACTACCTGATAAAAATTACAATACAAACCAACAAACTACTCAAATACTACTTAATTAGTTTTACTCTGTTTCTTGATGAAAAGAATGGTGCAACATGTAATTAATTACATTTATTTAAGTATCTTTGACAAGCAGAACAACTGACTGTGTAAGAACTCTAAGCTAGGGAAAGACATGAAGCCTGTGTAACTGTAAAAAGTGTAATTAATAACGAGTATATTATAGCTAGCTTGCTTCTGCCCCAAAACTATATATGATTTATATGTGAACATGCTAGTTCTACTCCTATACTAAACTCATCGAAGACCAGAGATAGATCCTCCTTCTGTAGCCAAATGGATGGGTTTCTTAGATAAGGATTGATAAATCAACTCCTTATTCTTAGAATATCTCTACAACAGTAGAAGTATCAGCCTCTATCAGCTAGGTCAATCTATTTTATAGTAAACATCTTGTTAATTTTCATTTTAATGCTCTCAGCACTTATTTGCAAACCCCATCCATCTTGTGAGGCTTGTGATTGACCATCTAGAATTTGTTTTGGCAGAGAAATCTGACTCTGCAACGTTTTAGTCTTCAATTAGAATGGTTAAGCAGAACTTAAACTGAAAAAAGATGATAAAACCACATCCTACAAGATGTATTTCTGAAGTGGAATCCAAGGTAGAAATGGTATTTTCATGGCCTCTATGAAATCCTAAATTTCTTCTTAAGTTAGCACTTCTAAAGCATACCTTGTCATATAATATAACTTTGTAAATACTTTAAGTTCCCTTTCCTCAAATCACTTTCAAACTATAGTTGGGAATTCAGCATCATAATGATGGAACAGAATTTCTTGAACTAGCAGTGCTCTGCCCATGTTCTCTCCTGCTTTTCCAGTTTTTCAAGCCCTATATGAATACTACTTTTAGTTAAATACTAAACTGTACCTGCATTTTCTGTTTTTCATCTTATTTTGTCAACCACTACACTCAAACTTGCAACAATTCCTCTGCATTAGTCTGTACTACTGAAGCAACATTTTATATCTGGACCATATACGTAAGTTAAACCACTATAATTAAATTCTTCATTGGATTTATTTAATTGGGTGCAAACTTTGGTGTGAATGCTCCCACACAGGTTTGGGGATTTAGCTTAATTCTCATTTAATTATCTAAAAACTGTTTGCAATTGTCCCAAATAAGACAAGCATCCATGTGCAATCATGCCTTAGCTCTGGCAGTTACAAAAACATCCATTGTAAGAGTGTGTGTGGTCTTGGCTTTGCGCTTAAGGACTCTTCAACAGACCAGGGTGATCTTCTCTGCTTCCTTCACCTCAAGCTACTCAAAGCTACTTACTCATCTTCATGCACCTGCCTGTATCTGTTATACTCTCCATGCTTTAATGTTACATTTCTTACATAATTAATTTGTTTTGATATTAAATACTTGCCTTGGTTTATACTGTATTTTTAGCAATAATATATACCTTGCAGGAAATAAAAATATGGAAAATTGAACATTTTCGAAGGTTCATAATTATACTGGATGACTTTTGAATGTGCTAACAAAAATTAACACAAATTCAGAAACACCAGTTATTAAAGTACAGGAAGCTCAATTTTAATATTGAAAAACATTTAATATAAAGACTGCTATTGGATTTTACTTCAAGATACTTGTTTTAATGCATTTCTGTTCATTTTGGTAATTTAGTTTTTTTTCCCCCTGTCTCTTTTTCCTTTGTAGAACACGATAATCCTGCTGAAAAGAAGTTCACCGAGAACAACTGCTTTCTACTGTATTGCAGGTTCATTGTCTGCAAAGAACAGTGTAGGAAGGCACATGATGATGGATAAAACTTCCAACATGTAATTAAGTGAAAGTCTCCTAGTACAGCAAACATTTCAATTGCTGCCACATACTAAACATATATAATAGAATCTTTTATAGATAACAGTGGTGCATTTGAAAAAATACTCAAGTTGTGTAATGGAATAAAAGCTCCTTGAAATCTCTACTCAATAAATGAGGTACTTGACAATCTTTTAAAGAATTCTTAAAATACTTATCTACTGAAAGACCTTTATGCAAAATTTACATACATTTCTTTAAATCAAAATGTTGAGCACGTACAGACTAAATTTCTAATTTATTCCTGTACCCATAAGGCACACAACTAAAACAACAAAAAACTTTGAACTTGAAGATCTCAGTCCTAGTAAGAGTACGTATAAACACATACGTTATTGGCTTTAGTTCTTTAAAAGTCTATACATAGTCTAAACCACTAACACTGCATTTAAGTAAATGAGACAGACTATACACCATTGTCTTACAATTAAATAGTAATATCAATAATAGTAAAATACTCTGTTATCATACAGGTGTTAATGCACATGATGCTACGTATTACACCTTACTGCTTTAGCCTCTGTGCATCAGAGCTCAGCAACTTACTAACCAGAGCACTGCAGTACCAGTACGATCCTTGGGAAACACATTATGAGTGTAGGCCAACAATATTGTTTTATACAATTACTTCCTCTCCTAAGAGTATCTATTTTAAAGGCTTTGGCTCTGAAGGAAAGTTTGGCAGAATGCCACATATATAAGAATAATTTTATCCCTTATAAAAGGTGTGTCTGGGAGAAGGAGTGGGAATGATGGAAGAGGATAGGATTGCCTCTTTGACACCTGGAGACTCTTTGGTATCTGCACCCTAAAGGTATGGTTTCACTGCAACATACACAGATTTAACTGCTGTTTTACATGTTTGTGCCATTCCTCCCTGTTGCAGACTGAACGTTTCTGTCCCCTTGCTCATTCTGGCTGTGGCAGTATTCCAGTTGTTCCTCGCTCTTTTTGCAAAACTGATCATTGTTTTGTTGGAGAAGTTTGCGTTATTCTGAAGTGCAGTGTCAGATGAATGCCAGAATAATTGCAAGGGAGAGGATAAAACATAGGGAGAAGGGAGGGGACTCCATCACCTAGCAGTTTATCTTGGGATGCCATAGACTAATTTACTGAAATTACTCCTCATCAAAAATACTTGTTATGGAATTGTGGCTTGTTCCTTAAAAAAACCTACCTTTTACAGAATTGCAGCAAAAGATTTCTGACAGATGGTTTTAAGTTTATGAGGGTATCGGGTAGAAATACAGATACCTATAAAAGATGATTTCCAACTCACTTTTCCTGTCACTTGACTTGATACATTAAATTTTTATACGACACAGTCATTTTTATTGATAATTACTCTGAGAATAATTTATACTTAAAAAATCACTTTCTCCACAGTGCCTGTTTTTGCAATACTGGGCAGTATCACACAAAAAAAGGTAAATCAAATGAACCCATCAGATTCCAAATAAAGAAGTTGAGTACCAGAAAGTATTGCTCTTGGGTTTTTTTCCCTTTTTTTTTCTTTAATTGTTCTTACAATATAGCTGACTAACATTCCATCTTGTTCTATGTTCTATTTCAAGCAAGTATTCCTGTTAAATTCTGAACCAGATTTGTTACAGACTTCAGGATAGATATAATCTCCAGGCAACGACATATCAGTGTGTTTCTGAGTACCACATAAAAAGCCAACATCTGCATTAGCAATTAGTGCAATGAAATAGGAATGGATTGACAAGTAAAACGATTGGGTTAGTGACGACCTGATGCACACACTGAACGCATTTCAGGAGTTTTTACTTCTGACCAGCTTCAGTCTTGCCCCATGGATGAAATGCCCATCGGCTGCTGGATTACACTGGCTGAGCTTCTGGTGTACATCTTTTGAGTTTAATTTTATCTGAAAGGAGTCTAGTTTGCATGCTTTGAGACTCTTACATGATACAAGCCAAAGCATTGTAAGGGGACAATCAGAGAATTCACTTCAAAACCACAATCCTGATCTGATGTAAAGTACTAAAATAAATGCATCCAAAGCTACAGTGGCCATCAAAAGAACACACTGGGACATGCAGCTATCCAGATTTCATCTTATACCTGAATATGAGGTTGGTTTCAGCTCACTCATTCCTGGAAATTAGGTTTATCCTTCATACTTACAGTAATTCAGCTTTCAGGTGAGCAAATTCCACAAAGCCCCCTGCATATAATCTTTGTGTTAGGGAAAGTCAAATTCATGACTTTAAACTGACAATAGTGTATAGCAGACTTAAGCAAACACTTTGATTTCTGAACTTATGAACTTCATCCACAGCATGAACAACAGAAATCCTTTAAGTAGTTTCAAAATACTGGACTTCAGTAACTGGAACCAAGTCATTAAGTGCTTACTTCCCTCAACTTAGGACAATTACTGCCCACAAATCACGTTTGTGAAATAGACACAGTAGGAGTTGATATGCAACACAAATCCACTAGACTGCACAAGCTATTGATTTATTGTAAAATAACGTTAAATAAACACTAAATTTGCAATNCAAGAGTAGCATTTGCCTACCATGAAATGAGGTTGTGTTAAAATACGCTTTAGCTCCTTTGCATCATTGTTTTCTGGGTAACATGAAATTTCTTCCAATACCTG
Source organism: Rhinoptilus africanus (assembly GCA_013400135.1). NCBI lineage: Eukaryota > Metazoa > Chordata > Aves > Charadriiformes > Glareolidae > Rhinoptilus > Rhinoptilus africanus. The sequence continues at coordinate 12,490 of VXBO01003224.1, forward strand.
CAAAACAAGCAAGACAAACGCCCATAGTAACTTTCTTTTAAATAAAACTATTTATCAAACAAATGAAAAAGCCTCACTGGTCAGTCAGAAAATCTCCAAATGGTTATACAAAACAACATTTTTGACAGGAAAGGCCTTAGGAGAATGTGGTTCATGCCTAGGAGAATAAAATACATCATTTCAGTTTTCTTTCTGAGAGAGATTAAAGCAGAAANTTCTGACAGATGGTTTTAAGTTTATGAGGGTATCGGGTAGAAATACAGATACCTATAAAAGATGATTTCCAACTCACTTTTCCTGTCACTTGACTTGATACATTAAATTTTTATACGACACAGTCATTTTTATTGATAATTACTCTGAGAATAATTTATACTTAAAAAATCACTTTCTCCACAGTGCCTGTTTTTGCAATACTGGGCAGTATCACACAAAAAAAGGTAAATCAAATGAACCCATCAGATTCCAAATAAAGAAGTTGAGTACCAGAAAGTATTGCTCTTGGGTTTTTTTCCCTTTTTTTTTCTTTAATTGTTCTTACAATATAGCTGACTAACATTCCATCTTGTTCTATGTTCTATTTCAAGCAAGTATTCCTGTTAAATTCTGAACCAGATTTGTTACAGACTTCAGGATAGATATAATCTCCAGGCAACGACATATCAGTGTGTTTCTGAGTACCACATAAAAAGCCAACATCTGCATTAGCAATTAGTGCAATGAAATAGGAATGGATTGACAAGTAAAACGATTGGGTTAGTGACGACCTGATGCACACACTGAACGCATTTCAGGAGTTTTTACTTCTGACCAGCTTCAGTCTTGCCCCATGGATGAAATGCCCATCGGCTGCTGGATTACACTGGCTGAGCTTCTGGTGTACATCTTTTGAGTTTAATTTTATCTGAAAGGAGTCTAGTTTGCATGCTTTGAGACTCTTACATGATACAAGCCAAAGCATTGTAAGGGGACAATCAGAGAATTCACTTCAAAACCACAATCCTGATCTGATGTAAAGTACTAAAATAAATGCATCCAAAGCTACAGTGGCCATCAAAAGAACACACTGGGACATGCAGCTATCCAGATTTCATCTTATACCTGAATATGAGGTTGGTTTCAGCTCACTCATTCCTGGAAATTAGGTTTATCCTTCATACTTACAGTAATTCAGCTTTCAGGTGAGCAAATTCCACAAAGCCCCCTGCATATAATCTTTGTGTTAGGGAAAGTCAAATTCATGACTTTAAACTGACAATAGTGTATAGCAGACTTAAGCAAACACTTTGATTTCTGAACTTATGAACTTCATCCACAGCATGAACAACAGAAATCCTTTAAGTAGTTTCAAAATACTGGACTTCAGTAACTGGAACCAAGTCATTAAGTGCTTACTTCCCTCAACTTAGGACAATTACTGCCCACAAATCACGTTTGTGAAATAGACACAGTAGGAGTTGATATGCAACACAAATCCACTAGACTGCACAAGCTATTGATTTATTGTAAAATAACGTTAAATAAACACTAAATTTGCAATGACTTCACACCCCTTTATCATATGATCGCCTTGTGAAAAAGAGAAAGGAAGACCCCAGCTCTACCTATGAACATCTGAAAGGATTCATTCTTCTATGTGTGACGCAGCTTGCCTAAAAGGACAGTGAAACTGCTCCATGATTAGATTACTCCAAACTGCTGACAGGTTTCGGCACAGTTGTGGGGCCCAATAGTAGTAGTAATAAAAACTACTTTGCCAGACCAGGAGATTAGAAATATTTTTTAATAGATATATGTATTGTACAGTTTCGTCACCTGCAGATTTTAGGGAGAACTTANTTTGAAGGAAATGGTTGCTCTTTTTCAATTGACAGTATTCCTCCAACAGCTAAATATATGGAGACACAAATGAAGTGCTAACTTATAGGTGACACACATTATCATCACCAATTGCTATTTTCACACATGGTCTCAATTTATTAAAACAACCAGTTTAAAACCAGAGTTAAAAATACTCAGAAAACCTTCTCTCCACAAATTAAGTTTTTAAAGACATTAAGTGTAGGTGGTTCAATTGCTATGCCACCTTGAGGCTCCAGATGTTATAAAATCTGAACCATGCTTCAGCTTGTCAGTGGGGGAAGGAGGAGGCAGGAGGCATTTGCCTGCAACCTGATCCTTTGACCTTTATTTTCCACATGCAACTACTTGGACAACAAAAAACGGCCTATTTTGCTTCTGGAAGCACCTCCCAAGATTAACTGCCAGGAAATTTTGCAGAATAGGACTTTGGGATGTCTACCAATGTGACTGTAGTTACTACACAATGATTTAGTCTTCCTGTTAATTCCATTTTAATAGCACTATAAACAATGTTTTCCTATGACATTACCCCCAACAACTGCACTTACTTTTACTGATAATATAAAATATAACTATTTTTTTTTTACTACTTGCAATAAATAAACAAATAAAATACTATTTCTCAGTTATAAGAATTAAGAACATCTGTGTGCATTTATCTTTCATCTTAATGGGACACCTTCATTGCATTTCTAGGTCTGCTCTTCTTAGAACTACCTATGATAAACTTGTTTTTTCAAAATAGCTGGAAACATACCTTTTTTTTGTGATTAATATATAAACTGAACATGAAAGATATTGCATATACATAAGAGAAGTATTCCTTTTAAGACTGCTATTGTTGCAGCAAAGGTTAAATGATAAAACTGAGTAATACATATAATCCTCACAGACAATGGAATTCTGCAGGTTTATGCAACATGTTACGTAACTTAAGTAAGCAATGGTAGAATTCCAGAAATAATTCCAGTTATGTGCCAAAATACATATTAGTATCTTAATGAAGAAAAAAATTATTCCACTTTAAATACAATCAAACTTTCCAAGTAAAAAATATATTTTAAAGCCATTACCTCTTTGGCTCTCTGTACAGCATCACTTGGAGGATTCCTGATTTGTGGTGAAGATTTTGTGTTTATTTTGTCATAAAGCTGAAATAACAGGAAAACAAACTACTGAAATCATATGCTACTTTATATAAAGTAATGATGAGTGCTAACAATAGCCTGCTTATGTTACCATGATTAAGATGATTGTTAAACTGCAAGTCCCACAGATGTTTTGTATACAAAATCTAGCAGCTTAGGGTTTTGGCTTTTCATTTTTAAACATTTCCTGATTTGAACAGTGCCATAGATTTAGAGTTCATAGGATGACATGGGAAAGTTCAAGAGGTTAAGGGATTCTGCAAACCTCCCATGCTTTTTCCAGTTTTATAGAAACTATATTCTTCTACTACAAGTGATCCTATGAATCTTGAATAAATGCTGTAAATTATACATTCTACTATAAAATCAAATTGATCTGCATATCCCACTTTTCTTAATAAATTGATCATCAAATATTCCGAACAGTAATTTAAATAAACCTCAGAATATGGGAAAACGCTCTTGAAGATAGAAAGCTACAAAAGCCGAAGTCTTTGGAGAAGAAAAAACCCAAAACTTCCCAAGAAAGAGGACTCACAAATAAAAGAGTACTCTTATTTTAGTAGGATTTTCTCTTGGTCAGAAGAATGCCAGTGTATTTAAATAGGAAATCGTAAACATTCCAGGCTAATTATTTTCTTAAGACAACTTTTAAAACTCCCTCAACTATGCAAAACACAACAGTAGAGAGCTCTATCTTCAACTTAAAATTAGATGTAGATATTACAGGCTCTCTTTCATACAAACCTAAAAGATTATGCATGTTTTAAAGGAATAAATGTATACTTAAGAATAAAAAGGCACTGTAATAAGTACTGTTTTCAAATAAACTTTTGGTTTACATTTCGAACAATATCAAGATAGTCATGCCTGTAATTAATTCCTATTGCTGTTAGAGTACTTCTTTGAAACATAAGACAGAAAAAAGATACAAATAGCTATTTTTAGGATATTGGAGAAATTTTTATCACAGTGAGGGCAGTGAAACACTGCAACAAGTTGCCCAGGGAAACTGTGGAATCTCTCAACTTTGGAATACTCAAAATTCAACTGAAATTCAAAATAGTGTTCCTAAACAAATATTCAAAATACACAAGGGACTCTAATACCTTCAGCAAATCTTAGCACTGTAAAGGATGAGTTGGTAAGAACCCCCCAATTAGGCTGCTCAGCAAGGAGTTCTCAGAAGCTTCCTCTGAGAAGCTTACAGCTCCGTCATTTGGCTGAGGACGGCCTTTAAAAAAGAGAATCTTGTCAAGCTACAGAAGTGCCCTCTTCTCTTTCCCACATGAAATACCATTCAGTTTTAGAACAGATATAAATTGCAATAAATACAATTCAATATCATCATAATTTTCCTTGTGTTCCTTAACAATCTAATACACATGTTCACCATTTCAAGTCCATACACAAACAAATACGAAAAGAGGAAACAATGTCACTTCCAAAATACATTGCTGGAGGACAGTTATACCACTGTCTTGGGGAAAGTACGAAAGTCAAGCTAAATCAGTTTCTTCCACATCCAACAAGTTCACCTTGTGCTGCCCAATCACTGCTAGACTACACAGTTTAAGCAGCCTTGACCACTGTTGAAGTTTTTAAAATAAAAGCTTTCTGCTAGCTTATAGTGCAGGAAATACTTTAGTTGCATACACAATTATTTGGTTTTACCTTTTCTTAGGTAAGTAAACAAAACCTACCCCACAGTATCATGTACCACATTTATACGCCTGTTAAACTGCACGAAGCACTGTGTACCGATTAAAGCGCAAAAGAAGCTTTTGAAAATGCACGAGACCCAACAAGAATATTACCAAATGTATTTTTCTAAAAGTCACGCACACATCCTGTTTAACATTAATGGAATTCAGAAAAGTTAGCGGGAAAATGTTTTTATTAGTTATTTCTAGCAATTGTTTAAAAGCTAAATCACTGAAGTTGCCAGTTTCACTCAAGTTGCTATGTTATCATGATCCAAAACAACCGGCAGTTTAGAGAAACTATTATTTCTTGCTATCAAGGGAGGATAAGTTATCTCCTGAGACTAGGAAGGAGGCAAAAAGGAAAGTACAAAAGTGCCTCTAAGAACATTTAGGAAAAAATCAAGACAAAGTTCAGACTAAACAAGAGTGCATTTATTTTTCTGTAGTGCCTTTGTACTGAGTCACAGCACTTAAATTTAATCTTCCAGGCTACTTTCTGAGCGCTACCTACTGAGATTTGCTTCCAAGAAACCAAAGCATTAGGAGCGACGCTCACAGTACTTAAAAGAAAAAAACCTTTGTATTTGCATTAAGGCTTGAAGCCTATATATTATGCTAGCTACGGGTTCCATTCATTGTTTCTGTCTGGAAGCAGAAGATCGCCTCAACCAGAGAAAGGATGTATTTTTGGCAGCTTCATTAGCATGAGCAGATCTCTTCTAGAGAATATTCTTGGGTACTCTACCTACAAAGCTCATGACAGTGGAAGGCACTCATTGCAGTGTCTAATGGAAACACTATGCAAACAGCCAACAACACATTACATTTTTACCATGAGTATAATGTGCTTTTCTCTAAAATTCTGTTCAACCTTAACTCTAAAAAGCAAGAAGCAAGCAAAACCCACAATAAATCTGCGAAGAAACTTGAACCTCTCCAACCTGAAATGCATTTTAAAATGGCAAATTCCTAACTAAAACCAGTGACATTTCAAGAAGGAATGCCAATTTAAGAAAAAAAGAAATACATTTTTTCATTTAACTGGGTTACCATCACTTTAACCTCTGCATGCAAGGAAAAAGAGAAGCGTATCTAAGATAAAAGAAGACAAGTAATACTTCAAAGAAGGGGAACTATCTTGGCAGGGGGAAGGGGGAATCTCAGGCAGCCAGAAAGGATGAAGTCAGCTACGTATGAGTTTCTTTCCCAGGGAAGACTACAGCCAAATGCCATACCATAATAAGAATATCAATTAAGAACAAGATTGCTATATGTGATTGTGGCATGCCCACAATAGATCACTGTTCAGCTCCACATTCAAAATACAGGAAGGATGTCAAGAGGCAGAGAGGGCTCAGAAAAAACTTTCGAAAAATATCAACCATCTCTCCCCCTAGTATGTTATAAAATGCTTAACAATGACAGAAGTTTAGTCATATAAGGGAATTCAGTTTAAATAACAAAACTATCACATGATCCAAGTAAAAGGAAGTAGTCAGGGCAAATTCAGAGTAGAATTAAAGCACAAATATCTACATTGCGGGTAATTAAGGGGGTAATGGATTTACCTTTTGGGAATTTTTAAAAATCAGAAACAGACATTTTTGAAATAGTATATTCTAATTCAAGTTAGTTCGTGGACTTTTTAGCTTACAAGGGGACCAGGCTACAGAATTAAAATTGTTTCTTCCAGTCACATAGTCCATAAACAACAGATTAAGCTTTAAAATTTCAGTGCAAATAATTTATTTTGTAATTTGTTGGAAAATGGCATTATATCAATAAATGTGACGTTTTATGAATAATCCTAAAGGGAATCAATAGCAGTAGTGAAAAATCTATTTTTGTATGTGAAGTTAAAGATTTCCACATGAGAAAATCCAAATGACATAAAGAAAAATGTTGTCAATTTCTGCACAATACTTTTTTTTAAACACATGGTAAATGTTCAGCTAGTTGTTGCAACCTCTGTGCTCTAAACTACTTTTAAAACAGGAGCTGACTGGCTTTCATCATGTCAAGGTTTCTTTTTTATAGATGGGCCACAAATTCTTAGGTTTTAATTGTGCTTCTTGAAATGATGGTTAACACTGCCTTGGTCTAAACCCGCTTTAAATCCCTTTTAAACAACAAATCATCTGTACTTATTACTGACATTTCATGTTAGCAACAGGAAAATTTCCTAGGGGAGACAATTAGTATTGTTACCAAACTGCCTCAGTGTCTATTGTCACATCTCATCTAGAAACAACCTTTTGTTCAGGCCGTGCAAATTCTCTCTGGTATAATGCATTATAACACTATATTATTTTGGAAAGTAGTGGCACAAATTACAATACACAGGACAAATGCAATTATTACGCACTGAAGACAGTAAAATGACAAGACTGTTTTCAAGTCTATAAATACAGACACACCAGTACCCCATAAACCATTTATCTTGCTCAGGTTCACATGTCGTTCTGTATTTCTAATGCATCCGTAGGAGAAATTAAAATAATATTACATACAAGACTGTATCAGAAGCACTATTGCTGCATTAACTGGTTCTGTAGTCAAAGCAAATATAACACCATACAATCAAGATATGTATCTTTAAAAACATATCAAGTAATAATAACAAAACCCAGAAACAAAGGAAGTATTAGTACCTCTTAGTACTTGCTTTATATTTTAATTTTTTCAATATAGCATTTCAACAATTCTTTCACAGAATTTTTTTGGACATTAAAAAAAAGTCTGGCTCTAAAGTGTCTCTTGTTTGATATGTACTCATATAAACAGAAGGATGAACCCATGATATTATTTTGTATTTCTCATTTCCAATTTTAGTAACTGTGTGTTAAGTCTGGACAGAATTTTTCAGCATTATGTTATAAAGCCAATTTCAAAAAACACATTAACTCCAATAATAATTAGTATTTACTGGTTACAGAAGATGATTATAAGCCTTCCGTCAGAACACAGCAGAAGGTGGTAAGAGGAGCAAAGAAATTATTTTCAATCTTTAAAAAAAAGACTGTTTTGCAATACTTTTCAAGTATTCTTGCACTTAAACAATAGCTATAGCAGAAGCAATTTAGAAGAAGGAATTTACAGCTCCATAATTTGTCTCTGAAAGCATGTGAATTTAGAGGTTTCATTTACATGCATTAACACGAACATTTTGTCCCTTGGACATAAGAATCCAACATATCTTTACATGAACATTTCACAAAATGTTTCAGAAAACTCTGAATGAAACCCGTTTGCACACATCATAGATTAAAGTAAACATTAATGACAATTACGGCCAGGCTTCATATACTCCTGTGGTACAGAACACATTACTATGAGCAGTTATCTACAGAATTTTAATCACAGAAAACCAGCCTGTTTACAATACTGTTGTCTTTCAGTAGCCCTTCAACCCTCAGTCCTTCAGGGACCATACCAAAGGTGGTTTCTTGTGGAACAGAATTAACTGGTTCATTCTTCACTGTCCTCAACAGAATGCTTTTCTATGTAACACCAGCAGACTTTCAGCAGGGCAAAATCTGTACATGCCCTAATGATGGGCTTTCGTTTTGCTGGGACACTCTATTTTGAAGCGATTAGCAAATAACTCCGCCCGGCCCCCCATTCCCCCCAGCCACCTCCAACAATTTCACTCAGCAATAAGCATAAACAGAATTAACATTTTCTAATAATTAAAAAAAAAAAAAGTTGTAAAATGCCACAGTAATTGTAACCTTTGGAATTTCCAGACTTTTGAATACTTTGCATCTCAGCCTCACCCCTCAGCACAAGTTCTTCTGCATTTACTACACGGAAAATCAAAATTAAGAGCTTGCTCTAGAAAAGCTTAATAATCACAGCTGATACATTAACAAAACTTGATATAACAAACATAAACTGACGTTATAGCTAATTAACTGAATAGTACTACTTCTTCAAAAGACAAGTTTTACTTTAGATTTTGCATGCTAGAACACAAATGCTATGAAGAGAATACCCACAACATGTTAAGTAGCATCAGTATCAGTTGACCAGCTTCACAGGAGTCGAGACTTTTTGTCTTCTGCCTGTATAAAGGGAACTCTTCTGTTATTTAAAAGCAGGCAGCCAAAAGCCTAATCCACAATCAGGCAGACGAGACAAAACAACAAACTGGTCTCTTCTGACTAGTTTTTCAGATGTGCAGAAATTCCTTTTTAACCATTTCCTGTAAGAGGAGTCAGAATACTGTCCAAACGCAACCCCCGTTCAATGTCACACTGAAAAATTTAGATACATGACCACTAGCAGAAATTTGGCCTCACTGCCTGGTCTAATCTTGAATATAATCAAAGCTAGATCACACAGTGAAATCAGTAAGTATTTTATCTACCCAATATCTGTAAGTTTCTGTGATGCAAATGAGAAACTTTCATTAAAACAAGAGCTACTGAACTGCTGGAGCATAAAACCCCATGATCTCTCAACACAAATACCCATTTAGTGAGGATTCAATTGTAATTCAGACAGACAGATACTGGGTTGCCATCCTCAAATATTAAATCCCCAAATTGAAACATGTAAAAGTAATCATTAAAACATGTCCTTATATTTTTGTTTTTTGCTTTCTCAACAATATGACCATATGCAATACAGTGATATTAGAGGACTGTTTTTCATCACTTCTAGGTTTTTGTACCATCTAAAAATTCTCGTGTGGAGGTCCTGCCTCTTGCACAGCAACATTTACCAACAAATAGGCGTGATGCTCTGTTACCTTTCACAGCTCCCTATTGTGGTACTCCATTTACCCCAGAGGTTTCATGTGCTGCAAGTCTGAAAGAAATCCATGACCTACTGAATGAAACAATATGCACAAGCAGTAATATCAAAGAAGTGCTAAAATTAAAGAGCCAATAACATAATTCATAGATCACTTAATTCTTTCTTCTGCCAGTTCTGCTTCACATCTCCTTTCCCATGCAAAAAGTTATAACCTTCCCATGGGTGCCACTTTCTGTGGGATTCTACACCCTCAAGGAAAAATCCCTGAAGGTAACAAATCCTACTGGAAAACTTACTGAATAACAACATCACGGTCAGCAGGGGCTTTATCTTTGTTTAAAGACAGTTTGTTCTTTTAAACCCTGTTTTTCACTGTTAAGGACTATGCCTGAAGCTCACTGTTATTCATTCCCCAGCATAATTCTACAGCACACATTACAGCCCCGACCAGTATGAAAGTCTGCACTTTGTGACCTCTACAGCATTACAGGTTACAGCCCCACAGCTTCAAACTTTTTCCTGCGTGATACGCTTATCGTAGAACAGGAGTACAACCAGCCTTTGCATTCAAGTTCCTTACAAGTGACATGCTGTGCAATTAACAGTGAACAAAACTACTGGAAGTAGTTTAGAAGGTTTCAGGAAGTAGTTTAGCAGCTAAAATGAAGATTCCCTGACACAGTATTCACAGAACAAGACAGTCTGAAGCAGTACTTTAATTCTGTCTGAACAGACAAGAGTTTGCTTCTGTCATGCCACAGAACTGATAGCTGCCATCACTGCAGCTTGTTACTTTAGGCAGTGACTTTCAGTAACCCTGACAGAGGTTATGCTAATTTGAAATACTCAATTTATTTCTACATATTCGCATTTGTGCAACACATTAATTATTTTTTATGTAAAAACCCCATAATCTTATAGTAGCAATGAGAACCCTGAATTTCACTTTAATTTTGACTATTTATGTGATAGAATCGAAATACTCATATTCTTCTTCTACTTTTTAGAGGAACTTTTATCTGCAAAATGTAGGCTAACTGTAATTTATTTTTAAAAGTCATCTGCGTTCTTATATATTCATAATGTGTTACTTGTAGAACAGGGTTACATTTGCTGCTACCTGTGTCAGAAATGAACATAAACCCAGATTTTCTTATGCCTTTACCTACAACAGCAGGTAAGAAAAAATGGTGCCAGGTAAACTTAATCAACCCCATGGCATTTCAACTTCTACTTCAAGCTGCTTCCTGGTTTTGGGACCATTTCACATTTGGGATTCTTCACTTGTTTATTTTAAATCAAGAACTTAACTTTTGGGGGGAAGAAGACAGGAAAGGAAACCCAACCAAACTAGCCAAAACATTTTTCTCTTTATATTAGTTCAATTCCCACTGCACACTACTGGCAAACAATTGTTTTCTAGAGAGTAAGAATGACAAACGTCATTGTATTACATACACAAAACCTGAAATTCTGACCATGCAAACCTAACATACCAATGAAGCTAAATGCCAACTGGAAAATGTTTAATAAATGTTATCAGTTTGTTAATGAGCACATTTCTGATGCACACAGAGGATACTACATGTTTCTTTATGGTTAATGCCTTGCTACTGGAGAAAGAGGAAATACATTAACTGATCTGTTTCAAGAACTGCTAGAATAAAATCCCTTGACTTTTGAGTTTGCTATGCATGACAACAAACACCGTCTGTCAGATGTGGTCCTACTGAGTTCCCAGAACAGCATCTTAGTAAAGCAGGAATGACTGAGGTTCATTCTACTGAGGATGAATATGAAGTAAAGGACAGAAGGTGACAGATACGGTATCTGTTTTATTAAGGTGGAACCCTGAAATGATCGTAGGCTTCCTTTCAGAGGGAAAACACATCCCCCTAACCCCTAAGAAGCGCACAACCAAAGGACTGTGTATGCATTGTCTTCTTAGTAATCCAAGGGGTAAAAAGGAACTCAGAAAGAAATCCTCCTCATTGCCTTCACAGGGTCTGTCCATTGTTAGCAATTTGGTTACATGGCAGTTGGAAGGAAAACATAGAGCCCTTTGCCAGTGTTGGCAATAGGCAAAGATGCCAAGAGGCATTACATACGCTACCACTCAATACTTTATCATTTAAATCTTGCATTGACATATTTTGTATGCTTGGAAACACCAGAGGAACTAGAAGGTTACGGTATAGAGCATTGAAAAGGTTTTCCATTTTGTTACGTAGCTAAACATTGGAATATCTGTTGTATCTATCTTTTGATCAAAACTCAAAAAAGCGAAAATATATCCAAGTTGAAATTCCTTCAATAGGTTACAATCCTGTAGCAAAACTGCAGGCAGTCATGAACCATGGGGGGAATCACACAAAGTTCAATCTGAAAATAAGCCCATACAAATCTATGCAACTCTATACACTAAATCCACTGTGCTTACATATGTGTGTGTACCTGTTTTTTAACTGTAGTTCTTACACTGCTAGTTGGACAAGAAGCAATTTCAGCTTTTAATATAAAATAAATATTTCTACTTATGCATATTACATGGCACATTGCTTTTTACAGTCTTCATAGAACATCAAATGTTTTCAAAATTTGTTCTAAATCAATCCTTGATCTAATTTTATTTTTTAAACTAATATAGTTAAAAGCAGATTCAAAGACACATTTACGCTTATACTGGTTCAGACCACATGGTTAAATGTCAAGATGTTCAGTAATATCTGACTTGTATGTTCTGTTCCTTTGCTAACTTTTTACCTTCAGCATACATGAGCTATCAACGCATTTTAGCTCTATTCTAGAACATATTCCTTTTTAGTAGAAACTACTATGTGCTATGCACTTACTCTGTAAATTCAAAGCTTTCACTCTCCAGAGGTAAAAGAGCTGAGGAAAGGACTATATTCTTACAAAATAAACTGCAGGATGCGTGTGTTTTTTTTTCCACAACCATCCTTTTAAACTGTCCCTCTTGATTTGCTTCATAGTTACCAAGAAATCTTTTTTTTGTTTGTTTTTGAAGTACTAATAATAAACAGCTATGCTACTCCTCAAAAGTCACACAAGACATTATTTCCTTGTATTTAATTTCAGGTGTTCCTCAGTGCCTCATTCATGTATAATGAATGCAGACTCCAGTATCTGACAGCATTATATTTCACTATAAATTAGGACTCCAACCTAGTAATTTGTCTCGTATTTTAAGAGAAACTCATATTTTACTCATCATAAAAATTCTATTGACTGTAGAAGCTGCAGTTCTCAACAAGTGATAGCAGATGTTAAAAGATACGCCAGACAGTCCATATACATAGCTTGCCAAAGAGGAAGAGGTTGCAATTTAGCAAAATTCTATATCATATGCTATACATGTAGGTAAACATATGTTCTCTGAAATTGGAAAGCGTGGTAAGAAAAGTCTGGGATTGAATAATCTTAAATAAATACATGCTACACTTTAAAACCATAGTGACAGAACAAAAATTATTTAGATTTAGTAGACTAAGATGTTTTCCTACCTCCTCAAAGGAGGTGGGAACTCTTCAATTTCTGCTGGCATGAGCTGACTGCAGATACCCAGGGTACCCTTCAGTCTTTCCCTGTACACTACAAGATGTCTTCATTACGCCATCGAACCTTCTTCCATTTCAGTAACTCTCTGCCACAAGCCCCTCAAGCCATATAATTTTTTTGGGTCTCAACTCCATTCCTGTATAATAAATGAGATTTTTCTCTGTTCACATTGCAAACGTTTTAACAACTTTTGGAAAGATGAAAGAAGCAAAACTGAGATGAGATAAAGGTACTGCTTTGCACAAAGCAGTACCATGAAAACAAGCATGGTGGTCAGAAACAAAATACATTCAATGGTCCCAACAGAAAAACCCCCACTCTCATTCTGGAGTGTACCAGTAGTACTGTTGTCAAAGACATGGGCTTAGATCATTATTCCACAAGGTACTTTAACATATTTGCAATTTTAAGGACACAAAAATCCTGTTATTTCAAAAACACAGTCACTTAAGTTTTTTTGCTGCATCAGATATCTAATTCAGGCTGATCTTAACAAAAACAATGCAAATCACCTTTTAAAGATGACATCAAGCAGCTGATCAGATAAAAGTAAGCATAAAAGACATTGAGGTTCTGGAGCAAATCCAAAGAGCAAGGAAGCTGGTGAAGGGTCCAGAGCACAAGTCCTGTGAGGAGAGTCTGAGGGAACTGGGATTGTTTAGTCTGGAGAAAAGGAGGCTGAGGGGAGACCTTATCTCTCTCCACAACTACCGGAAAGGAGGTAGTGAGGTGGGAAAGAGGTGGGAGTTGGTTTTTGCTCCCAAGTAACAGGTGATAGGACAAGAGGAAATGGCCTCTAGTTGCGCTAGGGGCAGTTTAGGATGTATATTAGGAAAAATTTCTTCACCGAGAGGGTTGTCAAGCATTGGAATAGGCTGCCCAGGAAAGTGCTTGAGTCACCATCCCTGGAGGTACTTAAAAGACATGTAGATGTAATGCTGAGGGACATGGTTTAGTGGTAACTTGGCAGTGTTGGGTTCATGGTTGGATTTGATGATCTTAAAGGTCATTTCCAATCTAAATGTTTCTATAAGCATCAGGGAAAAGTAATCCTTCAAAACAGGAAGGGCTATAAAAAGAGTTATGTCACATGAAGAACACCATGATACAACCCATAGAATAACCTTTGTCCCTGCCTTGGCCCCTCCTTTCCAATATGGATGAATGACCTATAGCGGGAGCTACAGACTCAGGTTAAGCCTAAATAGGTTTCATTCACAATTCTGCCAGTTGATTTAACTTCTCATGGTTAGATCACCACTCTGAAGAAAAGGATGCTAATGATCATGAACCTCATTCCAGAGGGATATAGAATCCATATAAAATTAGCTAAATCCACAATGATTACAGAGCATTGGGAAAGAACGCAGTCTTTCACCTGCTTTGTGACACTGATGCTAATGTTGGAGTTACAATAATTTTTGTTCCTTCCTATCCATGTAATTTTTTTGTAATGATATACTGAGAATAAAAAAAACCAGTCAACGTGTACCAGGCAACTACTTGAACAACTGGAAGTAGGAGGCAGTAAGGCCTGACTGACTTCAAAGACAGAAGCATAGCTTGCTGGGCTGTTACTATATTGCCTTTGGGTATTTTAATGTAAACTAAATGCAGACTGAAATATCATTCTGAAGAAAGCTCCCAGCACCAACAAAGCGGAAGTGTTAGTCAAGATTTGTGGGCTGTATCCCAGGCGCCGTAGCATTTCTTTATTTTTGTCATTGCTCAGAGTAAGTCTCAAGGCTCATGGAGAAATAATAAATCTGAAAATCTAAAGTTTTACAAGGAAAAAAATCCCAACAGGTGGCCCTTATAGTTAAAAAGAAACTGAAGCTAACTTGAACTACACTCAACATAAAAAGGAGTGAAGAAAATGTAGAAAGTCAAATATGAAAATGATCCTCTTTACCTCAAACAATATCAGTGAAGTTAATTAAATGTTCTAAAAGTGCCAGGAATACAATTCTAGTGTTCTTTGACAGATCAGAGCTCAGTAACTTAAAAATACACTGTAATCAAGGGGATTTATCCTTTTGGAGTAAGATATGTTGGTGCACACGGACACACACGCTTGCACAGACACTCACAATGACACACCACTGATACAGGGAAGATGACATTAGGTCAAGAGGAATGGGCTAGCTAGTACAATTCTCATTTAAAGTACATACTTTATTAAGCTGAATTTCACTTGATGATTCACCATATCAGTACTATGCTTATAAATACTCAGAAATAATAGAACATTAGTTAGAAAGAAAATAGATGAAGTGAAAAAAGCAACTATCACAGTGTCATGCAATCTGACCCAGAATTTTGCATTGTTGGTGGCTGCATAAATTTCTCAAAAATGAATCTTAATGAACATAAAAGTTACTGTTAGCTCTTATTTGTATTAGTCTTGTGTTTACGAGGCCCAGTCATATATCAGTGTTATGTAAGATATTATAAAAACATGGAAGAAAAATGGTTTCTGCTCAGAAGACTACATATAAGACAAATTCTTTGTAAGACAGAAAAACAGGAAGAACAAGAAAACAATGAGATGATGCTGACTGGCACAGTGATCTGTATATCCCAGGAACACAGAAAATGAAATGCAAAGGTACGAAAGGAGTTGAAAAAGGAAGGTATTTTAGAGAATGAAATAATGCAGAAGAAATTTTAGAATAGCCTCTGCTTTTAGTATTCTTTCAGATATGGCCTTGCAGAGAAGTTACCTTTTAAAGAAAAAGCATACGGCACTGGCGATGATGATCCAGCCCACCTGCTGAAGGAATTCTTCAAACAGTTCTCCCTAAGGCTTCTACACTACTTGGGAAAGGAGATTCCATTGCAGTGTGAGAGACAGTCCCTCCCACTCCCTAGGGCTGAGCACGCTGCCTCTGCTGGGCTTGGATAAAAGCCAGATTTGGTTCCCCAAATAGCAAGGTGCTTTTCCTGCCAACATAGTTTCTTTTTTTTAACAAATATTTTCTGTTTGCTTTTGTCTTACAAACATATCAATTAAAGGATAATCAAAAATAGGAAGACAAGGTGTTTTAAAAATGAGAAAGCATTATTTCACAGAAGCATAACATGTTCCCAGGGAGTTTAGCAAGACATCTAGCACACACACGCTTTCTGATCTGTTCTTGCAAAAGCAACACATTCATGTTTTATTAAAACATGTTCCACTTATTAGTTTTAACATAATCAGCAATCAAGAGGGTAAGGACCAACGTCAATCCAAAGAGCTTGAACCACACTATGTGATTCACATAGAAAGCCATTATTCAAATCAAGACATAGAAAAATTAGATGATTCATGAAAATATGTAAGCTTTTTATACAGAGATGCAGGCTTTATTTTATTTTCTATATCATATGGTAGATATTCCACCAGCCCATTCATGATTTAAAAGGAAAGAAAGGAAGAAGGAAATGAAAGCATCCTGAAAACAGAAATCAAAATGCCTCTTGCTTTGTTTTTCCCAAAGGATATAATAGAATTGTTAAATTAATACACTTTGCTCAGTAAAGAGCAAATCAGGGATAAATGTATGAAGAGTTTAAAACATTTCCAAATAGAGAACAATAGTATCAGCCATAGCTGGACAGTGCTGAATAACAGATACTTTTACAAAAGACATTCAAATTTACCGTGCCAACATCTGACATTGAGAGGGTAAACAGAACAAACCAAAACAAATCCAGTAGAAAGCTTTAGCCAACCATGTAAGAGGCTAATCTGAGGTCCCAACAACATTCTTTCTAGCAAAAGAGAAAATATGCTTCCTTAAAAGTCTGGACTTCAGGACCAAATCTGTTTGGATGACTGAGCTCAAAAGAAATATTCAGGGAATTCTAAAGTGTGCATGGATGCATGTTCCTTTGAAACAATACCATTAGCAGCAAGCAAAGAATAGCAGACATAACCGGAAGATTCTCTTGAAAAATCAGTATGCCTTAAATATATGCCCTATGAATATAAATTAAAGGGAAGAAATGGCTACGCATACAGATGTGATACATATAGCTACTCCAAAATGTATTTAATCTCATTTAGTTAGAACTCTACGCGTGTAATGCGTTATGCCAGCAAAAGGTAAAATAAACTTTCTTCAAAGTTCATAATGCTTCTATTGCAGATATACTTGCAGAAATAGCAACACTTACCTTGACGATTTCATCTACAAAAATAATGTAACAAACTTCTTAACTTAAGAGCCAAAAGATATCAGCCTAGAGAACTATCTGACTCAGGACAGACAGATGCAGACAAAGCCAGTAGCAGAGAGAGGCCCCACTCACACAAAAGCTGATATTGTTCTCCTGCTGAGTGAAAATCTCACTTGTAAATCGAATGACATCTGCATTCAGAATCACCCACAGAAAGTGTTCCTGGAGAGGTGACCAAACTACCTAACTCAACAGAGGAAAGATTTCTCTTGTCTCCTTCAATGTAGGCAGCTGCATAAAATAGCTGCTTCTCGTTTTACTTTTTAGCAAACCTTGCTTCTTTTGATGCACCGATAGAGATGAAATGCAGTGTAAAGATCTTCCCCATTACGTACAGCCTTGAAGTCCAGTATACTTTTCAAAACAAATAATCGTTCAAGTAAAATCTTTTGTCATGCTACAGAAAACAGCCAAACGCTAATGTCTCCAAAATTAGTAACCTCTTCACATTTATTTCCAACTTCTTTATCGGTACTGCTGACACAAGACAGCAATGCCTCCCAGGATCTCTTTCATTGAAGTCAATAAAAAAATCTTAATCAAAGCATTTGATAAAGCTTCTAAAAATCTGTCAGTGGCAATAAAAAGCTTCTTCACTACTTAAATTTAGCTCTGTTTTTCCACAAAGTTATTTATATCCTTTACTTAACTTTATTACATTCTTCATTATCTAAATTGGATACGAGAATGAAACAATCTATTAAGCTTTATATGGGCATAAACCCAGACAGTTCTAAGTCACACACAGGAATGTCCTACAGCATTCACCAAAATTTTGATCATCACATTTCTAACAGAAGCGAGGAAAAAAAATAAATCTGTCCAACCCAGAGTTACTCTTTTACTTTACAAGAAAGATCAATTAATTAAACAATAAATATTTTTTTTAGGTAGTGTATATTTCTAAATGGTTGTTTCCAGAAGGCCCTTTTCTTTCCTCTTCCCAGTAAACAAAATCAAGTTTTTAACAATGAATTGTGTAACTTTTGTACAGGAAAATGCCACTCAAAACAACGGAAGGATTCTGTAAAATGATAAAAAAATCACACAATGAAACTACTCAATAAGGCCACATCAGAATATGCTGGTATATTGCAGTATTTGGCTCAGTTTGAATATAAATTACTTTTTAAATAGTTGGCACCTTTCTCCCCCTTGTTTTGAACAGCTTTGGCACCCAAGTAAAGTGGAAGATAGTGTTAAAATAGCTACCTAAACAGACACACATATATATAAATGAAAAAATTAAAAATAATCAGTAAGATGATAGGAACCCTGCTTTTTTTGGCCTTCAGAGGTGCCTGTCCTCATAACACCTAATGAATTACTGAGAAAGACAACTTCTATTTTGTGATCTATATTACCCGAAACAAACAACACATGGGTAACTTGCACTCTTAACATAAAGACTGTCCTTTCTTTTTTTGCTTTCAGAAAAAGAGTTAGTCCAGAAGCAAAAGAAAGTATTTCAGCAGCAGGACTGAAATCCTGATCATGTGCCTAATCTAAAAATAAGGATAACTCTTGAGAATGAGTAGGAACATGAGAACAAATTTAACTGTGGAAAAACGCCAAGGAAGAGGAACAGTAGTTTTAATGCAAAGTGACAGCCACAACTTCACAAGAGATTATAAAATTCCTACTTAGGGGAATATAACGCTTTACAGGTGACTTGTTCTGGTGGCCTCATTAACCCCAAATACTCTGAGAGGAATAAACAGTTTCCCTGACAGAATTTAATCCAGGAACAACTGATGATTTTTTTCAGAGTTCTGAGAGAAAATGGAATAGAATCAACGCCTAAACAGAAATCATTTTCCCATATTCAAGTTACTGAAATAATAAAGCTACTCTTTCAAATAATACTTTCTGTAATTTGCTTCAGTCTTTCAAATCTGTATTTCACGACATTGCAATGTTTTAGAATTTTATTTTGTATTATTCTAATTAAACTACCTTTGGGAAGATTCTATCATCCCCCTTTCACAGAGCATAATAAACCAAAAATGCTTTTTGATAGCA
Organism: Rhinoptilus africanus; assembly: GCA_013400135.1. Classification (NCBI taxonomy): domain Eukaryota; kingdom Metazoa; phylum Chordata; class Aves; order Charadriiformes; family Glareolidae; genus Rhinoptilus; species Rhinoptilus africanus. Next base: position 31,793 of record VXBO01003224.1, read on the forward strand.
TTTTGTTCTCAGAAATATGTTATAGTGTACATCTAAGTGTATTATTTTCTGTCTAAGAGAATGACCATGACTTTGAAATAAAAGAATGGCAAAATGGTATGAATTCATTGCAGTTTTTTTCCTGTTTAAAAGGCCAAAGCACACCATTACAGAAATATGAGATCATTAGGGAAGTACTATGAACCAGAGGGGTACTGTGAAAAACAGAAAAAAGCATAAACATTGCAGAAGCGTGAGTTAATGTCTGGTAGACCTGTCGTATGGCAAAATAATTAACCTAAGGCCTTCTGGTTTACCAAAGCCCAAGAGTGGTATGACAACATACTAATGGTTAATAAATATCTAAAACCTTCCCACACGAGTGACACAAGTGTTTTGGTTCTTTTTATTACACTCATGTTACTGTCTTCCTGTCCAGATTTTTATTTCTCATTTTTATTATCTGACCACCTTTCTATACTGCAGCATGCAGTATAAAAAGACAGAGCAATTTAAGCATTTAGAACACAAGCTAAATGGATGTACACTGGCAATAAGATTCGTATTTTAATGCAAATTGCAAGAAGAGTTGTTGGAGATGCAATTTAGGGAAGTCATGAGCTCCTAACCCCTTCCTGCGCGCTTCATGTAATTTCATCCAATGACGGTTTAATGTAAAATGCATAAACAGTTATCAGGAGCAAAGATTAGAAGACCTGTAGAATCTTGTGCCAAAGTAATGCCCTCATCACTTCACAGCTAATTATCTCAGGTTCCTTGAGTCATATGGGCAGCTACTTTGTGGGGAAGCTTTACCAGAAGGCTTATGTTCCCATACAGGCCAGTTCAGAACCCTGCAGCTGGGTCCTCTTCCAGAAGGAAGTATGTGCGGATTTGAATCATTGAAAGTGGAAGCCTGCACAGAATCCAGGTGGCCCACTATTCACTAGTCACTAAACAAATTGTTAGAAGTGTACAAATCATCTACAGATGGTGAGGGATGGAGTGTAAGCCTGCAGTGATGTTGAAGGTCCCTGTTTTTGAAGAGAGCTGAAGTTCCACAAATACTTCTGCCTCAAAACTATACGTATGTTTTCCCAAATTTGCACGATTTTGGAGAAAGTACAATGTATTTGCTGGTTAGGCTGTCTTGGTTAAAAAACTACTTGGAAGTACAAACAGGATTTATGCATGTGACAAGATAACAAGAAACTCTGAAAACAGGAATTCCTTGAGGCACAGAAAGATAAGTAGCATGCAAGCCTTTTTTCTCTCAAACACCAGACTATTTGCTTTTCAAAATTATTTTTGTAAAATAGAGTGCTTTAGTTTTCTGGTAGAAAAAAAAATAATCTGTGAACCATCTGATATCACAGTTGATCTGTACATGTAGCTAGACAGTTAACTATG